>OY982581.1:3581352-4181352 GCA_963859945.1 Euplagia quadripunctaria | reverse complement strand
CTACATTTTTGTAAGTTTTTGCTACACCGTCTCTTACTGTATAGCGCATGCATACGCGACACTATCTTTTTTATCACTTTTTATTGTTGTCTGTACGTTACTCTCTTTTGAATCCACTCCCGTAGCATCGGAATGTGCAGCTCTCTTTCTACTTCCTACTATGTTTTATCTTTTTTCTCTCTTGTAACGAAATGTGCCTAAATGTAATACTTATTTGAAATCTCTCTCTCAATTCTTGTCCAATTATCGATTATATATCGTTTCCCTGCCTAAGAAGTTTCACATGAAAATATTGCCTTACCTGAGGATTACGCTGTAGATCAGGATCGACATTCACATCACGTCAAATATAATTCCCTTTCGAAGTCCCTCGAGTTTACAAAAAATACCACACTTTACACCTCCACCTCTAGAAGGTTGAAAATCTTCAACAAGAGGTCCTACGTCACATAATCTCAAAAGCACGACTCTAAACAGAAAATCTTACAACTAAGTTTCACAAACACGAATGTGTATAAAAGAAAAATCCGCAAAAATACTTTTAATATCTCAAAACATTCGTAGTCCGACAAAATAATCGCGTTGCCTCGTCACTCAACAATACAGGTAACAAATACGTGGTAATTTTTCAACTTGTAATAGCAGCCAAAGACTAGATAGTCGCGGAAAACGTATGTTTGTAGGGATGTGTGAGGTGGTAAAACAACAAAGTATTTAAAATGTACGAAGATGTTTGACGATGCTTTATATGGCCCTCATATTTTGGAGATATGCGCCTATTTGAATGTGATTTCTAAAATAACAGCGATTCGCTCCGACTTCGTCCGGATTGAACAATCATTTAAAAATATATATATGTCTCAATTACGTCATATCCGCAACGATAGCGCCACCTGTCGGCGCTTGACTGAGTCAATGTTTAAAGGCCGAGTGGCGCGCCCGACACTTCTTGTGCGGCAGTCGGACGGAGCGGTTGAATATTGAAACCGTCACGCGTTCCTAGCGACATACGTAGCTAGCTATAGTCGTGTGTCTATTTGTAATAATCGAATTAGAAAGTGAGGAATTATGGGCCCTATTTAAGATAATGATCATACCCCTCCGTCAGGCCCTATTAGGATAATGATCATACCCCTCCGTCATATATAATATGTCCATCTGAATTAATATACCTTTGAAATGGTAAAACATTTTTTCAAATAAGTCTGTCTATTATTTCCGAAGATTGCCAATATCAACCATATACCCAATATCACAAAATATGCACTCTTTGTTTTACAATATAATTATATATTTTCAAAGTTATTATGTTTTAAATGTAAAATATTTCATTGTTATATATGATTTAAACGATAAATGTTTGATTAATAAATGCAAAAATTTAATTACTAAAAAAGATTTTTAGCGTCAAGAAAGTTGTTCACAAGGAAAGTGTGTTTAATATTTTATGAAAGTCTGTGTAAATGATATCAAATACAATACAATTAATTTCTAAAAATGATGCTTGCTTCACCGATATAATATACTCCTAGCTGATTCTAAACATGAAATACTACATATGAATAATAAAAGTGCGAGCTTTTTTTTTTCAAACATCCAGGAATTTCCTGTGTCTGCGACAGAAAATAAATAGTAAGCCCAGCCTTAGCAGGGACAATCTATTATATACTATAACTTTAGAAAGAAAATGTAACGCATACAGCAAATATTCGGATGTCTTTTATTGAATATTTTTAATAAATGACTACTGTTACAATTTTTAAGTTATGCACACCATCGAATTCTTTAACCTTAAAATTAGTTCTAAAATAATGCATCATTTGCGAAGGCGTTTTTATAAACATGATAATAATCCTTATCCAAATAAATACGCCAGATGAATACATCACAAGTATTTAATTTTAAACAAAATTGCCCTTGACATCGTTTGTTTTCAATGAATATCTAATGCCGCGTTCCAATAAACAAGAAACGATTCGTTTTGCTTACGGACGGTAAAATTTTCAGTGAAAAATGAAAATTCAACGAAATTTTACCGTCCGTAAGCAAAACGAATCGTTTCTTGTTTATTGGAACGCGACATAAGGAGATATCATAGTGCTCGAATAAAAACTTTCGTTAGTGGTATTCATATTAGTTAAGATATACAGTTTTATTCACGTGTATATTTCGGGGATGCCCGACTAGTTTCGCACCCGACGACCCGACCCTTTATCTTATCCCGAGTCTGGCACCTGCAACCGACGCGGCAGCACGCCTTACCTCTTGATAAAGGGCCCCCGTCGGGTCCGAAACTAGTCGGGCATCCCCGAATTATACACGTGAGTAAAACCGTATATCTTAACTAAGATATCATAGTTATATTCAAACAAAATAATTATTTTTCCATTCAGCAGACGATTCTCTTAAATACATAGTTCAATATATATTTGTTTCTTCTATTTCACAGTCTTTGGAAGTGTGAGTGATAGCTTATTTATCACGCGTAGTGATGAAATGACTGGGGGCACTCACTCATTCGTGAAGATTGAACAGCGTAGCAATTTGGGCAGATGGTTCTGTATATAATCTTGTTTGAAATTGCCTTAACGGTAATTTTTTTCGTTCGGAAAATCAACGTTAATCTATGTAACATGTTATAATGGTTTATATGTTTATTAGTACTAGTGTGGTTTCTGAACGACTTGAATACTTTGGAACTAATTTACACAATACTAATTTTTTTTTATTGCAGTGTAAGTTCTGGTAGGTTCTAGCTTGGATTCCTGGATATGGAAAGTTGTTATTTGGAATTCTTGTCATTATATATTATCAATAATAACACGGAAGCTTAAAGACCTTTCTTGACAGTTAACAGGGTCTTTGGGAAGATGTTGATTCACTTGTATTACTCACTTAGTGTAATTCCTGTAATGGCTTTCCAATTTGTGAAATATAATACTTAAGCCTTACTCACAATGCAGCGTGCAGTTAACTAAATTGTCGATTCTTATATACAGATTTTTACCTTATCAAAGTTACATCGGAAAAATGTGAAATAAGATATTCAACTGAACCAACGAACCCAAAACAGTTCAGCTTGCGTGGAATGCTACGCACGTGCTTCCTTAAAAACACAATATTTTCACGTCAAGACGTTTCAATCCGTCTTCAAAACGTGCCACGGACCAGCCTCTATTTGTTATTTTTTTTCTATGAAAAGACCATTTATTATATCCAATAACACAAAACATTTAATAAGAAAATTGTTTTTTCTATTCCTTTGTAGAATGCATTACCAATTCCAATTTGGTTAAGTACAAAATTGTTTTGGTTGGTAAGAGTATCGATTACAAAAATTACTATAGAATTAAAAATATTATATAAATTAAATACTAGGGGTTCGTGGCTAAATGATGACCGAGTAGGTTAACACATTACAAGGTTAGGTAACACTAGCCATGTTTTATATGTGTGTCGATCGACAACCAACAATTATTAACAAAAACTACATGGAACAAAAGCTAGCTAGCTTTATGTATGTACTACTTACTTTGGGATGATCCCTGACTGGTACGACGACTCGCACACAAACTTTAACGGGTTTGTCCCGCGTGATATCCAACATTCTTCGCTCGCCACGCCACTCGCCTGTGAACAAAACAAAAAAATAATTACATATGGCATAATATGTCAAACTGAACATGATATATTACCCAGTTTCAGAGTGCATGTCCGCGAAGAGGTAGTAGTAATTAGCGCTACTTCGACTAACGACTATTTTTGGCTCATGCAAATATATTTTTTGATGATTGTAGATTTGGAATCTTAATCAATACAAAGTACAAAAGTGAAGTGTCTGTTTGTAATGTCAAAATAATAGTTTTTTTCAAGCTTATACAATTATTTTCACGATTAGGTATCGTTCAAACATCAGTTTTTAACATTTCTGTCTGTATGTATAACTGTTTGTCCCGGTTAATCTTCGGAACGGGTGGACCGATTTCCACGGGACTTTCACTGGCAGATAGCTGGTGATATAAGGAGTAACTTAAGCAAAATTTTATTTTTAAAAAAGAATTAGGGCTCCGCGCGATATATATGAATACTAGCAGCGCCTCGCGGTTTCACCCGCTTAAGTCCTGATCCCGTGGGAATATCGGGATAAAAAGTGACCTATGCGTTAATCCAGGTCTCCAGCTATTTACATACCAAATTTCATGGCAATCGGTTCAGTGGTTTTTGCGTGAAAGAGTAACAAACATCCATCCATCCATCCATCCATCTAAACTTTCACATTTATAATATTAGTGGGATGTACATGCGAGCGAAGCCGCGCGGGAACTGCTAGTTTAATTGTAACTCTGTTATATATCTTCTATACCTTCGTCCTTCCTCTCTTTTTAATAAAGCATATGGTGCAACACACAGAAAGGTCCACCCCCCCCCCAGTATACATGACAAGAATTCTATTGACTTTCCTGGGTGACGCGAAATTAGCAGAACTGTTCCAGCTAATGAAGTGAAAGTAGTGCACACTCAGATTGAGAGGTGGTTCTCTGGCATTGACTTAAATACATAATTTCGGAATGGGCTTCCCTTTTCGCACCTTCTCCTACTCGCCACTTATACAAACTTAGAACTTTAGAATTCTTAGAAGATTTCATGGAAGACGCAAAAGTTTATGTTAGGACCTGCCTGTGTTTTGACTGGCTCTGGTAAGCTTACTTAAAAAAAAGAGTATACGAATTGCGTAACTTGATATTTGAATCTTTTTTCTAGAATGACTTTTTTGAACAAACATTAAAATTTTAAAATGTAAAATAAAAAATAATTTTGTTTTGGTAAATGTGTGTCCAACACTTATCTGTCATTTTACTCCATCAAATAGGTACCTACTCTGTTTAATCTCTCTCTATAACATCTCGTAAAAGGTATTTTTAACCGACTTCAAAAAAGGAGGAGGTTCTCAATTCGTTGGAATCTTTTTTTTTTGTATGTTCACCGATTACTCAAATACGCCTGAACCAATTTGGAAAATTCTTTTTTAGTTTCAAAGGGTATACATCCCAGGTGGTCCCATTTAAATTTTATCGAAATCAGTTGAGCGGTTTTTGAAAAATCAAGAAATATCTAAAAATTGTAAGTATACATGGATGATATTTTCGTTTACTCCGAAACCTGGCTGTCTCATTGGAGCAGTGCGCTTAGTTGGCCTACCCATATTATATTTAAACAAAATACATCTACTTTCAACTAAAAAAGCACACTGAAGTCGGTGATACTTTTTTTAAAAGATAATAAAGTTTTACATAAAACCTTCCATTTTAAGTGAATCGAGGGGCCTATGAATTGTCTGTATAATCCCAAAAAATATGTATTTATTGGTTGAACACACTGGTTTAAAGTATCTCATTCTCATGTTAGCCGTCCAGGAATATTTTCCACCGAAAATCCCAGTGACACTCGACACACCCCGGGGGATAAACAGACGATGAAGCTGCGGCAAATTTAATCAGAACAAAATAGGATGTACAAAGAATATATATTTTAATCGCCAAGTATATTCCCAGTAGGATACTCGATAAAGTTTGTGGCTGATAGTTAGTTAGTCAGAAACGAATCTCATGGCTTTTGTTTTGAGGGTCAGGGAAAACTTCGCAATCAACTATTCTTTACTTAAACAAGTTTTTGCAGTACAAACATAAGAGCGGCCTATGACAAGCGTATCTTACGACTACTCAGTGGTTCAGAAGGAAACGGTACATTGTGTGACCCCATGCATTACGACCATAGATAAACACATTTAAGCAGCACTAAACAAGTTGGAGCTCCAAATTTCGGTGAGGATAGCCTTAGCAACTTATATAATAAAGTTAATAAAATTCTTAACATCTACCCACTAACGAAGATGCAGTGCAAAAGAAAATTGATTAAATTGATTAATTATTTACAAAAACTCAACTATAAAGAGTACGAACAACTCCTTTACATTATTCTATAAAATAGTTACACACTGCAACAGACTCTCTCACGCACATACACACAACACGCAAAAACACACAACGCGCAAAAACACACAACGCGCAAAAACACACTACACGCACTGCCACACTCCCACGGCGCACTTACACACAAGAACACACACCAAATTCTTGTTTAATACTGTTTATCTAATTCTGTTAAATTAGCTAATATGTTTAATCTGGCATAAGTACCGTATCTACTTCTAGAAGGCTAACTATATTGTATACAGAGAAGTTTGGCGCTGATAGTCGAAATACAGGCTCTGCCTAGTTCGACTACAGAAGCTTGATTCATGGCTACAAAAGTCATAAAATAGCCTTTCAAATATGTATAACTAACACGTAAGCTTGTATGTATGTATGAAATAAATAAATAAATTTGCAACTGGCAACTTTATGGACAAAGCCTTTCACAAGTTGATAAATTAAATCATGTGTACTAGTATATCAGAAGGTACTTTAATCAACATGTTTTATAATGTGGCAACTGTGTAGGTATAGGATTTACAGAAAAGTCAGTCTCTTAGCAATTAAAAGTGCTCTCCTTGATGTTTATACTGGCCTGTTGGTCTAGTGGTTAGTGACCCTGACTGTTAAGCCAGAGGTTTGGGGTTCGATTCCCACCCAGGACAAATCATTGTGTGATGAGCACGATCATTTGTTCTGTGTCTGGGTGTAATTTATCTATAATATGTAGGTATTTAGAAATATATAAGTTTGTTTATCAGCAGTCTGGTTACCATAGTACAGGCTCTGCCTAGTTTGGGATCAGACGGCCGTGTGTGAGATCTGTGGAATTATTATTGTTTATTATTATATGCTTCGGTATGAAAAAATCACAGGAGAACTAAACTACATTTCATGGACATCAACTACACCCAGATCTGGAAATTAGAGTTTCAGACTTCAGATTGTTATTATAATTCAGATTGTGTTTATTTTGACACAAATTGTTTTCTAATGTTGGGAACGAACGCATATCACTCGCCACAGTGACCAACGCGATATGATCACTTAAAACACTCCTCTTATCAAGTATTAATTAATGCTGCGGCCTATCTGAGCTAGGAGAATTAAAGTACAATTTACGGACAACTACACCTAGACTAATAAAATTACAGATTCAGACTTCAGATTGTTATTATTATTAAGATTGTTTTTATTATCACACAAATTGTTTTCTGATGTTGAGAATGAACGCACAGCACTCGACATAGTGACCAACGCTATATGATCACATAAACACTTCTCTCATCAAGTATTATAAATTGTTTTTATTAATTATACAACCGATTAATTAATACTGCTTATCTAAGCCAGGATTGATATAAATACCAGATGAGACCATTACAACTCCCACAATAATTATTAAAATGGTGGAATGAACAAAATTGAAGGCAGTTAAATGGAATATAATTGTTCTCTCTTACATTGTGCGGTTCCAGGTGCGCTTCATTGCAGTTTTTATAGGGATAATTGTTAGCAATGACAAATTGCAAAATGTAAGAAATCTTATTTTAGTATAAAGTAAACAGAAAAACAATATCAAATTAAAGAACAAAGTACATTATACACAGTTTGTCGTAGAAAAGAATTAATTGTGTTATAGAATATCTATATATTACTACGTGAAGCGAAAACTTTGGATCCCTTTATACGAAAATTGGGCGGACGGAGGAGTATGAAATTTCGCACACTTATAGTTTATACAGAGAAGTGACGAATGCTAAAATTTTTGAACAATATTTGCTACAAAGTAAAAAAAAATGCAAAAACGGGTACATACAGCTATGATTGTCCAGTATATATTTTGACCTGTCATGGTACAAAAGTCTATACAATGACAGGTCAAGTAATATTGGCCGATGAAATAAACCATGGTCGAAATTCGACCGCCACGCGATCTCTAGTTAACATAATTAGATTAGTAAGTCTAAATAAATTAGATACCAAATTACTTTCCTTGTTCTATCTTTAAAATTTAATAAATATATTTAACAACGTCTTGTCAATTTATGTGTCATTTTCTATGTTTTTGTTTATTAATTTTACAAAAACATTATTTTTTACTAGCAGCGTCCCGCGGTTTCACCCGCGTAAGTCCCGATCCCGTGGGAATATCGGGATAAAAAGTAGCCTATTCGTCAATCCAGGTCTCCAGCTATTTACATACCAAGTTTCATTGCAATCGGTTCAGTAGTTTTTGCGTGAAAGAGTAACAAACATCCATCCATCCATCCATCTATCCATCCATCCTTCCAAACTTTCACATTTATAATTTTAATGGGATTCTATCCAGTTGGAATCCTATTAGGCTAGAAGATAGATATATAAGATTTTGAGTATAATTCAGAACTTAATAATCTCAGTTTTAAATTCATTATGTGAGATAGATACAATATCAAGGGTGACAACCAAATGACTACTATTTGCACTCAAAGCTAGAAGCAATCAAATTTAATTGATTAAAGTGAGGACTGGTTAGTTTATAATTACATTATATTTCAATCAACCTGTTTCGGCCATAGAGCTTTATTAAATTATCCGCAACCTGCTGTCACTCTTCGCGACAATTTCATTGACGAAACCGAAGTACAAATATTTGAAATGATACAGACGGGCAATAGTTACCGAAATTGAAGGAATCAATTTTAAAATTACTACCAACATTTTCATCTTATTTAAAGGAAAGAAAGAGTAAGACTTTTTCAGTAAGAGTTTTGAAACCAATTAGTTATTTTGCTCTAAAGGTTATCAAACTATTGTTGTTAAGAGACAGCTCGTAGGATGGTACTAGAACCAACAGAAGCCTTAATGCTAAGGGTATGATAGACCGGGTTTGTTGAGACTACTCTTGGTCATAGCATAATATAACGGATCTATAGAAATTTATAAAAAAGGCATCATGGAACACTGCGTCAGTAAAAGTCATACGATTTGATTAAATGTTATAATTATCCGAATATTCCAAATAAGCAGAATAAAAGTAAGCGTTAATATTTACACTAGATATAAATTTATTTTAATCCTGAAAGAGACGTGGCGTCTCTTTATATAATAATTTATCAGCATTTATTAATAATTCTATTTCTACAAATTCAACTTGACTGACTCAGCATAACCCAGCTCAACCGTGCACATGTCGCCATATTTGATTTAAATTTGACACCTGTCATTTCCCGCGCCAATCCGGCATTTGATCGTTTATTTTTCACGTGGCTACATTAATCCTGCGTCAAAATAGAAATATGGGTGTGAACGCACATAAATTATTTATCGGTGGTAGGATTATTTCGGTCCTGTTGAATATTGATGTGCTTAGGTGACGAGGTTTATATTGTTTTGTTATCATACATTTGTTTAAAACATAAATTGTTGTTATATTTCATGTTTATTAATACACGAGTGATTGAAAGTGTGGGATTACTTGTGGTATTGTCCTATTTTATGTAATTAAAAGTTTTGGAAATTAACTAGAAAAAAATATCTAAATCATAGACTGGAGAAAGGAAACAGAATCCGTTGCACAAGAGAAACAGAGCTGAAGAATACTGTTGTTTTTTTTTTCAAATAAGTCAGTGAACTTAGTGTTTAAAATGGATAGCTGGCATCGTACCATCAACATGCATGCAATATTATGGACTAAAATGGTATTAATTTGCAGAATTAGGAAACTACCAAACTGATTCGTTTGTAAGTTATCCCTCCTCCCTTCCTTGCTTGACTCGGAGTTCACTTCACTGTTCTGCGCCCGTACGCTTAGATAATTATAATTATTTTAAGAGTACCTACATAATTGTGAATGTTTTTTTGTACTGTAGATATGTGTTTACTATACCTATAAAACTTAGTTTTAACGACTTCCCTTGATGTAGCATCTGTTGTATTTTTACAAACCTCAGTGGATTACAAATGCACTATAAGTAATTATTGTAAATGTTTTTGTAAAATGGTAAATAAAAAAAAAAAAAAAACAAAGTAAAATAGGGTTAATATTTTGTTAATTGTCCATAAGAGATTAGATTTTCACATAGAATTTAACATTCAAAAATTATATTAAAGTTAACGCCAAACGTTGCCGCCGTATGGTGCCCGAACATTGATCACCCAATCATATTGTCTATCCAGACGGGCCTGTTGGTCTAGTGATTAGCGATCCTGGCTGCTTATCAAGAAGTTGTGGGCTCAACTCCCACCTTGGACAAATAATTATGTCATGAACACGATCATTTGTTCTGTGTCTGGGTGTAATTTATCTATAACTAGAGATCGCGTGGTGGTCGAATTTCGACCATGGTTTATTTCATTGGCCAATATTACTTGACCTGTCATTGTATAGACTTTTGTACCATGACAGGTCAAAATATATACTGGACTCTTAGCTGTATGTACCCGGTTTTACATTTTTTTAACTTTGTAGCAAATTTTGTTCAACAATTTTAGCATTCGTCATTTCTTCTCTGTTTAAACTATAAGTGTCCGAAATTTCATACTCATCCGTCCACCCAATTTTCGTAAAAAGGGATCAAAAGCGATAATATTTAAAAGGTACAATACCTTTTTGGTTACCCAACGTTTCGATCGGATTGCACCGATCGTGGTCACGAGTGGACCTGGACGTGACCACGATGTACCTTTTCGCGAAAAAAAAAAAAAATATTACATAGTTTATAGAAGACTTTGATTGCCCAGAGGTTGAAAGTAATTAATTAAATAATTGGTAACACTAAAGCTCGTCAATAATATAAAAATCTTTTTAAACAAAAATTAAACCGACGAAAAGAACTAAGAACTTATTATTTGGCGCCGACTCAAAATAAGAGTATAAAAATTTGATAGTTTATCCAAATAAGCTCAATACTCGAGACTTAGGTTTTTTATTTTATGATTTTTTTCCATTATCAGCTCAGCTTTCATGATGTGATGATTCCTAAACGCAAATACCTGATTAAGTTATTAACAGAAACACTCTTCGATCCTACAATTTTCGAGGGTTTCTCTCAATTTTATTAAGATTTCATCATCAGATCCTGACTTCCTTGACATGGGACTACTCTTAAGGTATACCCTATCTAACAAAAAAAGAATAATCAAAATCGGTTCATAAATAACGGAGAGAGGGCTGAACATACATAAAAATATATATATATATATATACGGTCGAATGGAGAACCTCCTTTTTTTCGTCGATTAAAAGAAAAAGAAAAGAAAATCGGTTGACAAATAAAGCAAAAAATGGTACTGAACTGTTTTGATTTTGCCTATTCATATTTAGATAATCATACATCTGCAATCGGTTTTCTTGGAAGTCATTGAAGTAGGCCTATGTCCAGCAGTGGATGATGATGATGAGGGATCATGCATATTATTCTTAAAGAAATACTTCATCCAGAGAATCGATAATATCGTAACGTAACTTATATTATGCTAGAAAGAAAGTATTTGCTAGACAGAAAATTTGGTTTAAATTTTATATCTTGTGGAATACTCTTGCACATGCCCAACAGCTTACCGAGTTCGTGGTTTTGTGGTTTTCATTTTGATGTGTAGAATACAAACTTTTCCAATTTCGCTAGGCTTAATTCGAAACTTCAAATGAGAAATGTTCAATTTGTATTTACGTCCTCATTAACACAAAACTTTTAAAATCCCGTAGATTCAAAAGCCTTGTTCATAATCTGACGGATTTAGTATTTTCAACACTAATAAAACATGTTTTTGAGCTCACAAAACAACGCGTAGGAAATGATGTCAGTGCCGTAAATTCCCGCCGCTGGAGTTTAAAATTAAAAATAGAATTAGATTTTCTTTTTTTTTTTATTGTGGAAATATCATCTTGTTTATACTCTAAAGAGTTTTTGTTAAAAAAGGTTTTTATACGTGTCTTAGTAAATACGACAGTTCCCTTTTTTACGTTTCAGCTAATTGTTTGTTTTTTTCTGTGAACTTAGAATGTATATTATGTCAATACGTGAAGAGAATGCTTTGTACCTAATTTTAAGCAAATTTCGCGCACTGAGGGATGTGATGTAAGTTGTTGTAAATGTAAAAGTACAAAAAGCTAAAAGCTTAAAAATTATATGAACATTGCTACAAAAAGCTATGCTAATATGAATTGCAACATTAAATGAATATGAAGCTAGTGGACCAAATTTATGCATGCACAAACATAGACAAAGCGCTCAGAGCGCTTATATTAGATAAACTTTGTTGTATTGATGTGTGCGATTGCCAAGTCATTATATTTATTTAAGAACTAAAGATGTCTTATATTGATACAGTCACTATAAAATATTGTTAGGTAATAATAGGTAATATAGCGCGCCATCCTAGTAGCCGACCAATCACGAGCAAGCCACACGACACTCGCGCCCTCTAACCGCTCCCCGCGCTTGCAGCACGGAAAATTGAGGAACTATTTTACGTATGATAGTTATAGTCGCCATATTGTTAACACCGAAGCGTTTGTTACGTACGCATATGAGAAATTGTGGAACGTTATTTGAACTTCTATTTATTATTGATAATCAACCACGAACCCTACATTAACAATTTTATGTCAAAACTTTTTAGCGAGCTTTTTTTTGCGAGACTTGGCTTGAATTTTACATGTTATGTTTTTGATGGGATCTCATTTGTTTTTGTAAGTATATTAAAAGAAACATTGTCTGTGACTTTTTTGATTGAAAATTCATGGTACGCAAAAATAACTTTGTAATCACATTTCTACAACATAATATTACAAAGTTACTTTTGCAGTTTGTATATCTTGAACACGGGACTGAAACTAGAGTATGTTTTAGTTCTTTCTTGCTTTATACACCAAATACTAACTGTGTTTAAAACTTGCAGCTTGTATGTCTGATTGAAGTACGTTAAAATTTTGATGAGTAAGTGAGTTTGGTGAGTATGTGAGTCAGTGACAAAATTGAAGAACTATTATGTCTTGCAAAAGTTTTTAAGCTACGTTCTCAAATTGAATGAAATTTTGGAGTATACCTTGTTTGATTTGGTATGGTGGTCACTAAACATTCAGGCTTCTAGCTTTATCCATAACGAAGTTAGACAGGGATCGAAAATGTTATGTATTAATTTTATATTTGTTCGACTTGGCGAGGCCACTGCCGTGTCCCCAAATAGAACAAAACATTCAAAATTTAATGAATTAGACCACCAGGTGATCTCTATTATATAGTAAAGAGAGATCGAATTGTTTTCCTTGCTTAGTATATGATCATGTCAAATTAAATTAAATTAATCGACAGTAGCGTAATGGCTAAAGCGTCGGACTTGCGATTAAATGGTTACGGGTTCGAACCCCTCCCTGTGCACTACCGGCGTGAACTACCCACTCCTAACACAAGCATTTAGTTTATCTGGAGGGGTTAACAATAATATTAGTAATAAACCCACGTTACTAGTATTCCATATAAATAAATAAAAAAATCACATATATACATAAACATTGAATTTGTCTTCAATAAGCAACATAAGATTCGTCTTATTTGTCAAAAAAAAAAGATAAAAAATTCATTGCATAAATTGTTTAACTTTGCAGGTTTTGTTCATTAAAATTGTGGCAAAATTCAAAATAACCACAGGTTATTGTGTTGGGAATACGTTGGCCAATGTTGTGTTAGCTTTGAATAAATAATAAGAGCAGCATGGCCTTTCGTAGTCCCTTTTACTGGCGGTCAACCCTCGCAGATCCTTGGCGGTCGGTAACCTTTGGGTAAATTTGCAGACTTTATAATAAATAGTAAAATCCGTAACATTTTCTATGCTGTATTTTATACATATAAGTCGGTAAATAATAACACGACTATAAACACGGGGTGACATAGTTTAAAAGTAAACACATTTAAACATAAACTCACGCGTTTCTCCCTTCGGGGTAGACAGAGATACCAGCTTAAAACTTACTTCTTTTTTATGGTATAAGAACGACGAACAGACGGGTCACCTGATGGTAAGTGACTACCGCCGCCCATGGGCACCTGCAACTCAAGAGTCACAAGTACCTGCCTTTTAGGTGGGAGTAGGGGAAGGGGGAGGAAAGGGGGAGAGGGGGACAGGGAAGGGTTAGGGCCTCCGGTAACCTCACTCACTTGGCAAAATACAATGCAAGCATTGCTTAACTACCAGTTTTCTGTGAAGCAGTGTAACTCCGGTCGAGCCGGCCATACGTGCCGAAGCATGGCTCTCCCACAGTTACTTACATACCTCACGTGCCTTCTTCCTTGACTGACATGTACGTTTTAAACTTAATAAAAAAAAACAAAACTTAATATTATAAAGACTGAACTGAATATTATTTGAAGTATAAACGTATATTGTAACATAACTTGCGGTTATTGAGAAATTAAATACCAATATTAGGTTAAAAACAACAACGAGAAAATATTGTGACACTGACGTTAGAGTTTTTTTTTTAATATTGTTTGTGGCATCATGTTTTTGATAGGGATACCACAACGATGATTATTTGAATTCAATCTTTAATGGTTCATTTTATATAATGGTAACATTTCACTTAAAATGGAAACGGTCATTGATTCAAGTTTTAGTCCTCGTAAAATTTAATTTCAAACCCCAAGTTCTATAGAAGAGATTTAGGGTCGAAAGTCACATTAAAATCAATAATTTTGTTTAACATTTGAAATAATGATGCGAACTTCTAAAAGTGAAACCATGAATGGGCATCCTCCTTTGAAATTGAGTTTTTTAGTGGTACGAAACATACACTACAAGACATAAAGTACCTTTCATCCAGTAAATGTACTGTTTATGGATAGACAAATATACTTTTAGACGGTTGTCAACCTGATTTTTTATTTTTTTATTTATTTATTGGTTCAGCCACAACTGTTACACTTTTTCTTACAACTAACATTCTCTTTAATATATTAAAAGCTTACAGTATCAACTGGCAAACACAGCTTTCTAAAAAAAAACACACGGACTTAATTTAAGATGCTAATGTTACAATACAGTGGATGGATAATAATATGTAAATAAAAGCAAGAGATAATGTTAGTAATTGATAATTGTTTAGTAGGAGTTAGTTCTGCGGTGGACTTGGTTCCTGAATTTGTAAAGGGATAAACCGAAAATATGTAGCTGGTTGTCGAATTTGTTATACAGCCTACTGAGTCTGGGGATCGGAGAGTTGAAGCCAAGAACTGTTTTGCGCGATGGAGGGTATAGCAGCTTGATGGGCTGCCTAGGATGTACAATTTGATTTACAAAATCTCGATTAACACAAGCGAAGTGGCAGACAGCTACCTTAACAAAAAATTAATGACGATCGTACTCACTACATAAAAAAAGCACGGCTTGTTGTAACAAGTCGAGGAAACAGTTACATTACAGGCTGTAAAGGCTGTATCAGATTTGTGCAAAATATTAGGCCAGCGATGATAATAAAACTGTAGTTTTAAACCGCTGAGTTAACTTAAAAGTATTTGGTATATTTGTAATTGGAGTTAAGTTAACAGACTTAACCAAGAAAAATCACATATTATATTCTCTTAATAGCAAACAAATGAATCAATGTTTGAGTTACTCCCCGATAGAGGGCGTTTTTCCGTCTAGATGAATCGCGTTATCGTTTTATGCACAACAAAATAGCATAAAAAATTATAATGTCCTAGAGCAAGTCACAACCTAAGGTGTAAATATCATAATTATCATAATCATTTATTTATTTGCTTATTGCATTTATTTATTTGTTTACAGGTTTATAATAATGAATAGCCACATTCTACCTCCAGGTAAGCAAATTGTACAAGGTTTCTAGTGTGTAAGATTATGTATGTAAGAAACAGTCTCACAACCACTGAGATAAAATATGAAAATCACTAACTAACAGTAACTGCCAAGTTGTTCATACCACTCTTCGCACTCAAGACCATGTTCTGAACTGATTCCTACCATTTTTATAACCCCACTATTCATTAATATTTATCAATCGACCAATACCACTGCGTTAGTGGTATAACCAGTCAAAATAATGTCTATTCTTACTTATTATTATTAAATAGTGAACTGTGTTATCATCTATTATAGTTTGTCCCTAATTTTAATAAAATAAAAAAGAGTTTTTGATGGGGCGACGACATGTATATCCAGTGTTGTATAATTTCGTATGTTTTGTGCAATAAAGAGTTTATCCATCTATCTATGTCTTAATTTTGTTGGTTAAATAATATTACAAAGATATATGTCGATAACAATTATTAATTATAAATAGGTCCATTATCTAAACTCATCAATAAGAATTAAAATCACACAACTAAGAATTACACAATATAAAATTCGCATCCGCATCCGCAATCGCGGAGACATCTGCAATCAATGCGGATGTTTATGCGGATGTAGATGTAGGAGACCGATAGGAGCGAAGATTTCGGTGACGAGATCCGACGCGTTTGTTATTGTATATCAGGGATGTTGCAGATATTCGCATCCGTATTCGCAATTGTGGAGCTTTCGCATCGATTTTGACATCTGCATCCGCAACCGTGAATGCGAGCTTTCATAAATTCGCATCTGCATCCGCATCCGCGGATGTAAAAAATTCTGCATCCACAACATCCTTAACATAAACTATTAGACTGACATTGAAAACGCTTGTCTTCTAGATACATTGTGGTATGCTTTTGTAATAAAATAGTTTCTAGTTTACCTTTAAACTCGTGTAGGTTTTTAGTAAAACCTTAATCAGATCGCAGTTTATTAAAGACCAGCTGCGCCCTGCGGGTTCACTCGCGTAAGTTCCGATGCTCTGGTAATATCGAAATAAAAAGTAGCCTATGTGTTAATCCAGGTCTCCAGCTATCTACATACCAAGTCGATACCATCGCAATCGGTTCAGTAGTTTTTGCGTGAAAGAGTACAAACATCCACACATCCTCACAAACTTTCACGTTTATAATATTAGTAGGATTATTGCTGTCATGCAGAGAATGCTTTTATTTCTAAGAGCAGTGTGATTGCGTATAGTTTTTATTTTATGTTGATGCCGAGTACCACGGAGATGTTCAAACAACTGCATGTTTATTTTAACAAAAGTACCAACTTCTAAAATGTAAATACTTGGAAAAGTTAATATTTTTAGATTAATAAAATGTGGTTTACAGCTATCTGTACTTTTTAGGGTTCTGTACCAAAGGGTAAAATGGGACCCTGTTACTAAGACTTCGCTGTCCGTCCGTCTGTCTGTCCGTCTGTCACCAGGCTATGTTTCATAAACCGTTTTAGTTAGACAGTTGAAATTTTCACAGATGATGTATTTCTGTTGCCGCTATAACAGAAAAATACTAAAAAAATAGCATAAAATAAATATTTAAGGGGGCTGCCCTACAACAAACGTGATTTTACTAAATAAATATATTCTCCTATTTTTTTTTTTGCTTTTTTGCTCGATCTTTCTTGTACGATGGTGCGTAACCCTTCATCCGACTCTCACTTGGCCGGTTTTTATTTTACATATGGACCTAATACATTGTTTTTGAGCTTTGAATGTAATTTCTCAATCTGTGGAGTTTCCTTAAGCAACTTTGATATTTACGACACACATACAAAACATGCAAGGGCAGGGACATATGATATCATCCACTAATGAACGAAGCGCTTAGCGCTAATGCACCAGATAATCTAACGAGCGTGCATGGATATTCAGCATTATCTATTTAAGATAATAGAGAATAATGATTGATTACAAATGAGATACTTTGGTCATTTATTTATTTTGTTTGTTTATTTATTTATATACAGGATGTATTTGAAAAAGGAACACTTATTTAAATCACTGAAAGAGCATGACTCTAACGTGTAGCTGCAATAAATTTAAAAAAAAAATCCATTCGTTTATAAGTTATGACTGTTTGAATTTCCAGGTATTTAAATTAAAAAAAATATATTTTGGAATGAAAATATTCTTCTGAAAATGCTTCTCCTAGTGTAGGTGCACATTTCTAAACAACACATTATGAATTTTCATGTCAATTCAATGATTTTGTATATTTCTGGACAGCAGACATTTTCAAAAAAATCTGGACATTCCATGGTATAGGGGGCAAACGAGCAGACCTGATGGTAAATGACTACCGCCGCCCATGGGCACCTGCAACTCAAGAGTCACAAGTGCGTTGCCAGCCTTTAAGGTGGGAGTAGAGGAAGAGGGGGGAAGAGGGGAGAGGGGGGAAGAGGAGAGAGGGGGAGAGGGAAGGGTTAGGGCCTCCGGCAACCTCACTCACACGGCGAAAAGTAATGCAAGCATTGCTTCCCTGCCGGTTTTCTGTGAGGTCGTCGTATCACTCCGGTCGAGCCGGCTCATACATGCCAAAGCATGGCTCTCCCACGAACAAATATTTTCATTCAATGTTCTTTTTCAAATTTTTTAGCAGGCATTTTCTGAAAAAAATTAAATATTCAATATTTGTATTAAATACCTACAGTTTCATTCATGTCAGCCCTCTCTCACACGAAATATTAGCTTTATCGGTAAATTTTCAAGTTTAATTTTTCATTTTCAAAATAAGATTTCTATTAAAAATTACGCATTTTCATAAAATTGTTAGCGCCTTACGTTATTCACAGAGTCTTCTATACGACCCTAAAATATGATCACACCTGTCTGTAAGAATCCTTACAGCATAACGTATATACAGAATACATAATTACGACGCAAGAATTCGAACGATAGCCAAATACATCCAAATTTGTTCATTCTGAAGTTACGGTGGAATAAAGAAACCCACAGACATATATACAATACATGTATTTTCAGGGTTAATGTATGTAACACTAGCAGCGCCTCGCGTTTTCACCCACGTAAGTCCCGATACCGTGGGAATATCGGGATAAAAAGTAGCCTATATGTTAATCCAGGTCTCCAGCGATCTACATACCAAGTTTCATGTCAATCGGTTCAGTAGTTTTGGCGTCAAAGAGTAACAAACATCCATACATACATACATCCATACATCCTCACAAACTTTCACGTTTATAATATTCGTAGGATTAACCCTGAAAAACTTACACTTCTTTTTGGGTCGTCGTGTAATTTCCTATAAAACCTCTGAAGATAAGTAAAAAAAATGTCAATTTCAGAATCAGAATATTGTACAGAAATTGGATGATATAATAAAGGCATGCATTATTCATTTTCATTCAAAAACGTTGTACCACCAATATAAACAGTACATCTGAAAGTCAATTCCTGACACAGTTTTTTAAATTCACTTCACTCTGTGGCGGTGTAACCGGCTTGAGAAATTTCATCTACGACAGTGATTCTCAATATTTTTAACCGACTTCAAAAAAGGAGGAGGTTTTTTTTTTTTTTTATGTTTGTTACCTCAGAACTTTCGACTGCGTGAACCGATTGTGATGATTCTTGTTTTATTTGAAAGCTGGTGCTTCCTGTGTGGTCCCATTTCAATTTGGTTCAGTTCTGACAATGGCACCCATGAGAAAACCATATATAAGTCTTTTATGGAATAGTTTTTTTTGTTGAAGTCGGTTTTTTTTTAAGAATTATAACAACTAAGATATTGCGATATTTGAATTCATTTTGTGTATATGTGAATTGTATTGTATAGGGTCTCATAGGTATGAGAAAAATTCACCTGAAAGGTACATTATTCAAGACTATACTATTCAAGACTAGACTATTCAAGACTAGACTTTATAATAAAGATATATTTAATATAAATATTGTTCAACCCGAGCAAAGTCAGGGTTATCTTCTACTTACTTTTTTACATTTATAAAAACATATTTTACTAATAGCAAACATTTTAAATGATCAACATTCAAATTTCGTGAAAAACTTAACGCGCTTCATTTAATAAAGATGGTGCGCTGGGTATAAGAGGCTTTTAACTTTTTCGGTCATTTGATACTTCGGCAAGTCAATACTGATTAAAAGTAATAAAAATTAAAACTCTAAGCCAAAGAATTCAAAATTAATATTGACAAAAATGAGTGCTTATATTTTTTACTCGTGGTTGAACCTCTATGATATTATCCCCAATTTAGACCCGCCTGATGGTTATTATAATTCAGTTAATAATCCCACTAATATTATAAATGGGAAAGTTTGGATGGATGGATAGAAGGATGGATGGATGGATGGATGGATGGAAGGATGGATAGATGGATGGATGTTTGTTAGTCTTTCACGCAAAAACCACTGAACCGATTGCAATGAAACTTGGTATGTAGATAGCTGGAGACCTGGATTAACGCATAGGCTACTTTTTATCCTGATATTCCCACGGAATCGGGACTTACGTGGGTATAACCGCGGGGCACTGCGGGTAAGTAATATGTAGTAATCAATTATTATTATTGTTGAAAGCTCCCCGCTCTCTGAAAAGCTTGTGATTGCTCTATAGGAGGCAAACGAGTAGATGGGTCACCTGATGTTAAATTAATACCGTCACCCATGGAGACCTGTAACTCAAGTCTCAAGTCGTTACCGGCATTTGAGGTGGGAGTACACAATTTTTTTTTAAAGTTTGAATGTTGTGTCGGTCCAGAAATTCCGCAGGTGACAATTTGTTCCACAGATTGGTTGAGAGCGCAAAATATGTTGTTGGATCAGGAGAACACATACTTGCATATTGAATACTGATATATAATTGACCCTCATTTTGTCAAATTCAAGTTCATAGCGGCCAACCTTCAAAATTGGATATTGTTATATACAGATATCTTACTCATAAGTTGAGAAACGATGCCTAACAAGTTCGAATTTACATTTTAAGCAAACGCCATATTGGAGTGGCAATTCGTTTGTTAAATATAAATATGGCGTCCATTGGAATTTTGAAATTGTTGTTTGATTTTGTTTAACAGAAAAATAATAATTAAAGGTGGATTTCTTGATTTTTTTAATGAATAATTTCAAAGAAACAGTTTCTTGAACTAAAAGCGCCCATGTAATTAACACTTTATTTCACTTAATTATTATTAGTTGAAATAATGGGTAAAGCTTTTTAGTGTAATAAAAATTGTTTCAAAAATATGTAGGTGCAGACGTCACGTAGGAGGTCGTATTAATGCCCAGTACCTGGGAGACCTTTTTTTTTCCTGTGGAAACCCCCACGGGTCATCACCTCACCGTAGCTAACGGTAAAGTGGTAGGTCGGAATCGAACCGACTAAAACCACACGGTGTTCCGTCACAAGTGGGTCTATTGCAGGGGGACCTGGGTATACCCAGTACCTGGGAGACCTAGGTAGCTTTTTGTAAATTCGTTCCTTTTTTGTAAAATTGCATTTTTACAGGAAATACAACTATGCAATTGACCTTAAAATGCAAAAATATATATGTATACAAAATTTCTTCAAAATCGTTGGAGCCGTTGCCTAGATTCAGATTATATATATATATATATATACATATCTACAAGAATTGCTCGTTTAAAGGTATTAGATAGATAGATACCTGAACTATGTTTAGAAATACAATATCCTCAAAATATGTTTATTTAATTAATATTGGTCAGTTCTCTATTTAAATCCTTAGTAATATTATAAATGCGAAAGTAACTCTGTCTGTCTGTCACCCTTTCACACCAAAACTACTGAACCGATTTATATGAAATTTGGTACACATATAGTCTAGAGCCTGAGAAAGGACATGGGCTTATCTAGGACTTTTATCATAGGACTTTTTAATGCGAAAAAGGGGTGTAGGGGGTTGAAAGGTGGGGATGAAAAGTTGCACGGAAGTATCGTCATCTTTAAAGCTAAAAGAAACTTATTTTTTAAGCTGTTGATTCGATATAAATAGACAATTCCACGCGGACGAAGTCGCGGGCACAGCTAGTAATACAATTAAATAGCCGCCATATTGATTCTCAAAACTATAATCAAATAGTTCCTCGAAGCTCAGTTCTCTAATTCTATATTCTACTTTATACCATTCTAATCCGACGTCCGAGGCCTGTCAAACTTCGGAACCAGAACAGTTAAGAGAATACTATCCTTGCATGCCAAACAATAGAATCCAATTTACCGTGACAAATTAGTTTAGTGTTTTCAAGTGGATCAGGTGGTTTGTGGTCACAGTTGTAGAGGGTATGGACGTTTTGATAAATGTTATGTTTAGAGTGACAAATGGGATAATTTAGGGTATAGCTATACTGATGAAAATGTATTTTCTGAGTTTCCTTTTTGCTTTCCTTATAGAGTGCAAGATCCTTCTTGATTTTGTAGTATTTTTTTTTTAAAGACAGCTCCCACATTAGGAGTTACTCCTGTGTCGCGGGGTACTTTACAAACATACAAACAACGGACACAAAAAACACCCAGACTCGGGTGGAATCGAACCCACGATCTATGGCATAGCAGTCAGGGTCACTAACCACTAGATCAACTGGCCAGTCATGTATTTATTTGTAACTTGTTTTTGACTTTTGGCGGTTTTGCTTGATACAGGTTTTGTCAAGCAGAACAACCGTCTAAATGTTATTTTTCTACCCTAACAGTATTTTTATTAATAAACTACCCCATGTCCTACACGTCAAGATGTTTTGAAAATTTCATGATGTTTGATTGAGTAGTTTAGGCGTGAAAGCGAACAAACAAACACACATACAGATTTATAAATTAGTTAGGATTAAGATGAGGCTAAAATTACAATGTACATTTAGAAAAAGTAGAACTTGGATGAGTATGCATTTGAAAGGTATTGAAAGTCAATCAATCAATTAGCATAATCTAGTCCACTGCTGCACATAGGCTTCTCACAACGTGCGCCTTAGCACCCGGACCTCTGCCTTCCGCATCAATCCATCCCAGCTATCTTCTTCAGGTCGTCGGTCTATCTGGCTGCATCCTACTTTCCGTTTACCGATTCGCGGTCTCCACTTTAAGACCCGTTTGCTCCAAAGGCCATCGGTCAAGCATGCTTGAAAGCCTTGAAGGTATTAGTTGTTGATTAATGGTGTGAAAAACTTCAAGAATTTTTGGCTTCAGCTTTTTCAATATTTAATTAGTTTTTCTTTGGTTGTATATGGGAGAGCCATGCTTTGGCACGTATGGGCCGGCTCGACTCCGCTCGTTACCACGACCTCACAGAAAACCAGCCGTGAAGCAATGCTTGCATTGCATTTCGCCGGGTGAGTGAGGTTACCGGAGGCCTTAACACTTCTCTCTCCCTTATTCCCGTCCTTCCCCTCTCCCCCCTCTTCCCCCTCCCCCTCTTTTCCTACTCCCATATTAAAGGGCGGCAACGCACTTGTGACTCTCGAGTTGCAGGTGCCCATGGGCGGCGGTAGTCATTTACCATCAGATGACCCGTCTGCTCGTTTGCCCCCTATACCATAAAAAAAAAAATCGGTATAAGTGTTCAGAGTTCAGTAGTGGAGTAATGATCAACAATCTAGCAAAGAGTGATAGGACTTTATTCATTTATTTAAACTTTACGCATACTTATTTAGGACATATAGGACTTTATACCTAAGACATTCTCTACCCGTCAACATAAAAATCAAAACCATAATCAAAATTATTTATTTCAAGTAAACCAATTGTAGGTATTTTTGAATTGTCAGGAGTAGGAGTCAGTCAGTATAAGTCGGTCGTGAAGCCAGTTGCCTATTTCAATACGTAGACCCTGTAGAGAAGAACAGGCAAGAAACTCCTAGGACACTCTTTTTCAACATGTTGCTTTGCTTATAAGCGCGATTTAATGTGAGGACAATGTAATATAATATTGTTCTAAAATAGAAACAATTACAGATCTGCTAAACAACATAGAAAATTAACTTAAAACTTAAGTGACTACACAGATCACACATGTACAATTCAAATTTTTATAATTTACAAAAAATAAAAAACCTGTTATAACTACAATGTCAACAGTGTATAAGGTAATGTCACTGTCATGTCAATATCATTATGTCATTGTCATTTACATAATAACATTTACTCTAGCATACTAATACATAATATATATCAAGTGACCCCTGAAATTATAGTCATTTAGTACCATTAGTAAACATCTTACGCCATCTTGTGACTACTGAAACCGCAGCCCAACGCAAACAAACTCCATTCGATATTACCCACACCGTAGTTGTTTGACTTGACAAGTTCAATGATTGGGTCAGTCACACAAGCTCTAGTTTCTGCTACTGCATTCGTAATAGATTTTAAGTCGGTCAATTTCGTATTCATTAGGATATGATATGATAGACTAACAGTATGTACTAACTTCTCAACCAACAATCATCTTCCGCGCCTTTTCCGAACTAAGTTGGGGTCGACATTCAGTCTAACTACGATATCAGACCTCCACAACCCAAGTACTAGGCGATATCGAAGTTCTGTAGTTAGACCAGGTTGTCGGACTTTTTAGGGCTCCAACTACCCGTAACGAATGCCACAGATGTTTGTATGGCACCCGGGACCGACGGTTTAACGAGCTCTCCGAGGCACGGAGGGGTCTCAATGTGTTAAGAATCACCCATCCTAGACTGACCTGGCTAGTATTACTTAACTTTTTAACACACGAAAAAACGGAGGAGGTTCTCAAATCAACACGTATATTTTTATTTTTTATGTAAGACCACGCATAAATAAAGGGCGTTTGTATGTTTAGAGCCGACTCAAAATTGTTTATGTATTTACATTGGTGTAGGAGTTTAGTTAGGCTAACGAGTTTATTTTTCACTTTTTAATTTCTTTCTTCGTTCGTCGGTTTAATGTCAACTCAATGGCAACTAAGACACATGCATGAACTCAGTCACCACACACACTGGGGCCATTCTTCTAGATTAGTCTTTTTTATTTTAAGTGTTTAAATTATTATGCTGTTAAAAGCCTGTTTCTGATTTTTAATTTAATTTTATTGATTTGATTTGAATATTTTTAATTAACTAACTAAATTAAACGTGTAACTACTCTATTATCTAGAATCGATGTCCGTTACAAAGTGTCAATGAACAATGTAAAATAATTTGGTTGCCGCGACACAAGCCACGAGCTTAGTGCGGAAACCGATGTTAAATCAAAATTCGAAAACTGTTTTTTTTTTCTAGTATATATCATGTATGTATGTATGAATAATGAATAAATGAATAAAAAAAAAGGTTTTGTTAAAAAGTTATCTCTCAATAATTTTTGTTATGTCTGATAATAATATATGGATAATGATGTAATATTTTTCAAAAGAAACTTTAATACAAGAATTACTGTTATCGATTAACTACCAACCCGCCCCGGCTTTGCACGGGTACGGGTACAAATTATACACCTAAACCTGCCTCATGTATCACTTTGTCTATTAGTGAAAACCGCATGAAAATCCGTTCAGTAGTTTTTCAGTTTATTGCGAACAGACAGACAGACAGACGCGGCGGGGGACTTTGTTTTATAATACGAGTATGTAGTGAAAATGCGTTGCCCTTATTCTTAACTGTAGTCATTATAAAAATTTACGACTATATACATATGTATATATGATATTTGTACAGTTATATATATGTATATGTAACTGTACAAATATAAACATGTACTATTATAAATGTGTGTGTGTGTATAATAACATCGTCAAAAGTTTTGTTCACCGTCTACGTTATATATTCCAGCGTTGAAAAAAATACAACAGTTTTTCAAACTGTATCGACAACAATGCGTTTGACAAACGTTAAGCTTACATTGACAACCGGTCTGATCTGGATATATCCGGATTGTGTTGACGTAAACCGGATTCCACTAGTTTGAACTAAGGGATAGAGGCCAAACAAAGTGAGAATTTATTTACAGTAATAAGGTCAATGTTATTACAGTGTCTGTTTCTCTGCTGCAGGTTATGGCTATGATATTTTGACTAAAAATTCAATCAAGTATTGTTTAACCTTATTACCTTAAGTATTTCAATTTATTACAAGTTTAAACGTGTGTACCTGTGTATCTGTTTGCAGCACCATATTTCCCAAATGGCTGACCAGATTTTAATTCTTTTTTGTCTTTGAACGGAGATTTGATCGAGAATATTCCTAGTTAAGATTCAAGAAAACCTTTTCAGCTGTTTAAAGATAATCAGCTCATTTCTAGTTTAAGCCAAATATTTTTTTTATGCACGATTATATACTTACGTACATGATGATATTTAAATTTTTGGGCTTTATCATGGTACCAGGTATCTTTGATTTCCTATTTCACCCCCATCAAGTGTTATTTTTACGACAACAAGTAGTCCTATGTATGTCTTTCTTTATAGTCCAGTTTATTTCTTTACCAAAATGCAGGGAAATTGTTTTAGAGGTTTAGGCGTGAAACCGTTACAGATAGAGTTACTTTCGATCTTTACTTTTATAATATTAGGAATTCGTTAACAAAATTGCCTAATTTTATGCATAGTATAAGCCTATACTGTGCATAAAATAAGGCAATTTTGTATATTATCATAATAAGCCTATTATGATAATAAACAAATTTACATGCAAGTCCAATTTTCATGTTCATCAGGATTATAACTAAAGTACTTATTATTCTTATTTTTTTTTTGGAATGGAATGACTACCGCCGCCCATGGGCACCTGCAACTCAAGAGTCACAAGTGCGTTACTGGCCTTTAAGGTGAGAGGGTAGGGCAACGGTGGAAGAGAGGGGAGAGGGGGGAGGGAAGGGGTAAGGCCTCCGGTAACCTCACTCACTCGGCGAAAAGCAATGAAACCAGTGCTTCACTGCCGGTTTTCATAACTGCCTGTAAAATTAATTTAAGCCCATGAATCTCATGATTTGTAATTTATCTTACTGTGGGCACTATTGTACAGACACACTGCGAATACAAATTGTATTTCTGTGTGAAAATTACCCTGAACTAGTTTATCCTTTTTCTATCCTATTTATATTGCTGTATAAACAACATTTTGTCCACATGTAAATATAAAAAAAATAAAATACCCTTGACTCAATAATCGCAACAACCGATTCTATTGTAACAGTCACCAAACCAAAACCTGACTTAATTTCTTCATATGAAATTAACCCTGTCTTCTTCGCAACAAGGTCTATTTGTTACTGGCATCTATTTCTCAACGCCACTAAATGTCATTAAAACCTGTCAACGTAAACTCAACTTTATTTCCACGCAGCGAGAGTCCCCATTTTTTCAAATGCCGTATAATTACCGTATAAAAACTTGTTCAAGACGAACAAAGATGACGTTATTTTAATCGACACCTACGAAGACGCATACTAAAAACACAGAGCAAAAGAGATGGCATCCAAATGTGGTATTAAAGTTTATTTAAGCGTGTCAGACTTTAGTCGACAAATAAATTGCTTATTTCGATAGCAATATATGTAATCTACTTGTTTAAATTTGAAATAAGACCTTGTTTCAAAGAGAACAAGGTTTACATCTTGTATGAAGAAAATTTTGTCAATTATAGTCAAGAGAGTAATACAACAGAATTGACACCACTATACATCTAATGACTAAGTTAAAATCGGTCCATCCGCTTAAGAGCTATGATGCGACAGACACGGAGACATAGATACACACGTTAAATTTATAACACCATTGTTTTTGGATCAGGGGTTAAAAACTGTAAGTCTGCAATTTATACGGTATTAACGGAATTAAATTGTGTTTAAAACTTTTGTATTTTAATTAATTGTGCTTGGATAACTTATGTTGTCAATTTGTTTAGACAGGCTTGCAGCAGTTCGTTGCTTTATCTTAGTTGGTTTAGGTGGGTACGGAACTCTAAGTCCAAGTCCAAAAGCTTTATTCTTGTTTCAATA
The DNA here is from genome assembly GCA_963859945.1 of Euplagia quadripunctaria. Classification (NCBI taxonomy): domain Eukaryota; kingdom Metazoa; phylum Arthropoda; class Insecta; order Lepidoptera; family Erebidae; genus Euplagia; species Euplagia quadripunctaria. Next base: position 4,153,571 of record OY982581.1, on the reverse strand, counting down.
AAGTTTCCGAGATGGGATCTACGAATGAGGGTCCACTATACGTCTCTTTGAACTATAAAGCTGTCTAACTTTTTTATTTTGCACCGAATATTCAAATGTTTTCATCTCGCTATCTCATTTTTGTTGGTGATTTATAGTGAGAGAAGTGAAATGGTTTCTAGAGTTTTTCATTGTGATTTTCATATGAGATGTAACCAGTTAAATGTAAAGCACAGTTTTTGTATCGATCTCTTTTAAAATTCAGTATAGATACACATTAACATAGTATCGCCGACTTCAATGTGCCTAAATGATTACAAATTGTATTACAGCTTGTTACAATTCTTCATGACTTTATTTTCCACTCTTAGCTGTGGAATATTTTATTAAATTTCTTCACTTCTTTATTTAAATGGTATACCTTGAGTACCACAAATTCAATTAAAAAAAGAATTATTCAAATTGGTTCACAAATGGCGAAGATATTGCGTAACATACACACATAAAATAAGCATAGCAAGCTAAGTATAGCAAATACAGGAACCCAGGTACGGTAATGCCACAAGTTGAATCTTACAAACGCCTGTACCTAGACCCAATAAAAAAAAAACTGGGTACCAGTTTTTAACAAAACTAATTACATCCAAAAATGTTTGTTACATCTGATGTTTCCACTTACATATCTCGTTTTATTTAATGCCATCTGGCTCCGGTTCTTGCTGATAATTAATATATTTTATTTTTGTTCAAATTAGTTACTCGTAGCAACCCTATTTTTAGTTGCCTACTAATCCCAGCAAGAGTAGACATATATGATATGACTGCCACCCACAAATGGAGCTAGAACTTCCGGATTCCATATTGTCTGTGCGCTCCAGGAACTAACTAGTTTCAACTGGTTCAATCGAGTTAGCGCCACTCCGTACGAAACCGGACGCCACCGGATTCAACCGAATAAAACCGGATAACTTGGGTTGATGAAATGAACATTGCTAAGAAAAACAAATTCATATTTATCAAAGACTAGCTTTTACCCACGGCTTCACTTACGTCAAATTGCTACTACGTGATGCTTCGTTTGTACAAAATTAACATAATTATAAGTATGTGAGTTTGTGTTTAATAAACGTATTTTTTTATGTAAAATGATTAATTTATGAAAAATGACTACCGCCGCCCATGGACACCTGCAAGACAATAGACACAAGTGTGTAGCCGGTCTTTTCAGTGGGAGTAGGGACTGGGTGGAAGAGGGGGAGGGGGGGGAGGGAAGGGTTAGGGCCTCCTGTAACCTCACTCACTCGGCGAAAAGCAATGTAACCAGTGCTTCACTGCCGGTTTTCTGTGAGGCCGATCGAGCCGGCCCATACGTGCCGAAGCATGGTAATATATTCTTTCTTTCTTTCAAATGTGATGCTTTTATCCTTATATAACAGTACTTTTTTCTGGATGATGGGTATCTTATGCCCTTTTCTGGATCCCTGACAACGTTTATAAAATAAATCATGACTATCAGTTGAGTACTTTAGGCCTTAAAGCGTATCAAGCAAATGAACAAACTCAGTCATGCCTTTATCTATATATTAATACGTGGCGCTAAAACTTTGGATCCTTTTTTACGAAAATTGGGCGGACGGAGGAGTATGAAATTTCGCACACTTATAGTTTATACAGAGAAGAAGTGACGAATGCTAAAATTTTTGAACAATATTTGCTACAAAGATAAAAAAGTGAAAAAAAACGGGTACATACAGCTATGAGTGTCCAGTATATATTTTGACCTGTCATGTTACAAAAGACTATACAATAGGTCAAGTAATATTGGCCAATGAAATAAACCATGGTCGAAATTCGACCACCACGCGATCTCTAGTAATATTAATGATGACCTTAAGCGCATGTACATAACTGTGCACACGGTGCGACCATCGCAGAATACCGCACGCTGCCTCTCGGGCCTGTACGTGTACGGACGACGACTTCCCCAAAAAGTTCGCTGCCCGCAGGCCGTACTTGATACATCTTACCTCAACATGGATAGAGTTTATTTTCGTTGTTTTCCAATTTTATACACAAAATCTCATTGCTAGTGGTAATAGATTTTTTTAATAATTTATTAATAAATATGTTGTTGATATTATGCTTTAACTTTACTCGATAGGAATATATACCTATTTATACAAATTGTATTAATCTCTTTTTTTTATAGAATAAAGAGTAATATATGTATCTAAACAAATTTATTTAAAAAAAATTTAATTTATAATAAAATATTAATACAGAAAAGGAGACAAAAAGTATATACAAGTGTTAAAAACATAAAAAAAACTATATCGCTGTAGGTATGGCTTTTTACACACAGAAATGGCATCACAGTGTAACGTAGAAATACTGTTAGTTTTTTTTTACGACGCGCCAGCAGTAGACATCAATTGGAAGATTTTTTTTAGTGATGATTTTAAATTCGAAATACTGGCAACCCTACCGTGGTGTACAATAAAAGTTCAATATGGAACATTATAAGGTATGTGTGAATTTTTAATAGAATTATTTAGAGCTTCCCTTTTCGTTCGGATGCCAGGACTTTTTTCACTTTGATTGCCTGAAAGGTATTGTATTCAACTCAAAGTTTGTTATGAATAATTGAAGGGATGAATGGAAGAGAGGGCTAAAGGTAAAGGTGGCAAACAAGCGCATTTAAAAGCAGATAAATAGAGTAGTATCAGCACTGTATGTAATGTATAGTAAAAATAATAATCTTGTAGTCATCAAAATTTATGTCGCACAATATAAGTTTAAAAAGGGACAAAAGCTCTTAAGTTAAAAAAGCTTATTGATGCTCAAAAGTTCGTGAAACATTATTTTCTTCAATAATTATCATATTACAAATATCATACACTTTTTTATCACCTGCTGAAAAGTGGCTGATTTTAATTTATGTTGATTATTATTAAAAGTCTTAATAGGTAAGCTTAAGCTTAATAAATAGCATATGAGGCCGTGAGGAGAGTTTCGGTTTCCACCACTGAGTTATTATTACAAGCGTATAGAGTAGACACCGCGAAGAAAAAGTTTATAACGCGAACTGCGGTTCATGCACCGCAGTGAAAACAAATCTTTGTAGCAGTTCGTCGGGCAACACGCGTAAACGCCATGAAAATCACGGCGCTTAGGACCTTACGCTCGCGAGAAAACTACAACTCAAAAACGATCGCGCGCTGCTTGGTAATACTGTAGGATTTGACTACAAATGATTGTTTTAGCGCTGCAGCGCTTTTTAGTTTAAATTCAAATAAAAACGGAACATGTATTTTGTTCCGAGTGGCTTCTCTAGTACATAATATCTGAATGGTTTCCACAGAATATTAATCATTCCCTATTCTAAATTTAAATGACACGAATTTCCAGGTAAACTCAATTCTATAAAAAGGTTTTTTTCAAAAATCGTTCCTCGAAAAATGTTTTCCGTGATCGTACATAAAAATAACCTTTCAAATTTAGAATCAGTAAATAAAAAAACCTTTTATATTTTTAAATTAATAAACAACTCCACTATAGAGAAAAGAATTGATTGTTTGTAGGTCGGAACAATATTAAACTTAATTGAATGGAATTTGCGGAAAAAATTGCTGAAACATTTTTCATACTCTTAAATGTTTTCTGATAAATCCGTTAAATTAAGGTCTATGTTATTTATTATTGGTTATAAAAAAAAAATGTTTCTCCTATACAGGTAGTAAGTACGTTAGTAGTGGTGCCAACCGACTGTCTACTCTAGGGTATTGCAGCAATACAATGTGAGCAGTTAAACCCTCTCCTAATGTATTCAAGTGAGACTCTGTTTCCAAATATTAGGAAATCACATTGAAAAACCTCCAAAAAATACCATAACAGTCCAGTGTATAAATCTTAACAAAGATATTTAGCGCAACCAAATAAAATAACAGAAAGATCGTCATTCAGTATGGCAAATTAAGTTACACGAGTCTACGAAAACAATGTTCCTTTTGATAATCATTCATTCATTAATTCCCGTTGACATTCATTTGACTAACGAGCGGAACGCTCATAAACGGTCATTCAAACTTCATTCGGCCGTTCTATTTTTGAATTTCGTTTAAATTTGACACAGAACTCTTAAGTTTGAACGGGGTTTTGAGATTTTCTTTTTTTTTTGCTTATCTGATAGCGTGACTATAACCAGTAATTTTATTTCTATTTTTAGACAGTTGAAACAAATATTCTGTTTCTACTACTACGTCCATGTACTAAATATAAAATAATTTTCTCAACAAATATCTATATGTATATGAAATTTATAAATTTAATCAGCGTTAAAATGTTTATTTAATTGTCACCGTTTACAATCTACGGATATTCATTATTATAATTATAATAAACCTATCTGAAATCAGGTGAAAGTGTGCAGTGAGCTGATTATTAGTGAGGGATTTCATTACATTTCAAATGTCAAATCGCCTTCCTTTTATAAATCTCTCTTAGTATATGAATGATCTTTAGGGCGTTTATATCGTTTTGAGTACAATTTTTTTTTTTTTTTTTTTCGTTTTTATTCTGTGATTTTTGTTTTTTGAAGTGAAAACTTTAGGCACGTTTGTGCACTTTTGCTATGGGGAAAAAGCACTGAACTTGTGACTGTCACGCTAATAATACATATATAGATACACTAGAGGGCGCTAATCTAAGCATTGAGTTCTGTCAGCTTCTTATTAGTTAATGCCACCAACCTGCTAATGTGACGTTTTAAGTTCGTCGTTTAGTTTATGTTTTCACTTCTGTCGGCAGTCCCGTGACTGTCTATTTTTTTATTTAATTTCAGCACCACCATGTGTACTAAATTTCATTTAAATCGGTTTAGTAGGAACCGATTTAAATGAAATTTAATACACAGATAGTCTAGAGCCTGAGAAAGAACATAGTCTACTTATTAATGCGAAAAAAGGGGTGTAAAGGGTAGAAAGTTGTATGGAAGTATCGTCACATTTAGAGCTAGAAGCTTGAAACTTATTTTTTAGGCTGTTGATTCGATATTAATACACTATTCCACGCGGATGAAGTCGCGGGTACAGCTAGTATATTATATTCGTTCCAAACGGGTGCCCCAACGACACATCACGCGTTGTTTTCTTGTTAAATATTCCTAAAAAGATAACTTAAAAGTTTGTGGAATATTTAACAAAAAACGCGTAAAACCACATACGTACGTACGTTTATCTATAATTAACAGAAGGCTTGCAGACTGCGCTGTTTGCCGACATGTTCTTATAAATTGTGAAACTTCAAAGACATCTCTTAGGTTCGCAGTCGAGCGGAACAGTTGTAGGTAACGTTCTGCAATGCGCGCTGGATTGGTGCAAGTTATAAGTGAAGTATTTGTATCAATATTTCATCAATTTGGTAATGAAATTATCACCATTATCATAGTTTCGGATTTAACACGTCCACTGTTGGACCAAGACCTCGCCATGGACTTAAACCGGTAGGCATTGGCCTGCATCCACCGCTGACCTGCAATCTCTACAATGTCGTCTGTCCACCTTGTTGAGAGACGTCCTACGCGGTGCTTTCCTTTCCGTGGTCTCCATTATTGAGTGGATTAAGGCAAATTTAATCTATGAGAGCTTATGGGTTCTTAAAAGACAAATAAAGATATTTAAATAAATTCTACATCTAAAATAAATTTAGCAAAATTATTGACATAAAAAGCTTAAATCGTAAACAATGTAAGATTGACCTAGTTAATTATTTAAATAAACTCAATTACAATGAAACTGAATACTTACTCGTTCTCTAAAAATAAAGGTAACAAATTAAACTCAACCTCCTACATACATACAATCGCCTTCACACTACACACAAGGAGGTTAACACTCCACAACTGATTGTATTTTATTATTATTCTTACATTTAATCTGTTCTAACTGACATACAACTTTACGCTAATAGTTAATATAATGTATTCGAATATAAATTGCTATGGGATGGAAGGCGCTGCTGTCTGAAGCACAGATATTAAGTTATCTAGTTCAGACACAGATGAAAACACTGAAAAGAGAAATGTTAAAAAAATAAATGAAATGTTATAAATGTTATTTCCACACATTATACATACCCAGACTATCGCAAATAGGCATACACTACACCCACATTATTAATCATTTTAATGGATGACAATGTAAAAAAAGCCAAAAATTTGTGTATTAAGACGATGGCAACCACTAAAGTTTTTAATTACACATAAAAATCGCTTTCGCTTATGACTTTCTCCACAAAACCGTTTAGGTATCGCTACATAGTGAAACTCAAGTTGCTCTCTAGAGCAAGACACGCATCAACTGTTGCTGTATATTTTACAATATTACAAAGTGCATGTCGTTCTTTAAATGTGAAGAGTAGAATCTAGGAAGTGGAGGAGGAACATTTTATTAAGTTTTATGGCATTCAACAAACAAAATATTACTATTAGGCGACAGCACACCGACGTAAATCCTCTCTCGTTTTTTTTTATTTTTTTTTTGAAGTGAAAGCTTCTTTAGATGCGTTGTGTACTTTGTTCACACGTGACCTGATCGAAAATTCGTAAGACGGAGCCGAGTTTCTTATATTTAAAAAAAAAATAACATTCGAAATTCAAACATTTATGAGCGGCCAGGAGCGCAGAACTTCCAGTGTACCCTATGTATACATTTAGATATGTTATTACCTACTTTTTATTTTTAGCCTAATTATATATAAACAGATGTGTGTGTGTGTATATGCAAATACATTGTGAAGTTATGTTTTCACTTCTGACGTGCAGTCCTACGACTGACTGCTTTTTTTAATTTTCGCGACTTTAATACATTTTAGATTCGTATCTCGGGCCTTAACACATTCACTGCGTTACGGCAAATATTTTGCCGTATTTAACTTTCATCCCGCGCGGCTACACGTTGTCCTTGTTTTGCGCTCGGTGCGGAGTCGATTTAGCTATGTTCCCCTACGTGTAAAAAAGAGACAGTGAGCTATTTAATATTGTTGCTTTTAATATAATAATATTGTACACTAATAACATACGGCAAAATAGTTGTCGTAACGCACAGTAAGGTAAGTATTTTCATTCAGTGCGGTACGGCGTCTATCTTGCCGTGCCCCCCCAACCCCGCGCATCACTGCATGCGTCCGCGCGTCGTCTCAGTCGACAATAGTGCGGGCAGTAAGTGAGACGTATGCTCGATATTATTTATTTGTGCAGAAAACTACGCGACTACCTTAAAATGAGACGTTCACGTAAAAAGCTTGATTTGAGTAAGGGAATTAAAACTGAAGGTGCAGAAGCAAGAAAAAAACTTGTTCAGTGTAGTTGTAGCTTGGATGTGACATCTAATTCTAAAAAAATAAGTTCGGCAATCACAAGTCCGTCATTAAGAAGGAAGGTACAAGTGATTGAAAGCGTTTCGATAAACAAAGACAGTGATATGGCTTGTAGTTCGGGGTTAGCTAAATACAATGAGCCGAACACAATTTATGTAAGCCCGTCAACAAAAAAAAACATTTCTTGTTTTGGATGAGGAATCTCCACAAAAAAATAAACACAATGATCCTGATCTAATATCTTTGGACAACATTTCCGTAAGCAACTTGATATCTCCACTTGAATCACCGTACAAATCAGCACTTCTTAAGGACGTTTTGTCGACACCCAAAAGTAAGCAGTTGAAATTAACGAGTTCTTCAATTATAAATACTGATGGAAATATTTGCATTCATCAAACGCCGACATCATCTATTTACCGTGGCAATATCTTACAGAACCAAAGTGATGATGATTTTGAAACTTCAGTTACACGTACCGAAATCCCTGTTCCAGCTGAGTTGGATTCCGAAGACGAAAATATTTTTGACATTCGACCAAAAAAGATTGAAAAGTCGACAGTTATTCAAACAATTTCCCATGAAACTGAAAGTCTACAAGAGCCATATCGTGCTAGTGTTGAAATAAACAGTAAACAAAAATCAAACCAGTCTTTGATTACTAAACTAGAAAATTCTTAACAACAGCCGCACTTTGAAGTAAACGTGAGTGTTACGGAAGAGTCATCACTTGCTAATAGTGAGTCTGATTCTGAAAATAATTCCGATACTGACACATTCGATGAAATATATGACAGTAATTCGGAATCAAGTGTGTCGAGTTTGTTTAATGACGAGAATGAAAATCCTGAAGATCAATGGATTGACATTATCGATCAAATTGATTTTACGCACAATGAATTAAAAAACGAAATAAAACTTCCACCAAATGTGCTTTTAGAAGAACCCCTTGACTATTATAAATTATTTGTTACCGACGAGGTCATTAATAAAATGGTGACAGAAACTAACAAGCATGCAAGTGAGTTTATAGGTTCACATGTTATCAAGTCAAAATCTCGTTTGAAACGCTGGGAGCCAACTACTTTTGAAGAAATGCAACGTTTTATGGGTGTGTTATTGGTAATGGGTATCAATAAATTGCCTCAAGTTAATTTATACTGGTCTAAGAAGAGTTGCTATCGAAATGAATACATATCAAAACTGATGCCCAGGGATCGCTTTTTGCTATTATTAAAATTTTGGCACTTTAGCGAAAATATTGACAATGGTGACAAATTATATAAAATTCGAAATGTACTCGATATTCTATTAAAATCATTTTCTGATATGTTAAAACCAGGTCGATTTATAGTCATTGACGAAACCATGATACCTTGGAAAGGACGGCTTAATTTTCGCCAGTATATTAAAAATAAGGCACACAAATATGGCATTAAGTTGTATAAACTGTGCACACCCGAGGGCTACACATACTCAATAATGGTATATACAGGAAAGGATGAAAAAAAATCAGGGGAAGGGCATGGCTATGATGTGGTACTCAAGTTGACTAAGAATTTGTTAGATGAAGGCCGAACTCTTATAGCGGATAATTTCTATACGTCGGTTTCGTTAGCTGAAGCATTATTAAAAAAGAATACTTATTTATGTGGTACCGTTAGGACTAACAGGAAAAGGTTACCCAAGACAGTCATAAGTACAAAGTTAAAGAAGGGACAAATTATTGGTAGAATGAACAATGGAGTCAAAATAATAAAATGGATGGATAAACGTCCTGTTACAATGATAACCACAGTTAAAGAACATAACGCTTCTTTAAAAGATACTGGAAAAAAATCACGGCTGACTAACCTCCCGATAATGAAACCAGAGTGTGTAATAATGTACAACGAAAACAAAAAAGGCGTCGATTTCAGTGATCAAATGACCGCTTACTACTCAACTCTGACTAGAGGTCTAAAATGGTTTCGCAAGCTGATGATGAGTTTATTATTTGGAACTTGCTTAGTCAATGCATGGCTAGTTTACAAAATGAAAACTGAAGAACAGTTACCATTACTATCTTTCTTAGAGTCAATCATTCAGTCCCTTACAAAATCATCTTTTATAGAAAATAATACCAATCAATCGTTCAAGCGAATTAGTCACACATTAGAGAAAATATCAAAATTTAAAAAATGTTTTTATTGTTACCGCAATCTTAGAAAAGACTTCAGTAGCCGTGAGACTGATAAAAAAGTTAAAAGAGTGCGTACATTTTGTCAAGAATGTCAAAAGGCTATGTGTTTAGATTGCTACAATAAAATGCATGAAAAATAAATATCATATTCTTTACAGAAATTATCTGTAGGTACCTACTAATTATTAGTTAATTAAAAGATTTGCTATTAAGTTTTTACATGTCATTTTGTTTTGTGTAGAAAGGGCTAACATTTCCTCTATATTTTGTGAATTGTTGCCAAAGATCTCAAGTGTGATAATTGTATTATGAAAGTTGTTGTTTATGAAACCAAAACTATTTTTAGAATTTATTTTATTTGATTAAATTAAAGTTCCTAGTATTGTGTGATCTCATCATAGATTAAAAAATAATCATAATCATTTGGTACCTTAAAGTTAAGGATCAAAGTTGAAGTGAATTAATCAAAATTAAAAACCTTCCTATATTATATACCTAGAATTATGTTGATTTATGCACTGTTGAATTTTAATTTAAGAGTAGATTCAAAAGTTAAATAATAATTTTGTACCCAAATATTTAAAATTATTAATAAGTGTATTAAATACACTTAGTAATAAATTAAAAGTATGTAAAACATGTACTTAGAACAAATTTTGTTGTACTAAGTAACTGTAGAGGTACATGTGACTGATTTTTATTTTGATATTTTAATTCTTGTGTGAATAATAATTATGTTGGCTAATTAAGAAGAATAATGTTGATTTATGCACTGTTAAGTTTTAATGTTGTGTCTTTAATAAAGAATATATTTTCAATGTCGATGTTCATTTCAGAAGTAAACCCCCATCCCTAGCATATTTTTACTTGTACGCTATACGGCATATATATTGCCGTAAATGACTGATTTAGAAAAATTTCTGTATCTTTTGAAATAACATAAAAATCCCGGGGCTACCGCAGCTAGGTGTACACGAGGATGTAGTCTATAAATTTTTTAGAAAAAACCATTGATATGAAGAGTTCCCACGTCTGTATGGTCTTCGAAAGTCAGGTGGTGGTACGGCAAAATAAATGTCGTACCGCATATTAGGAAATATAGATACGGGCAGTATTTGTCTCGTAACGCACTAGCAGAAGGTTTAGTTCTAATGCTGCCGCAGTGAATGTGTTAATCGCGATCGAGGTCACGCGTAAACTGTTTTTAGGGTTCCGTACCCGAAGGGTAACCAACGGGACCCTACCTAAGCCGTCGCTGTCCATCTATCTGTTTGTCAGCGGGCTGTATCTCATGATCCCTAATAGGTAGACAGTTGAAATTTTCACAGAATATGAATATCTGTTGCCGCTATAACAACAAATAATAAAAATAAATTCAAAATTAAATGGGAGCCCCATTTAATTTTACCCTACTAGAAACGTATTTTTTTTGGATTATAGTATTAAATCTTGTACGATGGTGCGGAACCCTTCATGCGCGAGTTCGACTCGCACTTGGCCGGTTTTTTTTTATTTGGAACCCGGAAGCTACTTCTACTTCACCCGGGCTATCGGTGAGGCTGTATATCGGACTGAAATCAACTGAATCTTGTATATATTGTATTAAATCATGTATTGTTCTGTTGTTTGGAATAAATTATGAATATATTCCACGAATACAATTAAAATCATGTCTGAATACAACTACAAATTATTGAAATGAATTAAAGCTTGACATCATTAAATGGTGTTAAAACTTTGACATCTATATATTAATACGTGAAGCGAAAACTATGGATCCCTTTTTACGAAAATTGGGCGGACGGAGGAGTATGAAATTTCGCACACTTATAGTTTATACAGAGAAGAAGTGATGAATGCTAAAATTTTTGAACAATATTTGCTACAAAGTTAAAAAAAATGCAAAAGCGGGTACATACAGCTATGAATGTCCAGTATATATTTTGACCTGTCATGGTGCAGAAGTCTATACAATGATAGGTCAAGTAATATTGGCCAATGAAATAAACCATGGTCAAATTTCGACCACCACGCGATCTCTAGTTATAATAAATATTAGAATAGACATATTGAACATGATTGAATTGTATATTATATGATTATTTGTATCAATAATTATAATGATAATTTGCATGTCAATAGTGTTGACTAAAGTCGCATGTGTTAGAATATTTAAACATATTAGATCTTAATTTTTTTATATTACAGGGGGCAAACGAGCAGACGGGTCACCTGATGGTAAGTGACTACCGTCGCCCATGGACACCTGCAACTCAATAGTCACAAGTGCGTTGCCGGCCTTTGAGATACGAGTATGCTATTTTCTTCAAGGTTTGAAGGTCGTATCGGTCCGTTGTACCGAGTTTTCTGCAAATAAATAAATTTGAATTTAAAACCACACGGTGTGTCATGCTGCGGCTGCAATGGGAGGACCGTCGAGGCTGCGACGGTATGTCTTCGACCGTCCGCCGCGGGTGGCAAGCGGGCTCCGTCTAATTGGGCGATGTCCAACTACACAATATACCTACCTCAACACATTTCACAGTCATCTAGATCGCTAATAAACTAAAAAACTTAAAATCTTTTACAACTACTGCACTAAATCAAATGCACTTGGCCATTATCCAAATTGCCCGGCTATTTCAGTGTTCCTGGGATTGTTATAGTTTTGCAAGTGTTCCTGTTTTATTGAAATATTAATTGAAGTTAAAGCCGACCACCCATCTGTGTTGAAAACGATAAACTTGTACTATGAAAATTATTTTATTGAATTCGGATATCGGCAAGAGGAATTTAATCATCTTTTTGCCCTTGTAGCAACTATTTCGAGTTGAGTCAGTTTAATGCATTTTTTTGTCTACAGTTTTTATCATTATTCACTTGTTTTTTTTATATACTACGTCGGTGGCAAACAAGCATATAGCTCGCTTGATGGTAAGCGGTTACCGTTACCTATGGACGCTTGCAATTCCAGAGGACTCGCATGCGCATTGTCGATCCTTTGGAAACCTGTACACTCTTTTCTTGAAGAACCCTATACTGTAGTCCCTCAGGTAAACCTCGGTGGTACGTCTCTATTAGCACCTTAGTAACATGGAATTAAGCGGCAGTAGCGTAATGGTCGGACTTGCGATCGAGTGGTTGCAGGTTCGAACCCCACCCAGTACACTACCGATGTGAACTCACTTCTAACACAGGCATTTAGCTTAGCCGGAGGGTTTAACAAGAATAGACTTAATAAAACAAAAATATCTTTCCTTTCTCCTTTTGTATATTTTTCACTCCAGTTTAAATATCATAGCAATCGATTCTACATTTAAATTAATGGCAGCTTAAAGTCTCTAGCAATTCTGTATTAAAATTTAATATTTTACTTTAAAAACTAAAAACCTTTAAAGACCTTCGTTTTAAAATCTCAAAGAATTCTTTATTCAAACTTTAAAAACTAAAAACCTTTAAAGCCGTTCTCTATACAACATCTCAAAGAATTCTTTATTCAAATTTTAAAAACTTATAACCTTTAAAGTGTTCCGATATTTATGTTGAAAGCCTCTACATCATGCCCTGTTTACGTTCAATTTTCATCTATAGAGAACATGAGTTGCAAAAAATTGGCAAAATGCGGCAGGGAGTAACAGCATAAATGAAAGAGCTCGCCACCGCACGTTTGTTATATTAAATTTCATAGTTTCCAATTGCACCACGGGGTCTTGTTTCGAGCTGAAACTCAGTTAAAATATTGCTTTTAGCGGTAACTGGGTTTAACGATATATGGTTAGTTTCATATTGTGGAAGAGAAAGACTGCAAAAAGTAAGGTTAGAAATTAAACCATTTTTATACACATGATCTATTGTGGCAATAAGTACAGCAAATCTATTTTTTTTTATGAAAAGGTACTTAAATAATAAATATAGATGTTACATATTGGTTGTCAAAACTTTTAGTTCTATAGTTTAACTAGGTGAAGGGGCTCGTGGCTTAATGGTAACCGAGTAGGTTAGGACAATATAAAGTTAAGTAATACTAGCCAGGTCAGTCTAGGATGGGTGACCATTTTTAACACATTGAGACCCCTTCGTGCCCCGGAGCGCACGTTAAACCGTGAGTCCCGGGTGCCATACGAAGGTACGAATGGTAGTTGGAGCCCTAAAAAGTCCGACAACCTGGTCTAACTACAGAACTTCGATATCGTTTGGTACTTGGTTTGTATAGGTCTGATGGCAGTCGCTTCACGTAAAATATCAAAGTTCGGCCGTATTGTAGTTAGACCGAAAGCCGACCCCAAACTTAGTTGGGAAAAGGCACGGAGGATGATGGTGTTTAACTAGATTTTACTGGTTTTTGGTTCGTGTGCTGTGTTATCTCTATTCAAAATGTCATCCAGCTCTGTCCAGACCTTTCAATTCGAAAGAGATATAAACATACTAATTCGCACACATGCACACATTCACACACTTTCGCATTTATAATAGTAATTTTAACTAATATCATAAATGCCAATGTGAGTTTGTTACCTTTGTACGCCTTAGCTTTTCAGCTGATCACCGTGAAATTTTCTATACACGTTTTCCATACATAAATAAGTTTTCAAGATTTCAGATTTCATTAAAAAAAATATTGTTCCCGAGGGTTGGAAAAATAACTTTCAGGTGAGCCGTGGTTTCGAAAAATTTTTTTTGGAAATAGCATTTTCTAGTGAAGGTGTACATTTTTATTAAACAACATACTAATTATGAATTTTGATGTCAATTTCAATGATTGTTTTTTTTATTATTTTATGCAGAATTCTTGGTATTAATAAATACACAGTAGTTTCATTCATGTCAACCCTCTCTCATACGAAATATGAGCTTAATCGGTCAATTTACAACTTCAATTTATCAATTTCAAAATAAGATTTCTGTATTAAAAATCACGAATTTACCTAAAATTGTTAGCACTTTACGTTATTTACTATACAACCCTAAAATATTATGCATTCTGTAATACCCTGTATTTTAGGTATTTCATTGAGGTATTTCGAGACCGTCCATCTTTATAGTTTGTAAAACAAAAAGGGCCCAAGAACAAAGCAACCGATCACGTTGCCGTAAGACGATTCACTAAGCATTATTTATGTTTAACTTTAGAACGACATCTTAATGTTTGTTGAGATTGTTCGGGTGACAGTTCACCCGGTCCATGACCCACAAAGATACCACTCATAACTAATGATGCTATATATCATAGCCACTATCTGAAGTAAGAAGCGTCAGCTTGAATATACTAGCTCGATTTATTAACCAACATCACTTAAGACAACATTGTTAAACAATATGAAAAGGTGCACCGTTGACAACGTGCCTCGTAGGGGACAAGCTTTTTTTTAATGTTGTTTTTTGACTAGCTTGTTGGTCTATTGGTTAGTGATCCTCACTGCTGAGCCAGAGGTCGTGGCTTCGATTCCCACCTAGGAAAAGTATTTGTGTTATGAGCACGATCATTTGTTCTGTGTGTGGGTGTAATTTATTGTGGGTGTATTTATTTATATTTATATTTATTATTATTATTAATATCGGGATAAAAAGTAGCTTATATGTTAATCCAGGTCTCCAGCTATCTACATACCAAGTTTCATCGCAATCGGTTCAGTAGTTTTGGCGTGAAAGAGTAACAAACATCCATACATACATGCATCCATACATCCTCACGAACTTTCACGTTTATAATATTATTAGGATAATTATGTATGTATTTAGAAATATATAAGTCTCAGCAGTCTAGTTACCATAGTACAGGCTCTGCCTAATTTAGGATCAGACGCCGTGTGTGAGTGTCAAGTTATTATCAATAAGTATCACACAATTATTTGTTCTTGGTAGTAATCGAGCACACGACATGGTGCTCAGCAGTCAGGATCACTGACCTCTAGACCATCAGGAAAGTCAATGGCAAGCTCTTGTTTAAATTGTCAAGCTGGAAACGCACCACATTCTGTTAACTTGCAAAAACATTTACCGATCCTGTGTGCCGGACTCCGTATAGTGGGTAGTCAAACAAAAACATTAACCGATCCCGTGTGCCGGACTCCGTATAGTGGGTCGTCAAACAAAAACATTTACCGATCCCGTGTGCCGGACTCCGTATAGTGGGTCGTCAAACAAAAACATTTACCGATCCCGTGTGCCGGACTCCGTATAGTGGGTAGTCAAACAAAAACATTAACCGATCCCGTGTGCCGGACTCCGTATAGTGGGTCGTCAAACAAAAACATTTACCGATCCCGTGTGCCGGACTCCGTATAGTGGGTCGTCAAACAAAAACATTTACCGATCCCGTGTGCCGGACTCCGTATAGTGGGTAGTCAAACAAAAACATTAACCGATCCCGTGTGCCGGACTCCGTATAGTGGGTCGTCAAACAAAAACATTAACCGATCCCGTGTGCCGGACTCCGTATAGTGGGTCGTCAAACAAAAACATTAACCGATCCTGTGTGCCGGACTCCGTATAGTGGGTAGTCAAACAAAAACATTAACCGATCCCGTGTGCCGGACTCCGTATAGTGGGTCGTCAAACAAAAACATTTACCGATCCCGTGTGCCGGACTCCGTATAGTAGGTCGTCAAACAAAAACATTAACCGATCCCGTGTGCCGAACTCCGTACAGTGGGTCGTCAAACAAAAACATTAACCGATCCTGTGTGCCGGACTCCGTACAGTGGGTCGTCAAACAAAAACATTAAGCGATCCTGTGTGCCGGACTCCGTACAGTGGGTCGTCGAACAAAAATATTAACCGATCCCGTGTGCCGGACTCCGTACAGTGGGTCGTCGAACAAAAATATTAACCGATCCTGTGTGCCGGACTCCGTACAGTAGGTCATCAAACATCACCGTTGCCCGAAATGCATGTACGTCCATTACCAACATATCATGTATCCATGCCAATTAGAAAACCTTAGAGTAACGTTAACGTCATAGCTAATATAGTTTTAATCCATCAGAATATTTGGATAACCGTAAAGTTTCAGACAAGTTTGAAATAATTTATCATCATCTTATTATTTGTTTTAAACTTTCATAACTTTAATATTATATTAAAAACGAGTTACGCGGTTCAACTTCTACAGTTTCATATAATGAAAATTATGTATAAGAATATTATTAAATACTATCTACTTTAAAATAATAAACCCTTACTTTGTTATTAAGTTCTTTTCAACCGTCAGTTATTTCTTTATCGGTATTGAATCTCTCTTTCTCTTTGTTGATACAATCATAAATTATATTTTTAGGAAGGTAAGGCTTATAAATATTACGACTTTTTATGTAAAGTCGTGTCTTCTTAAGCTATTGATAAAAAGAACGGTGTACGCACTCTAGAAAATATATTAAAGCAAATTGGAATCTAGCTGAAGCGAGTAAGGTTAAAATTAGTTAAAACGTTGCCGAAAAATCGGTGAACAGTGAAGAAAACATACGAAGTAAAAATAGTAGCTTTGTCTTACTAGAAAAAGGTAGTAAGTCAAATCTTTTACCTATTTACTTAGAACTTTCTTGTTCTGGAATGCGAATAGGAGCTCAATTAAGGATCATTCATTATGGACTTAGTAATGATCCACATAGTGCATCTAATAGATACTTCTAGTTCTCTATGCCGTCATTTACTTAAACAGTGTGATATTCAAAATTCAACCTTAAAGATTTCATTACAAAGTTTTAATACATTTGTACGTACGCTGAATGAAATAGAATTTGAATATACATGCTAGAGTGAGTTATTTTGAGACTTATGCAAAACTATTTTGGTTGTATTTTGCGTATAAGCATTAACCCTTAGATCGAGAATATTAATGCTATTTAATATAACACTCAATTAATCATGATGGAATATTGACATGAAAGGGTCATAGAGGATATGATTAGGACTTGTATTGATGTATAAGATAAATACAATAACAGTTGAACACGCTAATGGTGGAAATAAATAAACAAATTAATCGGATACGTTTCATTATATATCGTTATTTTATAAAAATAACTACATTGTGAGTGCAGTTAGAAAGTTTAACAGGCTATGTGAACAGTTCAATTTTGACCCTTTATTGACCAGTGTGCCCGCGGCAAAAAGATGTTTGAGTCTAACATTTTTTATACCCGCAAATTAATGTTAGTTTCATTGAAAAGTATTTATTTTATGTATGTGATATATTGTGTTAGATTATTTTTTTATATACTAGCAGCACCCCGCGGTTTCACCCGCGTAAGTCCCGATCTCGATGGAATATCGGGATAAAAAGTAGCCTTTGCGTTAATCCAGGTATCCAGCTATCTACATACCAAGTTTCATCGCAATCGGTTAAGTGGTTTTTGCGTGAAAGAGTAACAAACATCCATCCATCCATCCAAACTTTCACATTTATAATATTAGTGGGATTTTACGAGCTGACCCGCGCAACTTCGTCTGCGTTTGTAAATTTTCACCGTTTCTGTAACATTTTTTATTGATGCTCGGCTCCTATCGGTCGTAGCGTGAAGTTATATAACCTATGGCTTTCCTCGATAAATGAGCTATCCAACACCTGATAATTTTTTAATTCGAACCAGTAGTTCTTAAGATCTACAGCTTTATAATATTAGTATAAATACGTGATATATATTTTTTGTTGCTCAATAACTATAAGTGAAGACTTGTTATTGGCTCTCTGATAACTAAATCAATTTCCTCCATTTTTATTTCCGATTTTTTATACAGCTGTAAGTCTTCCATGCATTAAATAAATAAAGTTTCATTTCAATAACAGTCACAGGGCATGATATACTAATCTATTGATATCAATTCATTTCGTATAATATACATACATATTTTCTTCATTTTGTAGTATATCCATACAAATTTTCTTCATTTCGTATATTTAATATACATTCATTTGTTGGAAGTTCTATTTTTAAACTGATCAACTTTAAGTTTCGCATTCTGTATTCAAATCAAAACATTATCAGTTTTAGTTTGAATATAGAATGTATTATTTTATAATAACATGTGTAGAATATACATTTGATTTATAAATGACTAGCTCTGACAGCGGCATCGCTCGTGTTAACGTTCATTTTGTCAATCAAATCAGGGATCCCTCGGTATCAATGCTTTTTTTCTGAATGAAAAGTACCCTATGTCATTTTCGTACCTCTAACGTGTGTGTATATAACATTTAATTGTGATCGGTTAGGTCGTTAACTACTGAAAGTGTGACAAACAAACTCACTTTTGCATTTATAATATTAGTTAGGAAATTTGGATTTATATTTAGTTCTAATATTATAAAAGTTAAATTTAATTTGTCCGTGGAATACATAAGTATTTATTAGTTGAAACAAATAGTTTAATTTAATTCAATTAGAATGGCTGTAAGCTAATAATAAAATAAGTATTTTAAGTTAGTTATGGATTTTAAATTGAAATCTTTATACTACGGCATTATCATTGTCTAGTAGTCTGTAAGACAGAGGAAAATAATATCTATATTTATATAAAAATTAATCCCTATTTCCCTTGGTCACGACATCACGCGTGAATGGCTGGACCGATTTCACTAATTCTTTTTTTTGTGAGAAGGTTCTTATGAAAGAAAAAAATAAGAAAGTTGCGCGGAAAATTTAAGAAAACTTAACAAGAGACTTACATGGGTGAAACCGCGGGGTGCAGCTAGTATTATATATTATCAGTAGAGACAACATACCTGCAAAAAAAAAACCTCTTTTGTTATAAAATACATAAATAATTTAAAAAAAAAGTAATTTATTAAAAACATATTTGGTGTTTTGTCTATTATAAGGAAAATTTCGGCAACGAGGAAAAGTTTTTAAATACCTATATTTCTTTGTAAAAAAAGATTACTAAATACATATCCGTTGTTTGTCACCCTTGAGAATGATGACGTAAAGAGCAAAAAGATAACTCATTTTTTCTCCCTTAATCATGTAAGACAGTTATATGCAATGAAAGAAGGTTTCATTTAATTAACTTGTAAAATCTTCAAGGATTAGTGTATAGCATGATTTTCCTCTGGAGAAAGCCCTTTTACTTACCTTATTAGCCGATATGACAAGCCTTTGACCACTAATAATACATTTCTATTGATTCTTTTTTTTTTGTACTGCATTTTTTTGAGTTTAAGTTTAATTTCAGATTCAAGATGACGTGGGAATCGAGCTGACTATAACTTTATTTATTTATTTATTTTTATTTAACACACACAACTATCATCACAGGTTACTACCTAATACAATAGTGTAGGTATATACTTAATTGTAAATTATCTGTTGATTGTGTATTATGTACAATCAACAGATAATCCCATTAATATTATAAATGTGAATGTTTGGATGGATAGATGGATGTTTGTTACTCTTTCACGCCAAAACTACTGAACCGATTGCGCTGAAACTTGGTATGTAGATAGCTGGAGACCTGGATTAACATATAGGCTTTTTATCTAACTTTTTATCCCGATATTCCCATGGGATCGGGACTTACGCGGGTAAAACTGCACTGCTAGTTTACAGTAATCTGTCTTTGTGAATTCATTGAGTACAGTTCAATAAATCAATCTGCCAAGACATTGCATTGAGCCCACGCACTTGTCACTTCGACACCAGCAAGACTATTTTCACGTGAAAAAATTAATTAATAAAAATTTGCAAGGTACGTACGTAGACTATTGCACAATCCATAATGAAATACTTTATAAGTTGAAATGCCAAAAAAATCGGAATCATTTTTGTTTTACTAGTTTAATTATAAATGCATCTATCCCTACATATTATAAAACAAAGTCCCCCACCGCGTCTGTCTGTGTGTCTGTTCGCGATAAACTGAAAAACTACTGAACGGATTTTCATGCGGTTTTCACTAATAGACAGAGTGTTTAATGAAGAAGGTTTAGGTGTATAATTTGTTAAGATTTTGTGTAAATTGATTGAAATATATTGATTATTGTTGAAAATGTCTGTGCTACCCGTGCGAGGCCGGGGCCGGTCGCTAGTAAAAATATATAAATTATTACGATGATATAATTTACAACGTCTACCATTTCAAGCCCCTTGATATTTTATTAACACAGACTAAAAACGCGAAATCAGCTTTATTCACGTAATTTCTTAATTTGTGCCCGGAATTATCTTACTTTTTCCTTAAACGGACTCCCTCTAAGCACATTAAATTTATACCCGTATACAAGGTTCGCCTTAAAATATAGACTTCATTTATATAAGCCCGAAATACGGTACCCTTCCGGTCGGTATGTTGCCTCATTAGATGTGAGACTTTGCTTTTCATATATCAACATGGCAGAAATCCTTTATGAAGTTTCTTTAGTAAGTATTTTAGTTCAAACTTTGATGTGCAAAATATGAAAACTAGATTTTTTTGGAATTGGAATGAATGAGAGCAGTAGATTTTTTTGCTTTGTTTTTTTTTTTTTTTATATTTCTTAACTCAGAAATTTCGACTGGGTGAACCGATTTTGATGATTCTTTTTTTATTTGAAAGCTTGTGCTTCCCGTGTGGTCCCATTTCAATTTGGTCCAGTTCTGACAATGGCATCCATGAGAAAACCATATATAAGTCTTTTATGGAATAGTTTTTTTGTTGAAGTCGGTTTTTTTGTGAAAGAATTATAGCAGTAGGTAAACGTCAAACTAATGAAAAAAACGTCATCAAAACTAAACAAAAAAAGACAATCGATTTATATACAGAGGTGAAAAAGTTACTAACGTCTTTTGTTTATACCTAATTTAACATTCTAATCTATATAATAACTAGCTGACCCGACAGACGTTGTCCTGTCTTAACTATGAATATTGAATTCGAATTAGTATAATTTGCAGCGCGCATTCTGTCAATCGCGCCAACTGTCAAACTACTGACAGTTACGTCAAAAGCGCTAAGGTACATTAGAAAAGTTAATATGGTCGTTAAGTTTCAGAGTAGAAAAGTTAACACAAAAAAAAGAATTAGCCAACTCGGTCCAGCCGTTCACGCGTGATGACCAAGGGAAATTGTTATTCATTTATATATATGTATATAGATACCGGAAGTGAATTCTTTGTACGCATTTTTTAAACAAACGCGCACAGAGAGGAATGTGAATTTGGTTGTTGAAGTAGGGTAAAAATGAGAAGGGAGAGGAACCTAGAGTAAGAGAAACTGCAAGTCTCGGATGGGGAACGGGACTGAGACAGCAGTAGCTCGCAGAGGTCTGGGTCGCGTACCCAAATGTCCTTTATTTCTTATGACAGGAGAGGCTACTGGGACAGGAATACCAGCTGGTATCGGCGCTGTTTTATATGTATATTCCAGAATATTATAAAAAAAAACCTATATATTTTTTTACGAAATAAAAATCGTTTCAATTGACCTGTAGTTATTTCATTAAGATCTAAACAAAAGTTAATTACTCATTGTTTAAATACAGTCGTTAGTAATTTGCCAAGATAAGCCTACGTTCGCAATGAATACTCGAATTAATGCTCTACATAAATTTTCCGACGTCTTGCCTCGAGTGTAAATAAACTGGTACTTATTTTACAGGCCTGAATGTGGTCTACGTAAGAAACAGTAGCGATAATTAATATATTCTTTGATCTGACTTTATTGCCTCTGGATGCTTGAAATACAAAAATGGTTTTGAGGTGAGTAAATTAGAAACGTGTGTCTTTTTGATTGTGAGCATCAACTATACTACTTTGACACTACTGTTTAAGCGTAAATTTGTGTCATGTGCCTATGAAATAAAGATAAATATTTTCTTCAAACACGCCTTTAATTGACGCCCTGAAACAACACGTAAGTTTTTGCGATTCTCAAATTTAGAAAACGATTTGTGATGACCCACTATGATTAAATAAGTATAACATTACTTTGTTAATATTATGCTTTGATTTTACTAAAAGAGGTATTTGAAGATCATTTTTAACCGAATTCAAAAAAGGAGGAGGTTCTCAATTCGACTGTATTTTTTTTATGTTTGTTACCTCAAAACTTTCGACTAGGCGAACCGATTTTGATGTTTTTTTTTTTTTATTTGAAAGTTGGTGCTTTCCGTGTGATCCCATTTCAATTTGGTCTAGTTCTGACATTGGCATCCATGAGAAAACCATATAAGTCTTTTATGGAATAGTTTCTTTTTGGAGTCGGTTTTTTTTAAAAGAATTATGTATGGTCACAGATTACTCGAAGACGCATGAACCAATTTGGAAAATCATTTTTTTAAATACGTTGGCAATGGTTGTATTATTAAAGCGATGGCAGTAAAATAATATTTAGAACAAAGTACTAGTTAGAAAAAAAAACTGTGCTTTTTAATACTCTTTCAGAGGATTTTCTGATAATCAATCAATCTCATAAGAAGAAAGATTTATTACTGAGCTTGCGTATAGTTTTAATAGCTATGATACAGGTACACTCATTACGGACGAGGGCATTCCCAAAGTTTAATAAACTGACCAAAATCTATCAATTAATCATGCCTTTGAGGAAGGTCATTTCATTACTCAGTCATCTAAGATAGACCCGGCGTTAAAACGTGGACTATTTTGATTATTTCCTATGTAGTCAATTTTCCTTTTGTATGTTTTAGCGATAATGTAGCCAAGAATTAATATAATTATATATTGGGTTGGATTTATGAATAGTACTTGTAGCAGTTTATTGGGACAGCTGAATGTCAACCTGAAATTGCACAACAGCAGCGTACTATCACACTAATATTATAAATGTGAAAGTTTGGATGGATGGACAGATGGATGGATGGATGGATGGATGGATGGATGGATGTTTGTTACTCTTTCACGCAAAAACCACTGAACCGATTGCAATGAAACTTGGTATGTATATAGCTGGATACCTGGATTAACGCATAGGCTACTTTTTATCCCGATATTCCCACGGGAACGGGACTTACGCGGGTAAAACCGCGGGGTGCTGGTAGTGAGTAATAATTTTAATTTCAATAATTTCAAATAAAATTTAAAAGGAATAACCACATATTGCCACGTCAAGAATGACACGTCACCTACACACATTCTACATGACATAAACGACATATTGTAGACATAGCTAAAGTCATAGACTAAAAAATGATGTTTGTGAAGTAGGTTAAAAATAACAATGTGTATTTAAATTATAGACTTAGATAACATAAAAAAAATGTACGCAATAAATTTTATTTCCTTTCTTCTTTCTTTCACTGTATTTACTGCAATTTGCATGCAATATCATGACAAAGTGGAAATTTGTTTGCCTGGCTCTAACGTTTAAAATCTGAGCAATAATTATTGCACAATATTGTTTTGAAGTGAGACTTTATTGAGTCTACAAAAACATTAAAAATTCCACTTCGATACATAGAGAATAACATGGCGGGTTGGTCTAGTGGTTTGTGATCCTGACTGCTGAGCCAGAAGTTGTGGGTTCGATTCCCACCCAGTACAAATAACTGTCTGATGAGCATGATCATTTGTTCTGTGTCTGGGTGTAATTAATCTATAATATATATATATTTAGAAATATATAAGTATGTTTACAGGCTCTGCCTAGTTTGGGATCAGACGGCCGTGTGTCATATATGTCAAGTTATTATTATTATTAAACCTGTATGTTGATAGTTCGTTCCATCTCGGAAATAGAACCACGAAAAATTTAAAGATTTTTGATACAAGTTACAGTCAGTTTTCCAAACGCAAAATATAAGTTTGTAACTGAAACTGACACTTTGAAATGTTTGATATAACAACACATTAACAATTTTCAAAATTTAGCCTGCACTTGTGCTTGTAGACCTTGCTTCTTACCAAATTTCATGACTCTAGGCTAGTGGAAGTAGCCTTTATGTTTTGATTTACCAGAAATCTATCCACCGAAATGCTCAAATTTGTTGAAATCTAAGGCTTAAATGGCTGCATCTATTGATGGCGTTGACTTAGAAGTTCGATGTTTTCACAACTTTAAGGAATCGCAGAAATTAGTATTTCGTGTTAATTTCAACTTGATAACTTCACGCATTCCTAAAAAAAGTCTTGACAGACAGCGGATAGCAAAGTGATCGTTAAAGGGTTCCTTTTTCCTTTTCAGGAACGAACCCCTGAAAACACTTAAGAATGACAGACATCATTCATTATTTATTAAGGTGATGGTTGGATGGTTATATAATTAATTAATTCCCATGTATTCACAGAATAGTATAAAAGTATACCTTTACGGTTTAGAAACACTTATTATGATTCGTATTTTTTATAAATATTATATTAGAAGCCATTAATTAACCTTTTGCAACGCAATATCGCTTCTGCTTGTACCTTGGGTACTTTTTCAAAGCATATGGATGCAACCGTCCAACGCTCTCGATATTTGCATCCGCGGGATGGCGCTGCAAGCATCATGAATAATTCATAAGCTGAAAATATTTATAAGGACTGACTTCGCTCACCTGAGACGTAATAAAGTAGGCAGAAGTTTAGCTTTGGATAAGATTTCCAGACCTCGGGGGTGGAAAATTTATAAACATTTTAGTATTTATTTAGTATCCAGCAGGCTACATTGTGTTGATTATTGTTACTAAATGTATTAAAGACCAGGACAAGAAAATATTGATAGTAACTGCTGGAACTAAGAGGTTTCCTCACGATGTTAAATCTGAAAATTAACTTTTAAAAATTTCCGATCGAACCTACGGCATAAGAAGACAACATATATATTACCAGCAGCGCCCGCGTAAGTCCCGATCCCGTGGGAATATCTACATACCAAGTTTCATCGCAATCGGTTCAGTGGTTTTAGCGTGAAAGAGTAACAAACATCCATCCATCCATCCATCCATAAATCCAAACTTTCGCATTTATGATATTAGTGGGATTATTAAAAAAATATTAAAGTCAAATTTGAGCATCACTTTCACTCGTAACAACAGTTCAGGCAAAATAGGGATTTTATTCAATTAAGTCAACGAATAAACCACTGTATTAATAGTGCTATTAAGTATAAGTTATGAAGCAGGTAAGCTCGAGCAAGCGTGAGGAAACGTTTGATGTCTACATCTAAATGTATATGTACGTACGTCAAAGTAATGCTGAGTAAGTTGTTTGCACTTTGCAAGATGGGTGACCATTCTTAACACATTGAGACCCCTCCATGCCTCGGAGAGCACGTTATGGGGATTACCTCGCTCAAATCCTAAAAACACCATATGTTTAAAAAAGATTGTAGATGAATCCCTTTGTGCGTTTTCCATATAAAAAATATTTAGTGTACTTAAGGTCATCACAAATACATTGTATTGTTTAAAATTTTAATAATCTTTCCCAAAATTTGTTAAAAAATATCAGTAAACAGGTCCTTTTTCAACCTAAACTGAAATTTTTCTCAGCAATGGCTAAATAGTTCGACATGAATTTTGTATCAAAGAATATGTAATGACGTATTTCACAATTTGTATTGTTTTTTTTATTCCAATATCTTTTAATATTTTAAATAATAACTAAAAACCCGAAACTTCACCAGTACCCCGCTGGAGCACCCCCGCAAAGGCCTGTGACGCATAGTCCAAACGCGATACATCAGTGTCTCAATGACTCTTGTGGCGGGTGGGCTATACGCGCGTTATTTTTTCCAAATTAAATCTAAAAGTTCTCGTGTTGTATGATTTTTGAATGAAATCATATTGCAAATAGTACAAATATAAATATAGCGCAAAATAAGAATAGATATTAAGATTGTAAATATATGTGAAGTAGTTTCTAAATTCGTTTTGTTTTAGGAACCTGTCATAGAATAAGCTTGATTTAGATTATGCCTAAGTATAAGGATAAATGTAAGGTGAAGCGAGGCTGGGGCAATCTGTTCAACTAAACTAGCTACTCACATTTTATTCAATGATATTCATTGAGTAAAATGTGAAAAGGCAGTTTAGTTCAACTTGATCTCGGTTCCCACCATTGGTCAAATCCAGCCTTAGCTATCTTGAGAATTTCGTTTGAGGGAGCATTGAGACCTAAATGACTGATGTCACCTACCTGATGGTAGACTCCGAAGGTGGGTATAGGATCTCAGTGATGGTACTACGTAGAACCATCGTGTTTGGTCTCATTTGAAAAGGATCGTGGAGACCTTGGTGCCTCTTGATGTCACCTACCTGATGGTGGACTCCGAAGGTGGGTATAAGATCTCAGTGATGGTACTACGTAGAACCTTCGTGTTTGGACTCATTTGAAAAGGCTCATGGAGACCTTCGTGCCTCTTGATGTCACCTACCTGATGGTGGACTCCGAAGGTGGGTATATTCTCTCAGTGTCAACACTACGTAGAACCATCGTGTTTGGACTCATTTGAAAAATCTCGTGGAGACCTTGGAGACTGATGATGTCGCCTACCTGATGGTGGACTCCGAAGGTGGGTATAGGATCTCAGTGATGGCACTACGTAGAACCATCGTGTTTGGTCTCATTTGAAAGGTCTCATGCAGACCTCGGTGACAGATGACGTCGCCTACCTGATGGTGGACTCCGAAGGTGGGTATAGGATCTCAGTGATGGCACTACGTAGAACCATCGTGTTTGGTCTCATTTGAAAGGGCTCATGGAGATTAAGTTGACTGTGAAAATGACGTCTTCATTTTGAGAAAAAATACCTAGTTACAGAAAAACTTAAGTATCTCACTTTTGTTTTTCTGTGGTGTGTTGCTTATTACCATGTAATAGTAAAAATAGTACCTTAGCATACTGAAGTTAGTATTTTAAAGTAATTAAGAAACCCGAATTACGAAATCAGGAACTTCAGGCGTCAACAGAAACATATGATCTGTCTAGTATGATAGTTGATGAGGGGGCAGAGCAAATTATGCCAGTATGTAATTTATTCTGTTTGCTTTCACTGCGGTATTTTTAGATATATTATTTTTTAGAAATACCATAAATTATTACGAGTTTTTATCAATATCTATTCACGATAAAACAAAAAATATTAAACATTGTTTTTTGGTTGGTACTCCAATCAAAAAATAATGTTTAAAAAATTAAAAAAAAAATCAAAATTAGTTTTTTTTAAGCAATTACTACGATAACTTTTTCTTATAAATTTAAATCGGAAAATGTTAATAACCAGGACGGGACTTGAACCCGCGACAGTCTAGGTAGCTCAGTTGGGAGAGTAGTCCTCTTTAGATTTTAGCACTCAGAAACTTTTTGAGGACATCAAGCTGTACACTTACATGTCGTTGGTAACCATACAGAATATTGGCTTTAATATTCTGTAACAGTCTACAAAATATTGAGATTTTACCGCAAGTAGCAAGCAAGTTCCTTATGGCAGAAAATATGTTTTTTTGATAAGCACTTACCTGGTTATCATCAGACCTTCAAAATGTGTTATGTAGTAGCACCCGTGCACAATTAAGTAAATGTTGAAAGCTAGGTTATCCTAACAATTTCCGTTACTGAGAACCGATAAGCACTTACCTGGTCATCATAAGACCTTCAGAATGTACCATGTAGTAGCACCCGTGCTCAATTAGATAAATTTTAAAAGCTAGGTCATCCTAACTATTTCCGTTACTGCGAACCGATAAGCACTTACCTGGTAATCATCAGACCTCCAGAAGGTATCATGTAGTAACACCCGTGCTCAATTAGAGAGACTACAAGACTACAAAAACTAGAGGTACAAAATGTTAATTAATTATCTCAGAGAGCGAATGAAATAGGCAAAAACGATAACAACTCTGCGACACATCTGTGTTCTTGCTTAATCTGCAGTTCTTATGTTTGTAGTATGGTCGTTTGTCGGTAGGCGGCGCCAAAGTAACAAATACTATTACAGAGATCAAATCTTCAAGGTCATTGAGCAAGGTAATACCCTTAAGCCGTCGGTCCCGGTTGCCATACGAACACCTGTGGCATTCGTTACGGGTAGGTGGAGCCAAAAAAAGGCCGACAATCTGGTCTAACTACAGACATTCGATATCGCCTAGTACTTGGGTTGTGGAAGTCTGATGGCAGTCGCTTCACGTAAAATATCGAAGTTAAGCCGTTAGCCGTAGTTAGACTGAAAGTCGACTCTAACTTAGTTGAGAAAAGGCGTGGAGGATGATCAACATCTAAGCAAGGATTTTATCATTTCGGCTGAACTGAATCATCAAGAAAGACTCTTAGGTAACTCTTAGGTAAAAGGTAACTAGTTAGCACAATGTCCAGATGATAAGAGGCTGTAACAAGTTTCAGTCCAGTCCTAAAACAACGTAAATTGGTCTCATGACCTCGTTCTTTGTCTTAGCTTGTTCCACGTATTTGTGATTCTGGTTTGAAATAATATATAGTGCTCTAAAATAGCGTTTTGGGATGAACGATAAATAATAAAAGTGGCAGTACCTCGCTTATTTCTTCTTTGAGGGAAGCCTTATATTTAACAAAGATATCTTTTCTGCAACCCCACCTATTCCTGATAACTTTTAGTTACGTCAGGTGCAATAAAAGAACACGTTACACACGTTGATTATGTAACGCCATAATTATGACACCATACATACGTACACTTCAATCAATCTTGTACTTCTATAGTCTGTCGAACTGAATCTACTATAACTTTCTTGTACAATGGTCGGTATAGTTTGCAAATGTCTTCGCAAACATATTTTTATGCTGTCAGAGTAACGATGGCGCATTAATTTTGTCATTTCTTCTATATCCGGGATTTTCGCTAGAACAAGGGAGAATAATAGTATTTTGGTGCAAGGAACAAGTTCCCATTTTATGTTACTTGATAAGAAAGAGATGTTCGTTACACGTATCAACTATTCTACGTGTTTTAATTATGCGGCAATAAGCAACATTTATTAAATAATAGTAATAACCTGAGACACCTCACACACGGCCGTCTGATCCCAAACTAGGCAGAGCCTGTACTATGGTCACCAGACTGCTGATAAACATACTGATTTATTACTAAATACTGGTGTAATTTCTTTATAATTTATACATACTTATCACTACATATTATAAAACAAAGTCCACCGCCGCGTCTTTCTGTCTATCTGTCCACGATAAATTCAAAAACTACTAAACGGATGTTCATGCTGTTTCCACTAGTAGATAGAGCGATTCATTAGGAAGGTTTAGGTATATAATTTAAGGCTTTGTGTAAATTGGTTGAAATATGATGATGATTGTTGAAGATGTCTCTACTACCCGTGCGAAGCCGGGGCTGGTTGCTAGTTATAGATAAATTACACGCAGACATAGTACAAATGATAGGGTTCATAACACAATAATTTGTCCTGGGTGGGAATCGGACCCACGAAATCTGGCTCCGCACCCAGGATCATAAACCACTAGACCAACAGGCCTGCCAAAAATGATCAATCACATCTTTATTTCTTTGTGTATTGTAATATACAATTCTATTTACAGATGAGCGAGTTTAGCGTCACCGGTTATCGTAAGTTTGGCCACAAGTATTTCATTTCTCTTTGTTTTTTTATGTGCTACTTACGCGTGGGTTTTAAAAAGAGTGATTTCAAAAGTTTAACGAGTGTATCTGTATTTTTTTTTCTTTTGAAAAAGACAACTCCCGCATTAGGAATTACTCCTGTGTCGCGGGGGACTTTACAAACATACAAACAAAGGACACAAAGAACACCCAGACTCGGGTGGGAATCGAACCCATGACCTATGGCATAGCAGTCAGGGTCACTAACCACTAGGCCAACAGGCCAGTCATGTATGTCTCTGTAGCATCATAACTCCTAAGTGAATGGACCGATTTTATTGGTTTGAAAGTACACTCGATCGAGAATGCTCTGTGGGTAGCAATGTTAAGTCAAATAGTATTACCGAAGCTTTTTACGTATCCGTAAAATATGGCTACAACCTTTAAACAGAAAGTTCTCAAAGTTTGTCAAAGTTATATAACTACATACATGACGTATTTTCTAAACGTGGTTCCTCTAAAATCATACACAAATACCACATGATGCCCTATACTTATTTAATTTTTAATAACACTATGTTTTACGAAGTCAGTTGATAAGAAGACGCAGACGTCTGAACCACATAGATAAATAATATCTGTATTCAAATTTCTGTAATAAGTTCAGTAATTCTTTGGCAAGAGAACTGATGTGTCATCAGCTTTCTTGCCAAAGGATTATATTAAATGAATGCAATTTATGAACTCTGAAATGACGATCGCATTAAAATTTTAAAGTTAAAATAAACTAAAAATAGAAGAAATGATTTTAGAAAATTCATTCCCTTAATCGTTACGGGTAATAGCCGGCTTCTAACTAAAAGCTAACCGTGGTAGAAACTACATACTTTTCTTCACTATTTGTACATTTTGATTTATTACTCTACGTTAGTCTAGGAAATTAAAAACTTAGATTAAGTATTGCAGGTTTTTCTTAGTACAAAAGTGGAATGGAGGAAAGTAAATGAAAAAACCTTCTTTCAGTTTAAAAGTGACCAAAATGTCTTTCATATTAGTTGTGTAATAATTGTTTCTCGTCGTGTCGTCGTGTAACTTTCGTGACATTGATACATATTAGATGTGTAATTTGGGACTTAATCGCGATAATATTTAAAAGGTACAATACCTCTTGGTTACCCGACGTTTCGATCGAATTGCACCGATCGCGGTCACTGGTAGTTGTGTAAATCGGGAATTGAGAACAATTAAAATTACTTTCAACGTTACAAACGACATTCAAATTCAAATTCAATATCTTTATTTCACAAAATTGATCATCAATTATTCGAAATCGTCAATTTAAAAAACAGTTATTATAATTTAAAATTATAGATCAACAGTCACCACAACAATAGTTTGCTTTGTCAAATGTAAAATTAAAAAAAAAAAACATAATATCATATCTGCCTGTGTTGATGTATAACCGCCCGTTTCCAAATGGTTGAGCCTTGTGAGATGAAATCGGGAAAACAAATTCACGGCCACTCTTTCATATTTGTTGATATAATAGACAAACAATGTAGATTGTTGCATATGTATGTTGAACTCAGGGCCGGAACACCATCGTGGCAAATGATTATTTTATGGAGAACTAAATAGGACATTTGTATTTATTTTAAAAGTATCGTATAAGCTGAGAACCAACTCACAAGTACCATTAATGCGCTTATATAAGCTTCATTTGTAACTATGTAACCAAATCTTGAAAGGCCACACGTTGAAACGTCGGGGAGCCATGTTTCGGCACGTATGGGCCAGCTCGACCGAAGTGATACCACCATACACATTTGCATTGCTTTTCACCGAGTGAATGATATTACCGGAGGCCCTAACCCTTAACTCCCCTCTTCCACTCTTCCCCTACTCCCTACCTTAAAGGCTGGCAACGCACTTGTGACTCTCGAATTGCAGGTGCCCATGGGCGGCGGTAGTTATTTACCATCAGGTGACTCGTCTGCTCGTTTGCCCCCTATACCATGAAAAAAAAAACGTCACATTTAACCTACTTCTAATTGTCGTATCACAATAAAACTTTCCCTTTTCATGATAATATTGTATACTTATGTTAACGGGGACTAAAGCCTTTGAATAGCCTGAACTGTGAGCCTGTGACCACGGCCAATGCAACCTGGTCGGAATGTCAGGAATTCAAAGGTATGATACTTATTACGTTATCGCGTTAATTCCCGCTAATATAACATCTAAAGGTTTACTTTAAAAAATCGCAACTAGCGATAAGGCTGCCGTTTGCGCCATTATTTGTCTGTCTTTGTAAATGTTGTAAACTGTTCCTCATGGTGTATAATAAAGAGTAAATACAATAGTAACAGTTTACAACATTTCGCTGGTTTGCGAGAATAGCGACGGAACTAAAAATTATTGATTTTAGAGAATGGCAATGTTTTGTGATTTCCGCTAGAGTATTTTGTTCTAAATATATAATGAACTTGTCGCTTTCTAACGAACGTCAGCACGAAATCGGCGTTGCATCTTTGTTCACCATAACATATCAAAGATTTATGATCGTTTAGCATACTTAGTTCAATTCGACAGAATTTTGAATTACGTCGATATTCTCGCAAACCAGCGATTTTATATTGTATAATATTATAAGTGCTTTACTTACAAATAAGGAATTCCACATCGCGCTTCGTAAGGCTTGATCGCCTTGATCTTTTTAAGGAATTCTTTTTAATGTGTTTTTTTCATGCTATATTTCTTTTATTTAAAAAAGACAACTTCCGCATTAGAAATGTTCATGTGTCGCGTTACAGGGAGCTTCACAAATATACAAACAACGGACACAAAAAACACCCAGACTCGAGACAACTACTTGTGGATCACACAAATTTTTGTCCCGCGTAGGATTCGAAATCCATAACACTAGGCGCAGCGTAGTGGCGAGATGAGCATTTAACCCATTGCGCCATCCGTGAAGTCACTTATGTTATTAATATTTACCGAATAAAATTCAAGAACTAAATTACCGAGTGGTATAAAAGAAAACACCTGAAAAAAAATCATAAATAAAAACCATTATTTTACCTTATAATCGGTTAGAAAGGGTCTCGAGAGACAGTCATTAATTTAGTGGGTACATTCCCTAAAAGTGAGGTAGCAGGTGGTGCCATCTAGCGAACATACAATAAATGTCAGATGTTTGTATACTCTTTGAACGTTAATATTGACGGTTACCTTTTTAAATGTACCTTGAAATGATACAAAAGACGGAGCGTGTACTATTAATATTGGAGATGTGTAGTCATTTCTTGTTGTCTTTTAAGTCAATTACTGTTCTAAAACTTGATAGCTTCTTCATTATGGCATTTTAAAAATAAAGATGTAACAATCAAAATACTGAAATAATCATGCACAATTTGTTATTAGTTTGTCTTGTACTGTTGTTTTGTTTGTCTACTGTAATAAATGGATATTTGGCATGATTTATTTTTATTACTTTTTATGGTAAAGAGGGTAAACGAGCGAACTGGTCATCAGCTTTTGCACGCTTATGTAAAAAAAAAAATTATTACCCCCGGACTGACAAAAACAAATTTTGCCCACTGTCCTCTCAAAAAAAAAAATATGTCCACTCTACCAAAATACATTAAAATATAAATTAAGTGGATTTTTAAGAGGTCATTCTATTAATTTATGTTTTAAACACGTCAACACATAAGTACATAATGTATTATTTATTAAAGACCGCAGTTACACAAGACCCACCGACTCGAGTGCAAACTAGAACAACAGTTGGTAAGTTTCAGACGCCTCGGGAAAGAAAACAGAAAAGTAGATAATAAACAGCCGTCGAGTAGGGCCATGGAATGAGCGGTGTCGGAAGCGATTTTTAAAAATAAGTGGCAGGTAGTTATAACTAATTTTCAAACAATTAAGTTCTTTTTGTTAATATTAAAGTATTAAGATTCCACCGTAGTCCAATTAAATTTTCATTAAATGTCAGATTTCTACGTGTGTGTTCTACGTGACATAAAAATAATTTAAGTACAGCAAAACTGCACAAAAAAATAGGTGGTATATTTTCTTTTTTTTAACTTAAAGTTCTTCAAGTTGTAAGTTCAAATCAAAATCATGTTTGCTTTTAAAAGAACTGGAAAGTGTTGGAAGTCTGCATAATTTTTATTCATCGATAAAAATTTTGGTTGAAGTTGTGGGTAGACGTCGCCGTCGCCGTCGGTTGCAAGCGAGTTATCTGCCATGCCTATACTACATGCCTATATTACCTATATGTATACATGGTATAACTTGAACGGTCATTATTATAAGCTTTTGTTCCATGACATGAACAAAAACAAAACATGACAAGAAAAACAAAAATTACATAAATGACATGGCTTTAGTTTTGACCTGATCCATGACAGGTCAAAATGATACTGGACCCCTTCAGCTTTATGTAGTCGTTCTAACATTTTTTTAACTTTATAGCACATCTTGTTTAAAATTTATAGCTTTCTGCACTTCTTTTAATTTCCCATTAAACACTGCACGTTGGTTCCTAATCGCAATAGCATTCAACTTGTTGAATTGTTGAAGCGTCCCGAAAAACACCTCCCACTCGTGTTGTTTGCTCAAACTAGCGAGAAAACTTTTCATTTTATAACATAATGGATTCTATTTGCCTCGTCGCCATGTGGCGTTCAACTGGCGGTCGTTTGTTATAAATGAAAAGCCAAACTAGGTACACGTAACATATATATTCCTATAACAAGATGACGGGACATCAGTGTTGCCCTACTTAGCATAGATAAACTACACGTATAGCACATACGTACTTGTTTTTTAAATTGCTTAAAAAATGCGTACAAAAAAATCTCCTCACGTATTAAATATATAGAAGACTAGCAGTGCCCCGCGGTTTCACCCGCGTAAGTCCCGATCCCATGGGAATATCGGGATAAAAAGCCTATGCGTTAATCCAGGTCTCCAGCTATCTATATACTAAATTTCATCGCAATCGGTTCAGTGGTTTTTGTATGAAAAAGTAACAAACCATCAAATCGTCCATCCATCCATACAAACTTTCACAGTTAGTGGGATCAAACACTAAACGTTCCCCGTAGTTTTACGTTTATGATCACTGCTCTCCTTCTAAAGGTCGTAACGTGATGTTACACTACCTATTACCTTTCGCAATAAATACTCTATTCAATAAAAAAAAATATTTTTGAATCCAGTGGTTGCAGAGTAGCGCGTTTACACAAACAAACAAAAACTCTTCAACTTTATATTAGTACTGATTACGTAACAATATAATTTTTGAGAATAAGCGGATAGATATCCGCTTATTTTGTAGCCTTTACTACTACGTAATACAGTGAGTGACCAGCGACGTACGTCACATAATATTCTCATTTATAACCAGAGCAGACCACAGCACTGAGAGAAAGCGAATGTCACAGTGAAATAACACACATGCAGTTCTTGCGAAGTAATTAAATACTCAGCGTGGATGGAATAATGGTCAATGTGGTCGCCTTGTCACTACGCCGTGGCAAGTGTTGAGGGTTCGATTAAAAAATGGGACAACTGAATATGGACCGGGTTGGTGAGCGACGTAAATAATACTCGGCTTCTCGTAACACGTATATTCCCACAGAGATCACTACAGTGTTGTTAAATACTAGCAGATATTATTATAATCAAAGCTCACCTCAATAGTAAAAATGTTTGATTATTTAAACCATATCGTGATCGAATTTGCCGTCAACGCCATCTATCGAGCCAGGAGACAACAGATATGGGTCCGTTGCCGAGTGCAATTGTATGCTTCTAAGTTCGATATTGAACACAACAATTTGTGTGATCTACAATTATGTAGTTGTCCTGAGTCTAAGTTTGTGTACGTTGTTCGTAGGAAACTTCTTGTTTTGTAGGAATTTAATCTTGTTATGTAATAAGCTATGGTTAAAAAAACATAAAAATATATATAATTCTTTTTTCATGTTGTGGAAGCCTCCACGGGTCATCACTTCACCGGAGCTAACAGTGAAGTGGTATGTCGGAATCGAAACGACTAGGCTGACTCGAACTCAAATGGGTCTATTGCAAGGGACCTATCCAGGCCCCTTGCAATAGACCCATTTCGGATATATCCATACCCGAAGCTGGAAACCTCTGGGAAACATAATTTTTACTAGCACTAAAATTATTTTTAACTAGCAACCCACCCGGCTTTGCACAGGTAGCAGAGACATCTTCAACAATCACCAACATAATTCACACAAAATCTTAACAAATTATACACCTAAACCTTCCTCATGGATCACTCTGTCTATTAGTAAAAACCCCATGAAAATCCCTTCTGTAATTTTTCAGTTTATCGCGAACAGACAGACAGACGCGGCGGGGGACTTTGTTTTATAATATGTAGTGCTGTAGTGAAGACAACCTTGCATGTAAAATGCAAGTAACAATTTCATTTAAATGTTTTATAATATTAGTTCGTTTTGAGTTATTAAACAAGAGTAAAAAGTAAGTAATTAAGAAAACATCTTTATTCTTTACTTTCAAACCAAAGACATTTGGTTTTCATCATTATTTTCTTAATATAATTGCCGTCGCCACATCAAAAACTCTTATTTATTTTATTAAAAATAGGGACAAACTATAATAGATGATAACACAGTTCACTATTTAATAAGAATAAGTTAATAGACATTATTTTGACTGGTTATACCGGTAACGAAATGCTATTGGTCGATTGATAAATATTAATGAACAGTGGGGTTATAAAAAGGGTAGAAATAAGTTCAGAACGGTGACTTGAGTGCGAAGAGTGGTACGAACAACTTGGCAGTTACTGTAGTTAGTGATTTTCATATTTTATATCAGTGGTTGTGAGACTGTTTCTTACATAATATTTGAACAGTGCTTCATATCAAATGCTATTTAAAATAATGTGTAGTACCTACATGCCATTGAAATTGTAATCAACATTCTTAACGTTTATTTGCCTTTGCAAATATGCGACGAATAATATGAATGCGTCTAATTTTGATTTTGTTTATTGTAATTTATTGTTATTGTTATGTAAAGAATTCCAGATAAATGTTTTATTAAATACTTTTTCGCGTGTGTTACTTTTGATGAATTTCAGAGTGGAAAATACTAAGGAGTAAACTTCTAATTAAAAAAAAAAATTGGTTGTCTGTAAAGTCGGTTTACGGACGACAATTTTACGTGATAACGTCATAAACATTAATTTTTCCATTAACATTTATGGTGTGGGGAAACCTTATACCTCTGCAGATTAGACGCACGCGCTCGGAACACGTCATACGTACGTCATAAAGTGCAGGCTCGGCCATATGTGAAATACTGTTCTCGTCTCCTATACAGGGGCACCCCAGTACTAGGTTCTCCCTTTAGACCGCATTCAACGGAGAGCGATTCGAATCGTCGATTGCCAGGAATTTTAGATCGGCTTGACCTCTTGGCGCTGCATAGAGATGTATCTATCGCTTGTACTATGGGGAGTAATCACAATAATTGTTCGGCCTCATATCGGCCGCAGGGTTCCGCCATCATTCAACGCGACAAAACTTTTCATTTCATCATTTAGATTTTAGATGATTGGCACTCCACCACTGTGCGGTTCTCCAAAAATTTTTGGCTCGCACAACCAGTCTGTGGAACAAATTATTGTCGCCTACGGTATTTCCAGACCGATACGACCTTCAAATGTTCAAGAAAAGAGCGTACTCCCACCTCAAACACCGGCAATGCACTTGTAGCTATTGAGTTGCAAGTCTCCATGGGCTACGGTAGTCACTTACCGTCAGATGACCCGTCTGCTCGTTTGCCGCCCATACAAAAAAAAAACAGTCAGTCGTAGGACTGCACGTCAGAAGTGAAAACATAACTTCACAATGTATTTGCATTTACATACACACACACACACACACACACACACACACACACACACACATCTGTATATATATAATTGGGTTAAAAATAAAAAGTAGGTAATAATATATCTAAATGTATACATAGGGTACACTGGAAGTTCTGCGCTCCTGGCCGCTCATAAATGTTTGAATTTCGAATGTTATATTTTTTTAAATATAAGAAACTGGGCGCCGCCTTATGAATTTTCGATCAGGTCACGTGTCCTGACGTGAGTTTAACATTTTTTACCCATTCCAAAAAGTGTACAACGCCGCTAAAGAAGTTTTCACTCAAAAAAACACTATCTTAGGAATACATTTACCAGAACGACAGACTACTTGTTCAGTATTTAGTGAACAAGACTGAGACAATATTTACAACTAAGGAACTTAACATAGAAATATCCCAAAATGTAATACAAAGACTTGAAGTAAGACAAATGGTTTGTCGCTGTGTTCTATGAATGCGATGTCTCCTAATGATTTATTGCTTGTCAAACTTTGTGATTCAAATTGGTTGTACTGAATTATTAGTTATCGAAGTGGTCCCGGGCGTATGGTCATAAATTTGATAGGCTGAACGGAAACCTGTAGTATATTATAGTATTTATTAGCCTACTCGAAACTAGACTTTGCTTTTAAGATCTCTGCAGAACAAAAAGGCCATGATATTTAAACGGTGCTAACTCATCGTGCAGAAACCTGGGTCTTTACCAAAAACACCATCAACAGACTGGAAATGACCTTAAGGGCAGTAGAAGGAAAACCGTTTGGAGGCTGACAGAACTGTTGGGATTGGCCAGTTGATGTTCCTGTCTAAGTGGTCTCTCCAATCACAGGATGGACATAATGGGTACGCGACCCCAGCCTCTTCG
The DNA here is from genome assembly GCA_963859945.1 of Euplagia quadripunctaria. Lineage (NCBI taxonomy): Eukaryota > Metazoa > Arthropoda > Insecta > Lepidoptera > Erebidae > Euplagia > Euplagia quadripunctaria. The sequence continues at coordinate 4,114,758 of OY982581.1, read as the reverse complement.
AGCTACTGCAGTCTTTGTCCCGTTTCCCATCCGAGATTTGCGGTATCCCTTACCATAGCTCCCTCACCCTATCCGTTTTCCTTGCCCCAATTGATCGGCCGGCCATAAATTGAACAAGCCAAAACCTAATGTAGATTTAAAACTAATTAGCATATAGGGTAATAAAATTATCGTTTGACGTTGCAACGTGTGGTTATTTCTTTTTATTTACCCAAGAATAGTTTTAAGCAAATAATTGCGCATGTACGCAGCAGTTTTGCAATTTCGGGTTGACACTCAGCATACACTGAGATGATATAGAACATCCTAGTAATATGTTCAACAGCTCCTAATATAATGGGCAAAACCCCATCGCAAGAGCCTTAATGACATCACGGTCGCGAGAGTAATGCAAGTCGTGTTGCAAGCATCAAAAAACTTCTACCAAATTGGTAGAAAAAGAAAAACTTTATAAGAATCTGTCCACAACTTTTTGAGCAACATAAACCATCATGCAGTGTCTCCATAAAATATTATTTTCAAACTAACTTTTACTAGAACAAGTTTCGTACAGAGCACTGTCCTGTCTCCCAATTTACTGGAGTAGCGAGCTGACCACAGACAGTTCGTGATATGTTAGCGCGTCCGTAATGAGACTGCGGTCAGCCTCTACAGACAAGAGTACTTTTATTATACTGCCAAGTTTGATGTTACATATTTACTAAGACCATTGTACTTAAAAATTGTTACAAAAAAGTTTATTCCATTATAATTATTCGTTTTTTAAAGATAGCTTTTGGGACTTGACGAAAACAATTAACAGGCACAAAGTGTCGTAATATCTTTATCGAATGTTTGTTATATTTTATTTAATGCATTTACTTACATCATCATAAGATAATACACGTAATTAGTTGATGGTTTTGTCTAGTATCTATTAACTTTAGTGTTTCGAACTCTATAGCATGGTGAAAGAAAAGAAAGAAAGAAAAAAATTTTTGGAACGAAGTTCCTTATCGGGTATTGCGGAGTGGTGCGCTAGCCGGCAAAAAATGTCCGTAACGTAAGATTTTTATGTTTATAATAATGCTACAAATGTAAAATAATTCTTTTCCGTGGGAGAGCCATGCTTCGGCACGTATGGGCCGGCTCCACTCTGCTCGATACCTCGGCCTCACAGAAAACCGGCAGTGAAGCAATGCTTGCATTGGATTTCGCCGCGTGAGTGAGGTTACCGGAGGCTCTAACCCTTTCCTCTCCCCTATTCCTGTCCTTCCCCTTCCCCTCTGTCCCCCCTCTTCTCCTACTCCCACCTTAAAGTGTGGCAACGCACTTGTGACTCTGAGTTGCAGGTACCCATGGGCGGCGGTAGCCATTTACCGACCCGTCTGCTCGTTTGACCCCTATACCATAAAAAAAAGAAATTCTCAGTTCTTTAAAAATGTTACACATTTTACAGTATTTGAATGCAACCATATTTTGAACCAAAATCGGCTATTTCTGCTCAATAAGCGACTCACGAACACACATCATCACAATGGCCTGAAAAAACATCAAGTAATAATAGACCGCTGCAGTACGTTTAAAATGGGGCCATTAAGTAAGCGGGTTTATTAGCGAGAAGCGTCCGTTCATTCTTTAAATTTAAACAAGCGGATGGAGGGCAGAATGAAAATGCGACTAACGATTTTTTGTTTTTATTTAATTACTAGCTGACCCGACAGACGTTGTCTTGTCTTAACTATGGACTTTGAACAATCGCACAACTGTCAAACGACAGACAGTTATGTCAAAAGGACTAAGGTTACATTAGAAAAGTTAATTTGGTCGTTAATTTTTATTAAATTCTAATTTTCGGCTCATTTTTCTTTCATAAGGACCTTCTCCTGACAACAACAAACACAAAAAAAATGTTAGGCAACACGGTCCAGCCGTTCACGCGTGATGTCGTGACCAAGGGAAATAGGGACTCATTTATATATATATATATATATATATAGATTTTGTTGTGGGCTTTTGTCCATGGTATCCCTCGCGTGAATGTAGATTTTGTCAATCCATTCAGGTATGCCTCGAGATCGGTAATATCTTTCTGGATGAAAGGTTCTCTGTCCTTTTCAATACCCTTGACAACACTTTACATGATGATCGGTTGAGTAGTTGAGGCTTAAAAGCGTAACAAATAAATAAACAAACAACCTTACTTTCGTTACAATAAAAACATTCGTGAGTGGTATTCATGTTTATTAAAAACTATACGGTTTTACTGACCCTGAAAAAGGGCCCCCGTCGGGTCCAAAACTAGTCGGGCATCCCCGAAATACAAACGTGAGTAAAACCGTATAGTTTTTCATAAGCATGAATACCACTCACGAAAGTTTTTATTGTAACAATAAAGGCAATTTTAATTTTGATTAGGTTACATAAACTGTGTTTGCTTAAAGGACTTCAATTTGAATCTACTGACATGTAAACTGACAAATTTACTCACTTCTCGAATTAGCGTAATAGTTTTCTAGTGACTACCGCCGCCCATGGGCACCTGCAACTCAAGAGTCACAAGTGCGTTGCCGGCGAAAGTTAGGGCCTCCGTGCAAGGATTGCTTCACGGCCGGTTTTCTGCGAGGCCGTGGTATCACTCCGGTCGAGCCGACTCATATGTATATAAATCAAATATTTAGCGAATTTTTAACGATGGATTGTGTTACAAAATACCTTAAAGATTTTAGGTTTGTTTTGAAAACCTATCAAGTTTTCTAGTTTTATTATTTCTCGGTGAAATATAATTAACAGCTTTTAGGGCGCTGCCATCGAAGTCTCAATATACGTATTACTAGAACAATGTAAGTGGTAGTAAAATGTTAACAAAACAAGCCGATTTTATCCATGTTTTACGACTCTATAACGATAACTATTATAGTATTAGTACATTTATATCTTTGTTTTCTTTGAACAAAAATATTCTACTAAAATATTTATTTTTGTGTATTTTAAGTCGTCCATCATATTTTTAAAATAATTATTTTGATAAAAAAACACTAAATGCTTTTTGTGTTTTAAGGTTTAGTCATGAATATTGTTTTATATCGTATTCTATAAAGTTGGCAATTAAAACCAGGGATGTTGCGGATATTCGCATCCGCATTCGCAATTGCAGAGCTTCCGCATCAATTTAGCCATCGTTGACTAATAGGAGTGAAGATTTCGATGATAAGATCCGAGGTGTTTGTTATAGTGTATCAGGGATGTTGCGGATATTCGCATCCGCATTAGCAATTGCGAAACTTCCGTATCTGGACCCGCACGATCAAAACGACCTCTTCATTTATACCTAAAATAAGTATTGAACATACACGTCTCCCAGAATTATCTGTGCACTGAGCCAGTTTTTTACATTATTACAGTATTACTAGGTTTTGACGGCGGCTTCGCTTGCGTTAATGTAAGTTTTGTAAATACATATATAGATGTCCCTCGGGAACAGTACTTTTTTTTACCTTCTTTATGGTATAGGGGGCAAACGAGCAGACGGGTCACCTGATGGTAAATGAATAACACCGCCCATGGGCACCTGCAACTCAAGAGTCACAAGTGCGTTGCCGCCCTTTACAAGCTGGAAGTAGAGGAAGGGTGGAAGAGGGGGAGAGGAGGTAAGGAAGGGTTATTGCCTCCGGTAACCTCACTCACTCGGTGAAAAGCAATGCAAGCATTGCTTCACTGCCGGTTTTCTGTACTTCTAATTTGCATATAAACTGTGCACAAATTTCATGATGTTTGGTTGAGTATTTAAAAGCTTAACAAGCAAACTTACATTTATATTTATAATATCAGTCAGTTGAGACTAGTTAGAAATATAGGTTCAATGGGACTAACGTACTTTTACCAGCAAAATCGAGAAATTATTTCTTAAAAGACTTAGAAGCTAATTAATAATAACACGTCACAAAGATGTTTTATCACAACAATTTTAAGCGAATGTTTGGCCAAACCCCAAAAATATTTATAAATGCTTTATCCTTAGTCACATATTTAAAAAGAATATGATTTATGTGACTTTTGTGATTTAGTAAAATGTGAAAAATTCTTTGAAAGTTTAGTCTGTTGTTTTAGTTATTTAGTTAAGGTTATTTATTTGACGTTATTAATTTTTGTTTTGAACTACAGCAATTTTGACTGTCATTGTAACTTATGTCTTTAGTTTTTGAAAGTCCTTAAAGAAAAATAGTCAGCTTTCAAATCCATTTAAAACGAACAAAGAAGAATATTAACTTCTTATAAATTTATATTTATAGAACTTAAAGATTACACAATTTTTCAAATAATAAAAAATTGACATTTCTTAGAAAATAGTAAATTTTTTTGTCACTTTTGGCCCATTAGTAATACTTATGCCAAAAATACTTTTATTTATGTATAGCACCGTTGCTGCGTCAAGGAAGGACAAACCAACATCTAATATTATACAATGTGAATGTAGGTGTATTGGTTCGGTCTAGTGGTAAGTGGTCCTGACCGCTGAGCCGGAGGTCCTGTGTTCGATTCCCACCCAGGAAAAATAATTGTGTGAGGAGCATGATCATTTGTTCTGTGTCTGGGTGTAATTTATCGATAATATATATGTATTTAGAAATATTTAAGTATGCTTATCAGCAGTCTGGTTACCATAGTACAGGCTTTGTCTAGTTTAGGATCAGACGGCCGTGTATGAGATGTGTCCAGTTATTATTATTATTTTCCGTTACCAATTACTCCTACTCAAGCGATCATTTCATTTCAATTTTGCATACACGTTATCAAAAAAGCCATAGGGTAGGTATCTTTAATCAAGCAATACCTCAATTGATAGACAAAATTTACAGTTTCTGGAAAAAAGCTGCGGGCAAAAGCTAGTTTGTTTTATTAGTAATGGTAAGACATCTGTGTCACAATAAATATAAGATTTTTAGAATTCGCGGGTTTCGTGGCCCCACGAACTATGAGGTAACACTATTTCTATTGTACGACAGTTTCAATTTAAAATTGCGCAATAATCGAAGAATTCCGTGATGGCTAGGAAATTAAGTTTCGAGACTATAATGTAAACGAAAAATTGGATTTTCTATACTTTGAAAATGTGGACTTTTCTTTTAGGTACAAGTAAAACTAACTTGTAAACTTATAGCTAATTACTTATTGACAGTAGCTATGCAGAGAGTGCTACTCAGACAAATAAAGGTCTCGAACATAGCCCAACGGATCAGAAAATTGATGTAACAATAGCAACGATACATGGAACACAGAATAAATTACCGATGTGGCCGAAAAGCTCTCGAGTGGAGACCACGGATTGAAAAGCCGGAGGCCCTAACCCTTTCCTTTTCTCTCTTTTCCTCGCCCTTTATTCCCCCCTTCCCCTATCACCACCTTAAAGACCGGCAACGCACTTGTGACTTTTGAGTTGCAAGTGCTCATGGGCGTCGGTAGTCACTTACCATCAGGTGACCCGTCTGCTCGTTTGCTCCCTATACCACAAAAAAGGACAGCGTAGGACGTCCACCAACAAGATGGACAGACGACCTCATATAGATCGCAGCTCGTCGGTGAATACGAGTGGCTTTCAAACAGTCTTCTTAGAAGTCAGAGGGGCCTATGTCCAGCAGTGGACGTCCTATGGCTAAAATGATGATTAATGACAACATTTTCATTGAAAAACTTATCAATATTTCATCCAAGACTAACAACAGTTTTACAAATATATAAAATTTGTAAAACTGTTGTTGACCCGGCGGGTCACCTGATGGTAAGTGACTACTGTCGCCCATGGACACCTGCAACTCAAGAGTCACAAGTGCGTTGCCAGCCTTTGAGATAGGAGTACACTCTTTTCTTGAAGGTTTGAAGGTCGTATCGATCCGGAAATACCGCAGGCGACAATTTGTTCCAGAGATTGGTTGTGCGAGGCAAAAAATTTCTGGAGAACCGCACAGTGGTGGATTGCCAATTATCCAGGTGATGGGGATGAAAGTTTTGTCGTTGAACGATGGCGAATGTTGAATTATTATTCTATTTAGCATGGTTACATGTAATCGGTAAAGATTAATACGTCTTTGTTAGAAATAGTCTCACCACCACTGATATAAACTATCAAAATCAGTAATTAATAGTAGCTGCCATGTTGTTCGTACCTCGATCCCCTCTGACGTAGTAATCGAAAAAAAAATTGAGCCTTTAAGCGAATCGTAGGTTATTTGGCAAATTTTTTGACAACGGTCTGTAGGAAACCAAACTTGGCGACTCGGCCGGCTTGACAGGAGTCATACCACGGCCTCACAGGAAACCGGCAGTGAAACAATGCTTGCATTGCTTTTCGCCGCTTGAGTGAGGTTATCGGAGGCCCTAAGCCTTCCCTTTCCCCTCTTCCCTCCTCACCCTCTCCCCAAATTCCGTCGCGTGACGTGACGTGACGCGTCTGCTCGTTTGCCCCAATACCATAAAAGAAGGCCTTGTGTAATGTAGTCACTATCTACATATATGTAATTTTCTTCCAATTCTGTTTTTTTTATGACAATAGTAATACATAGTATTACTATTGTCATAAAAAAAACTCTCGCCAATGTCTTTAAGATTCTATCATCCAGCAGTGACTTGTCATAATGTGATAGCGTGCCAAATGAATATGGCGTCTTTGGCGTCCTTTCTAGTAGGTCATTAACACCCTGAACCGAGACAGTGTACAACACCCCTAACAACAATATAGTCTGTCCGCACGTGAATTGGCACACAACCTTGCATACAAATGAGGTTAGTTCATTTCACACAACCTATTTGCAACCGCCGAGCGTATTGGCGGGAAAGATTTTCATTTTTCGAATGTGTTCTGAATATTTGAATTGTTCATTTTGTTACTTCAAATGTTTTGCCTGAATTAAAAAAAAAAAAGTGTGTATGTACGCACGTAAGAAGTTATACTTTTATCTAGTTAAATAAAGTTTATTTAAATATCATAATAAATTATACATAACGTCAACTAACCTCAAATTTTACAAACGTACTCAAAGTAATACGTAACAACCATTTTTATCACTATCGTGAAGTTGGTAACTTTTTCGAAAAACTAAAATGTTGACTAGCTAACTTCAGGGAGTCGGTTTTTCGTGACGGTGTGCTCGCGCATCGTAAAAAATTACTCTCATCATTTTTCCATAACGCGCCAAAAGAAGTATTTCTTCAAAAAGAATACTTTATTTTTTAAATTAATTTTTGTTTCTGAAAAGGCCGAATGAAAAGAAATATCCTGGAATAAAGAAAGCATTCTGGGTTGCCAAATTATACCTGTCAAGCTGACACTTAATTTAAAAACATTATCCGTCTAGAGTAGTACAGTTTAATTTTATTACCGCTTCAAAAAAAAAAAAACCTTTATTTTACACCGGTCTGCAACAACAACAATATAATAAATTGCCTACCATAACGTTACCAAATTATCTTATAAAGAAAATAAGAATTTTGGTGTATTATATTTAATCCATTTTAATTGCTACGATGGGCCTGTTGGTCTAGTGGTTAGTGATCCTGACTGTTGAGCCAGAGGTCGTGGGTTCGATTCCCACCCATGACAAATGATTGTGTTATAAGCACGATCATTTGTTCTGTATGTATGTATGTATTTAGTAATGTATAAGTATGGTTATCAGCAGTCTGGTTATCATACTACTGGCTCTGCCTAGATTGGGGTTAGACAGCTCTTTAGTTAATATTAATTGCTTACAATATGAGTAGACATAGGTATTACATCAAAATATTGAAGGACCACATATTTACCATTGCGGGCATGTAAGATTTATAGGTATTGACAGGTTTTTTAGGTAAAATAAACCTATTTATTACGCATAACAGAATCATATAACCAATACATCATCACTACATATTATAAAACAAAATCTCCATCCGCGTCTGTCTGGCTATCTGTTCGCGATAAACTCAAAAACTATTGAACGGATTTTGATGCGGTTTTCACCAATAGATAGAGCGATTCGTGAGGAAGGTTTAGGTATATAATTTGTTAAGGTTTTGTGTAAATTAGTTGAAATATGTTGATTGTTGAAGATGTCTCTGCTACCCGTGCGAAGCCGGGGCGGGTTATTGTAATAAAAGTACTTATAAAAATGTCAAAAGAAAATTAAATTATTACATATTTACAAAAATAGCCATTAAAATAAAATTATGATTTAAATGCTCAATTGAGGTTTAGGTTCTGATGGTCAAAATACTCCTTTAAACTCTTGAACCATTTCTTTACCAGCCAGACATATACCTACCTACGTAAAATGCTTAAAGGAAGATCTTAAAGATATCTATAACTAGCAGCGCCCCGCGGTTTCACCCACGTAAGTCCCGATCCCGTCGTAATATCGAGATAAAAAGTAGCCTATTCGTTAATCCAGGTCTCCAGCTACCTACATACCAAGTTTCATCGCAATCAGTTCAGTAGTTTTGGCGTGAAAGAGTAACAAACATACATGCATCCATCCATCCATCCTTTCACATTTATAATATTAGTGGGATTAATACGGAGGAGAATTATTTGTACGCATTTTTGAAGCAAACGCACAGAGACAATAATGTGAAATTTGGAATAATTAAATCTTATATTTAGAAAAAGTATCTACAGAAAGTAGTATGTGCTATAAAGTAAAAAAAACCGGCCAAGTGCGAGTCGGACTCGCGCATGTAGGGTCCTGCGCCATCGTACAAGATTTAATACTATAAGCCAAAAATAATACGTCTCTAGTAGGGGAGCCCCCTTTAATTTTTCATTTATTTTTATTATTTGTTGTTATAGCGGCAACAGAAATACACATTCTGTGAAAATTTCAACTGTCTACCTATTACGGATCCTGAGATATACCCTGGTGTCAGGCGGACAGACAGCGCAGTCTTAGTAATAGGATTCTATTTTCACCCTTTGGGTACGGAACCCTAAAAAATATATAAAAAACGGCTACACGAACTGTACAGGTCTTGTATATATTTTGACCTGACTGTCTATACAATGACAGTTCAATTTATACTGGTCATTAAATAAAACAAGATACTGAAATTCTGCATAAATGGTGCACTATATTCTTTGATGTCACCAGGCAATATGTTTGCAATTTTCGGGGATTTCCTTCCTAGGATATGCCCGAGTCCCTTGCGATAGACTCACATGCGACGAAACACCGTGTAGTTTTAGTCGGTTCGATTCCCACATACCACTTCATCAATAGCGATGGTGAGGTGAGGACTCGTAGGGGTTTCCAAACGAAAAAAAAATAACTTGTATGCAATCGGTACTTCATGATGCTCAGATGAAAGGTACGGCAGCGCATAAAATACGAACAAACAAACATCGATTTGAATGTTTAAGAAGATATACTAACTAAGCACAAACTAGTAATTTTTTAATGGTATATGGGGCAAACGAGCAGACGGGTAACCTAATGGTAAGTGACTACCGCCACCCATGGACACCTGCAACTTCAGAGTCACAAGTGCGCTGCCGGCCTTTGAGGTGGAAGTACGCTCTTTTCTTGAAAGTTTGAAGGTCGTATCGGTCTGGAAATATCGCAGGCGACAATTTGTTCCACAGATTGGTTGTGCAAGCCAAGTTTTGGATGTGCGAGCCAAGTTTCCGGAGAACCGCATAGTGGTGAATTAAATTACATTTCAATCTAGTGCTACTCACAGAATACTACTACATTAGCAGGTTAAATAGAAGGGCTACACTTTCAACACCAGACACTAATAATAATCTCTATTTATGTGAAATAAAAGAGATTGCCCATTCATGGTTTCACTTTTAGACGTTCGCGTTATTATTTCAAATGTTAAAAAAATATATTGATTTTAATGTGACTTTTCGACCCTGAATCTCTTCTATAGAACTTGGGGTTTGAAGTTAACAAGGACTAAAACTTGAATCAATGACCGTTTCCATTTTAAGTGAAATGTTGCCGTTATATAAAATAAACCATCAATGGTTGAATGCAAATAAACATGGTTTTAAAATAAAATGGTTAAATAATAATATACGTGATAATAATTTGCAATGTCGCATTAAAATATATTGTATTTTAGTAGTCTTATTATTTGGTGTGTGTAGTCGTAGTTTATATAATGAATGTATACTTCAGTGTTAGTTTTGCCTTAATTTATACATGGTATCCCCCATCAAAAACATGATGCTACAAACATTATTAAAAAAAACTCTAACGTCAGTGTCACAATATTTTCTCGTTGCTGTTATCGTACTTATCGTTATAATTTTTTAACCTAATATTGGCATTTAATTTCTCACTAACCCCAAGTTATGTTACAATATACGTTTATATTTCAGATAATACTCAGTGCAGGCTTAATAATGCAGTTCATATATATTTGACGCAGCGTAAAAAAGTGTGAAACTGATTTTCATACTGAAATGGGCATTCTCCTTTAGAATTGTATTTAGAGTAATTTGCACATCAGCTGACTTGTTGAGGTATTTGAACGTTTTGTTGAAAGGAAACCGGCACGGAAACGTTGTTATTATATTTGAAGTTGAAAAATTACTTAAAGTAACAACGTGATCAGAATAACACTATATTGAACATTCATTATATTATGCCTATCAATTCATTTGTGTTTATTTAATCTGCAGTTGCCAGAATATAATCAGATGATGCGTTAACAGGTTTAGGATATTAATGAGCAGACGGGCCAGTGCCTGACTGTCCTCTTAATAAAATGCCTATGTCATGCCAATCAATGAAATAAAACACTGCGTTCGTTAACAAGCACGTTCATTCAGCTGAAATATGCCACACGATGTCATACGAATGATAAGACGTGTGCGTATGGATTTCCAAATTTAAGGATTTCTTATCAATATAAATAAATAAAATTTAAGTGTCTGTTTGTAATGTCAAAATAATAGTTATTTTTTAAGCTCTTACAGTTATTTGCACGGTACCTATGCCTAAAAATCAGTTTTTTTTTATTTTTGTCTGACTGTTTTTTCCGCTTAATCTCTGGAACGGATGGACCAATTTCCACGAGACTTTCACTGGCAGATAGCTGGTGTTATAAGGACTGACTTAGGCTACTTTTATTTTGGAAAAAGAATTAGGTTTCCTCGCAAAATACATAAATATGTACATGCCAGCGAAGCGGCGCGGGAACTGCTGGTATACCCGGGGTATACCCTGGTAAAAGGTCAGGTACACCTGAATTGATTGACACATCTACATTCACGTAAGCGAAGAGGCGGGCAAAAGTTAGTAATAATATGTTTTAGAGGCAAAACGTGATGTTTTTTTTTACAACTTTTTTAACTTTCGCGTTCCATGATATAATTATTATTGTGATACCTATTCGTGATCGCGTTAATTCCCGTGGAAATACATAGTGTTATTTTTTTGTTCTAAATATGTCACGCTGAAACAACTACACATGCGAGCGTCAATTCGCTTTTCGGGTTTCTGGGGCACCGTAATATTTATTATAAAAACTACAAATTACTATCAGTTTTTTCTTCATATTTTTAACCAAACTAAAAATAATGTTGTGTATTATTCTAGCTAAATAGAGACAGAAGTTTCCAAAAGCATATTTTTTTAATTTTGATACAACAAAATTATATAATAAGCTGTGACAGCCGGACGAATAAATGAAATTATACGAGGCCCGGGTAATTCGCTGACGTAATTACTTTTTGGGGATCACAGACCGTTGTTTGGGTTTTAGAGCTCGCTTTTTAAGGTCCAATTTGTATGAGATCAATGTCAGCTTAACGCTGTATCTGGCTTATGGGGTTTTAGGCACATTCAAATGTTTCTATGCAAATACATTTGTAAAAATTATTCATGATTTAACATCAAGGCTTTGAGTTTTGATATGATAAGAATTTGATATATTAGACAAGGCCGTCTGATCCCAAAACTACGAAGAATATGTACTATTGTAACCAAAATACTGATAAGTATACTTATATATTTCTAAACACATACATAATGTGATACTCGAACCTCCTTTGAGTATTGGTAAAAGCTGGCTGGTGGATATTTGAATCAATATTAAAAAGTAATTTTTAAATTATATAAATTTGTTAGAGAATAATAAGAAGTGGTGCGTCGGGCGGTCAGAGTGGACGGCTGTCAAGTCGCTGTACCAGAGCTATTGTTCAATTGTGCAAGTAGCTAGTTCAGTTTCCAATATAACTAATTTATTCCACAGCTTCTTTTAATTGATATCCGCCTACATCGACATCCTCATCCCAAAACCTCTCAGCCTAGGCCTTGCAATATTATAGATAAATTACACCCAGACACAACAAATGACCCCATCATCACACAATTATTTGTCCTGGGTGGATATCGTCGACCCACGACGTCTGGCTTAGCAGTCAGGATCACTAATCACTAGATCAACACGCAAGTGATAATCACTTCTGGTTTTTAAATTAGTTTTTTATTCTCCGTACAGGTAACCAAAGTAAACTTCTTGTTCTTCTTCTAAGAAGTTATATCACACATAAAAACGCTTCTCCAAGTCTGGCACCTCACAAGTCCAGCAATTTCTAACGTGGAAGAGCCATGCTTCGGCACGTATGCGCCGGCTCGACTCCAGTCAATACCACGGCCTCACAGAAAACCGGCAGTAAAACAATGCTTGTATTCCATTTCACCGCGTGAGTGAGGTTACCGGAGGCCCTAACCCTTCCCTCTCCCCTATTCCCGTCCTTCCCCCTCTCCCTTCTTCCCACTCTTCCCCCCCTCCCCCTCTTGTCCTACTCCCACCTTAAAGGGCGGCAACGCACTTGTGACTCTTGAGTTACAGGTGCCCATGGGCGGCGGTAGTCACTTACCATCAGGTGACCCGTCTGCTGGTTTGCCTCGTTTACAATAAAAAAGAAAAAAAAATTAAACTTATAGCTTTTGATTTACGCAACGGTCCCAAATCCTTATTAAAATTAGCATGGACTATTAAAAACACAGAAATTGATAACGTAACATATCATACTCGTGTCACATAAACGTGATCTTCTACAATAACCACTGTAGAAGGAAACTACAACGCAACTAGAGCAAAGCAAATCTCGAACAAAACCCCATTTAAATATGCTTTGGTTATTAAGCTTACATTGTGTTGAAACGGCGGTAGCTGCACTTAACAAGACAAGCAAATATTAACATAAATATTCATGTTTAAACATATTAGTAAAACACTATGAGGATGAATGTTTGTCTAGTTAAATGTCGGAGGAAATAGTTCTGAAACACTTCACATTCTACGAATATAGATAGGTAAACCCCAAATGTGATTTCAAATTCAACCGCATCTGTTTTCATTGACATTGCGGTCAGCCGCTGCATTTCAGTACCTGTAAGGCCTTTACAGGTACTGAAATGCAGCGGCTGACCGCAACGTCGATGTTGATTTCTCTGCATTTTTGTAACTCTTTTTTTATTATTAGCTTCACTTATAAATGTTTCAACAAATCTTAGTAGAGTCTGTGCGGAAAGAGAACCGTCGTAGGATTTGAGGTTGCATCAGTGCTAAATTACCTTTTTTGTTATGTTGACAACACTGTTACGTCATTATAGTTCGACAGTAAACAATACTATACAATACAGTAAACAATAATGACGTAACAATGTCAAACTTATAACAAAAGAGAGGCTTTTTGAATCGGGGGTTAAAAACTATTACGACTAAAAAATAAAATGAATAATTTATTTTATTCATGCATTACAAATTATGGGTTAATAAAAACTATTTACTTAATTTAAATAACGCTAATGAAATAATATTTACGATCCTGCATCTTCTATTCTTAAATAAACAGCTGCCTAAGATGCCAGCCGGCAACCCGCCAGCATATTAATTTTCATAGGGTTCTAAGCTTTTACAGGTAACGTGAGCTCTTGCGGAAGATATATTAATTCATATATTGCCTCCCTTGTTGTACATTGCTTAAATGTGTCACGTATCGAATGTGACAATTCTCAAAGGTTTCGCGTTCTTCGTTCAAACAAATATAAATCTCACTAAATTGTTGTACATACATTTTAAATATCGAACTCACGACATGTTATTTTGGCAATTAGCGAGTTATTAACTACTACATCATCTGCGTAATAAACATGTTCGTAATGGTATTTTTTACCCCTGGGGTTAAAACATTACTTATTGGTCCTTCGAGCAGATTTCAATCAACTTTAGAAAAGGAATGTTTCAATTCGACTGATTTATTTTGTGTATGTTACGCAAAATCTCCACCAATTTATTGAATTAGTTAAACTCAAGGTTTGTCATATTTTAAATTGAAATTAAGGAATGAAGAATACAGCTCATAATATAAATAACACATAATCTCACATACTGTCTATAGAAGCAGTTATAGAAAGATATTTTTATTCCACTTTTTTAATCACTTAACGATGGAGAGCCATGCTTCGGTACGTATGGGCCGGCTCGACCGGAGTGATACCACGGCCTGACAGAAAACCGGCAGTGAAGCAACATTGCATTGCTCTTCACCGAGTAAGTGAGGTTACCGAAGGCCCTAACCCTTCCCTCTCCCCTCTCCTCACCTCTCCTCTTCTCTCCCTCTCCTCACCTCTCCTCTCCTCTCCCCCTCTTCCCCCCTTCCGCTACTCCTACCTTAACGGCCGGCAACTTGTGACTCTTGAGTTGCAGGTGCCCATGGGCCGCGGTAGTCATTTACCATCAGGAGACCCGCCTGCTCGTTTGCACCCTATACCATAAAAAAAAGCCCATCAGGTGACCCGTCTGCTCGTTTGCCCCCTATACCATAAAAAAAAATCACACTCACTATGGCGAATCCTGTACGCCAAAATCAACCACAACACAACACAACGTGAAAACAAACTAGAATAAATTAAACTGTTGTGGAACCCAAAATATATATAACCAGCTGTTGCCGGCGACTTCATTCGCGTGAAATTTTTGTGAAAACTATCCCATGGGATATGTGCTATTGACACAGAGATAGATTACGATAGCAAACGAGCAGACGGGTCCCCTGATGGGCTTTTTTTTTATGGTATAGGGTATATAGTACCCCTTGTCGTGAACCGTCATCCAAGGGTTGTTATAACTGTTGTATGCTAACATATTTTCCTAATAAACTAAAACAAACTAGTCTAATATATTAAATTAAATTGAATATATAATTTTATTTCATATAATAAATAAGTAATACAACAAGCTGTATGATTTATCAGTTTATTATCCTGCCACAGAGCTGCATTCATAGTTACTTGTATGATTTTATGTTATCTGTATCATCACTGTTCTGTATTTTGTCTATGGGTAGTATCTACTGAATAAAGATTAGAAGAATTTTTTGTGCAACAGAAAGTCTCAATTTCATTTATAAAGCTTAAGATTCCTAAATCTCAATAAATTATTAGAGTTTCCTTTAAAAAATATAAACCTAAACACTGAAATTAACAAGATATTGGTGTCAATTCTCTTGAATTTCTCTCTTAACTATCATTGACTAAATTTTCTTCATACAAGACGTAAACCTTGTGTCCTTCGAAACAAGGTCTTATTTCAAATATAAACAAGTAGGTAACATACGTCGCTATCGAAATAAGCAATTTATTTGTCGACTAAAGTCTGACACGCTTAAATAAACTTTAATACCACGTAGCGAGAGCCGCTATCCGTTGAATGCCATCTCTTTTGCTCTGTGTTTTTAGTAAGCGTCTTCGTAGGTGTCGATTAAAATAACGTCATCTTAGTTCGTTTTGAACAAGTTTTTATACGGCAATTGTACGGCATTTGAATAAATGGGGACTCTCGCTGCGTGGAAATAAAGTTGAGTATACGTTGACAGGTTTTAGTGAAATTTATTGGCGCTGAGAAATAGTTGCCAGTAACAAATAGACCTTGTTGCGAAGAAGACAAAGTTCATTTCATATGTAGAAATTAAGTTAGGTTTTAGTTTAGTGATTCTGACAATAGAATCGACACCATTGTTTATGAAGAATTAAAAATAAAACAATCTTCAAATATGAGAACAGTATAAAAACAACTTAGCAACTTGTCTATCGTGGGAGAGCCATGCTTCGGCACGTTTGGGCCGGCTCGACTCCGCTTGATACCACGGGATTACAAAAAACCGGCGGTGAAGCAATGTTTGCATTGCCTTTCGCCGCATGAGTGAGGTTACCGGAGGCCCTAACCCTTCCCTCTCCCCTATTCCCGTCCTGCCCCTTTCCCCCCTCTCCTCCCCTCTCCCCTCTTCCCACTCTTCCCCCACTCCCACCTTAAAGGTGGCAACGCATTGGTGACTTTTAAGTTGCGGGTGCCCATGGGTGGCGGTAGTCATTTACCATCAGGTGACCCGTCTGCTCGTTTGACTGTTTGACCATAAAAAAAAAACTTGTTTTTAGTAAACCTTTGTATAAACCTTATTTTCGTAACACAATTTTTGTGTTACCACAGACCTTTTCTTAGAGATAATCAAACGTGGATTTGATTTGATCTACATATATTACAGTATAAGATAGAATCACTAAACCACACAAAGAATCGTTTCAGAGTTTCTCGCACTACTCCATTGAATTGTTCCAAGAAGCACTATTCGAACAAACCAATCCTGCTGGAGCAAACAAAATAATCATACAAGTAGATTATCCCACCAACTAAACGAAATAAAAACAAATGTTCATTGCGAACAACAATTGGTTCAAAGATCCAAGCGAAATTGAACCTTACGTTTGAAACTCTAAAGTTGAAATGTATTTGGGATGAAACTGGTTTAGGCCGAATAAGACATATATCGTTGAGCAATATAATGAAAAAATGAAATAAAAAGTTGTGATATTATCGGGTGTAATAAAATGTGTGGTTGTTTTGTTTTATTGAAGAAAAATAGTCTCGGAGATGGTTTATTACGTTCGTGTCCAGGTTTCAATCGTGTCAATATGACTTTTTTTTTTTCTTTTAAAAAGACAACTCCCGCATTAGGAATATTCCTGTGTCGTGGGGGGCTTCACAAACATTCAAACAACAGACACAAAGAAAACCCAGACTCAGGACAACTATTTGTGGAACACACAAATTTTTGTCCCGTGTGGGATTTGAACCCACAACACTCGGCGCGGCGTAGTGGCGAGGTGATCACTTAAACCATTGCGCCATCCGTGCAGTCAATTTTATGGTTTAATACATCTATTTCTCATCCCACTAATATTATAAATGTAAAAGTTTGGATGGATGGATAGATGAATGGATGGATGGATGTTTGTTACTCTTTGATGCAAAAACCACTGAACCGATTGCGATGAAACTTAGTATGTAGATAGCTGAAGACCTGGATTAACGCATAGGCTACTTTTTATCCCGATATTCCTTCGAGATCGGGACTTACGCGGGTGAAACCGCCGGGCGCTGCTAGTAAAGAATACATTTCATTTATCTAAGAAACACAGGGTTTTAAACTTAACTAGCAAGTATTCAGAAGGCCTTATATAATTGGCATGGTTATTAGTAAAAGTGTAAACAATAATTATAAACACATGCAACGTGGAGGGTGGCCTCGTGGTCTGCACGTGGTCCCCCATAGGCAAATTTAAGTAAGGAGAGGAATTAGACACGATTAAACACTTCTACAGTTTATAATAAAACTTGTGGTACAGTTATTTGAAGAAATTTAGACGTTAACAATACTATGTTCAGGGTATAGTCCTTGAGAAACTTTGGACGTAGTTCCGGCGCTGGTAGATGCAGAGTACTTAACTGGTCGTAATCTTGAACAGGAAGAGGCTGAGTCCTCGCGCGGCGGGTACATATAGGCTCCAGGGCGGTGGTGCGGGAGAGCACCTCAGGTAATAGATGGGTGTGCGCGGCGCAAGGTCTCGGTGGCAGGGTGTAGGATGACGCGTGACACACATAATAAATATGAAAGTATAGTACTCTTCGAACTTATTGGCCGGCTTGAAGTTGGCGCAACCGCGATCTCACGAAGGGTCCAATCGAGTGAAAAATTCCTAACCCAAATATGATTTCGATGTTAATATAGTATTAGATCAAAGTTGTTAAATAGATTTTATTAATAACCCAACTGGTACCCTAATTTTACATTCTGCGCACCGGCTCGCGGCTAACTTCAGCCCAGTCAATAAGTTTGGGGATTGTTGTAATATGGGCTTTTTTTTTTGTGGTATAAGGGGCAAACGAGCAGACGGGTCACCTGATGGTAAATGACTACCGCCACCCATTGGCACTTGTAAGTCGAGAGTCACAAGTGCGTTGCCGCTCTTTAAGGTGGGAGTAGGAGAAAAGGGGTAAGGTGGGGAAGAGTGGGAAAAGGGGAGAGGGAAGGGTTAGGGCTCCGGTAACCTCACTCACGCGGCGAAATGCAATGCAAGCTTTGCTTCACTACCGATTTTCTGTGAGGCCGTGGTATCGAGCGGAGTCGAGCCGGCCCATACTTGCCGAAACATGGCTCTCCCACATACAATATATGGGTACTACAAAAACAACATTTCAATATTGCTATTGGCATAACACTCTCGACGAAGGCCCTAAATAAGTACCGAAACAATATTGGCATCTCAAAGTAATTTAGATTAGCAACTTGGTCATCAGTTACTGGCTAGTTGTTGTGTTGGCCGAGTGGTTAGTGACCCTGACTGCTATGCTATAGGTCGTGTGTTCGATACCCACCTGAGTCTGGGTGTTTTTTGTGTCCGTTCTTTGTATGTTTGTAAAGTCTCTAATTCCTAATGCGGGAGTTGTCTTTTTAAATAAAAAAGTAAAAATAAATATGTTTCAGTAGCAAGCATTTAAGTCGAGTTTCAGTATGATTCCATTAGTTGATTTATCATGCTTTGGAAGACAGATAGGGGATAGTTTGAACGTCGTTCGACTTTAGAGCAATGGTTCCAAAGTCGAACAGTAAGATTTTGCAAGTTTCGATCACGGACTGGAAAGCGCTGCTTGATACGTCTCGCTTCTTGACGATCTGATTAACTTTGAGAATCAATTTCTTGCGAAGTCATATGACTGGAAATCCTTTTTAATGGAATTATTAATGTATACCTGTTCAAAGTAGGTAGTAATCTATTTAGGTAGTGTGATTTCATTGTTGTACGTAATCAATTGTAAATTCGAAAGTATGAATAAATGAATGCTTGTTAATCAATCACGCCAAAACAGCTCAACGGATCTGATTTGATGAAATTTGGCACACATCTAACTAATATTATAAACGTGAAAGTTTGTGAAGATGTGTGTATGGATGTTTGTTACTCTTTCACGCCAAAACTACTGAACCGATAGCGATGAAACTTAGTAAGTCGATAGCTGGAGACCTGGATTAACATATAGGCTACTTTTTATGTCGATATTCCCTCGGGATCGGGACTTACACGGGTGAAACCCCGGGTCGCTGCTTGTAGGCTAAAAATGTACGGTTCCCGTATGATAGATTTGAATTTCCACGCGAACAAACTCGCGGACAACAGCTAGTATTATAAATGCTGATTTGAGTTTGTTACGTTTCCTAAGTGCTCAACCAATCATCATAAATTATTACATACGTACACGTTTTCAAGGGTACAGAAACGGACGTAGGGTGCATTTCATCTAGAAAAAATATTGTTTCCAGGGGATAACTGAATTGATTGACAAAATCTACAATGACGCGAGCGAAGCTGCGGTCAAAAAGCTAGTAGTTAAGGGTCGTAGGAAGAAAGTAATCTTAAAATTCATATTAATATACGAGTAAACTGACGTCGAAGAGCTATGCTTCGGCACATATGGGTCGGCTCGACCGTAGTGATACCACGGCCTCACAGAAAACCAGCATTGTGTTTCGCCCAGCGAGTGAGGTTACCGGAGGCCCTAACCCTTCCCTGTCGGCAATGCACTTGTGACTCTTGAGTTGCAGGTATCCGTATGCTCGATTGCCCCTTATTCCATATAAAAATGGTGTTCAACTAAAAGGTTGATAAACTTTTACTGCCACTATTAAATGGAAAATTAAATGAAAAATAAAACTTTTGCGGTACCTTGAATCACGGTGAGCTCTTTTATAAATAAAACTTATGGATCGTAGCTACCATAAAACTGCATTCAGTTAGCAGGTTTTATGAACGATTAAAAAGATCTCTATTATAACTAGGCGCATCACAGACGCGATGAACAACCACGGGAATAAAACTGTGGATATTTTTCATTTCGTGCACTCCTTGTATTATGAACTTCCCAACGATACTACACATGTGTGTGTAACACACACTTTTATCAGAGCTTGGACGGGAAATTGCAAGAAGACTTTTGCAAAGTTCGTGTTATAATCTCGCTTTGCTCCTTAAATTATTTGGGAAAGGGCAGCGTTTAAAAGAAATGTCAAGGTTATTTTTGAAAGTGCAAAATTCGTTTTGAATCGTACTAATTTATTGGTTTTCACTTCTTTTTATAATCCACAATTTAGAATGTTTCAATTTCGTTTTAATATAAATTTAATATCTTTTTTTACGTGATGAAGCATATCAAAGGTTTTTATATAAAATATGTTTTTATACGGAGTATATTTTTAAGTAATATAATTTTTTTATTTTTTTATTTTCTCCTCTACAAACATTTATGAAATGTCAAACCCCTTTTAAATTAATAGAACCTAAGCAGAGTCAATATACTCTTTAATTTATATTATATTTTATTTAAACATTTAAATAGTTGTATTACATGTAGGTATTTTAACATATGCAGGTGTGATTTTTCTGCATATGTGAAAGGGGTCAGTCTTTCCAGCAACAGCCCGATTGAGATACAGATATGTGACCTTGAGCTGCTTGAGCTATTGTGCTTACACCCTTCAATCTATGCGTAAAAGCAATATCCCGTTCTTTCCATTGCCTTCTACATCTGTGCTATTCTTTTTCAATGTACTTCCAATTTTCTCATTTTTAATTCCCAAAGTTCCCAGTTTGGTTAAAGGCAGTAGGATTGCCGCTTGTTACGTGAGCGGGAGTAAATTATAGTTGGGAAATGTGGGTGTTTATACGTTTCTGCCTACCTCTTCATAGATATAGGCGTGGGCAATGTAAGTAGTTTTGGTAATTCTATTAATTCCAAAATGATGATTATGATCTCTTAAGATTCTTTCTCTAGAAATAGGAACCAAATTTTAAAGATTCATTGCAAACAACATCCACGGGAGATATTCCAGAACAAATATGGAATAAAAAGGCTCAGATGGCATTTTTTGATTAAGCAACCCTGATATAATAGCTCTTTAGTACCTTTTAAAAGATCTGTTTCTTGTTATATGTCCGAAGGGGTAAGCAGAGGTCCGGGTGACGGGACCCGTCTAGGGTGGGACGGGTCAATGCCTATCGTGGGTTGCGGAAGAATGCAATGGCGATTCTCGCTCCCCCGATCATAGGCAAGTAGTGGAACACCGGGGTGGTTTTTAGTCGGTAGGAGTCCGACAGACCCCTGCGCCTCCCCAAGGGCGGAGGACATCCATGAGGATCTTCCACATCGTCAACAAAAAAAAAAGTATGACACATTGAAAACTATATACTACTAACTATACGGAAATTTTTTTTTTGTTTGTTTGTACGGATCCCTCGGTTTAATGGGAGGGTTATCCGTCCGCCTGCACGACAATTAAAATAAAATAAAAATAAAAATATGTTTATTTCCACCACAAACAACACAATGTCCAATGATTAATAAATATTGGTACAAAGATAAAAGTTGCAGTTTGGGGTGGACTGGAGCCTAAACTAGGACAAGACCTGTATTTTATACAATTAATGACATACTGACGTGTATATTGTAAACATAAGGTCAAATCAAAACCTTCCGTGATAAAGGAACCCTAATATGGATTAAAAGCATTAATACGTACCTGAGTATGCCAACAGTTTAATGGCACTGTGATTATAATAGTCGTTTCCGCAGTACCATGAGCAATTTTGCTACGAAACTGCTACGGTTTATGCTACAGCGTAGATGAGCGTAGCCACTTAAATATTATGAACTTTGGAGCTCCTAGTATTTTATTTTGATATTGTTGTAACGTATATTTAAATAGTGTTTTGAAAGGTAAACTATTTTATTTATATGTATCTTGTATCTACATATAAAATATGGCGGTTAAATTCTTTTTTATAACTAAAACCTTAACTTCAATTTTTTTTTTAAGTTTAATATAGTCAGTAAGTTTTTTTTATGCCTCTAAATTCCGTGTTACGTCAGTAAGTCTTATAATTTTGTTGTAAATTGTGATAATTCTATCCCACGTTTTACTGGTCTAGCTCGGAGAATAAAGATCGGCTTTTAAAGAAGTAGAAGAAAGAAAGAAAATATAATTTATCGCCAAAACCTCAGTGTACATTGTTTTTTCTTTTTTTTTAGGGTTTCGTACCCAAAGGGTAAAAACGGAACGTCCGTCTGTCACCAAGCTGTATGTCAGGATCCGTAATAGGTAGTTGAAATTTTCACAGAATGTGTATATCTGTTGCCGCTATAACAACAAACAATAAAAATAAATTAAAAATTAAAGGGGGCTCCCCTACTAGAGACGTATTTTTTTGGCTTATAGTATTAAATCTTGTACGATGGTGCGGAACCCTTCATGCGCGAGTCCGACTCGCACTTGGCCGGTTTTTTTTGTTACCTAAGTCTATAATTTAAATACACATTGTTATTGTTAACCTACTTCACAAACATCATTTTTTGTTCTATGACTAAAGGAAGACATTCTATTGAAAACCACGAACTGGAAGACGCATCTAGGAACAAAATATCACTGGGTATACCGGCATTGTTTCAATACAGCAGGAATTTTATTTGAAGTGAAAACTTCTTTAGCGGCGTTGTGCACTTTTTGGGATGGGTAAAAAGATGTTAAAGTCGCGTCAGGACATGTGACCTGATCGAAAATTCGTAAGATGGAGCCGAGTTTCTTATATTTAAAAAATATAACATTCGAAATTCACACATTTATGAGCGGCCAGGAGCGCAGAACTTCCAGTGTACCCTATGTATACATTTAGATATGTTATTACCTACTTTTTATTTTTGACCTAATTATATATATATATATATATATATATATATATATATATATATATATATATATAAACAGATGTGTGTGTGTGTATGTATATGCAAATACATTGTGAAGTTATGTTTTCACTTCTGACGTGCAGTTCTACGACTGACTGTTTTTTTGTACAGCTTCTGTGCTGGTCATTTTAAATACTTTTGTACCATATTATAGATTGACATGGTGCTGGCAGTCAGCACTGACTCCTTGCACACAAATAAATCCTTTACACACCAGGAATGCAATTTTCAAATTATTCGACGAATATTCGAATTTTAAATATCACAACGATTAACACATATGCAAACTTTCCATTCTCGCATGCAACACAAGCTCCCCATCGTTTGAGTATTACAGTATATTTCAGTCCACCTCTCCGATACTGAAAACTATTACAGTCATCGATTCATATAACTGCGATAAGCTTGCTAAAGGAACGGCATCCCGCTATCCTGGACGTGATTTGTGGCTGCAAGCTTTGTCCACAAATGCGCCCTATTTGTCTTTAAGAAGACAGATGAATCGATTGACTTAAAATACTATTTTTATTGATTGAAGTGCTTTTAGCACTTATCAGGCTAAAATATTGTATGTAAAGTGATTGAATTAGATCTATGGTCGTTCTATCTCATGATTTTTTATCGTGTATTATTTTATTATGGTGTAAATTAAATCGACTTGGTTTTAAGCTAATAAAAGACTTGGTTCTAAACTAAAGTTATATAACATTTCTTTCTAGAATGATATAGATACTCTTTGTAATACCACAAATCGAATTGACGAAAACCAGTCCAACAATCAAACCGCAATCAAATCCATTTTGCAATACAATTTGTACCTAATCACATTTGACATTACAATCATTCTACCTTGTATTTTCTAAACAACATTTTGGTGTAATGAAATAAAATGTCACGCCGGCATTTGCAATTCTATTGTGGTGATCGTTAGACCAATGTTTACTATAGAAGTGCTGCGAGGGTGCCCGGTCTTTTCAAGTGGATTAATTCGAGAAAGTCATTTTATGATGCTCAATATAAATGCTTTAAGCAACCTTTAAGAACAAGATTTTATGTTACATTCTAATCTTAACTAATATATAAGTATGTTTATCAGCAGTCTGGTTACCATAGTACAGGCCCTGCCTAGTTTGGGATCAGACGGCCGTGTGTGAGATGTGTGAAGTCACAGTTACAATAAATATTAGGAATGCAAATGCACGTTGCTTGTTTGTAACTATTCACCTGATTTTCGTGAAATTTTGCATATACGTTCTCAGTTATACAGAAAAGGACAAAAATAATATTATATTTATCCAGAAAAAAATCACTTCCTAGGGATACCTACCTATACCCTACAAGATCGGTCACAATAATTTTGATTGACCCAGTAGCTTTTTAAGAATACGAAACACATATAAATACATATACATAACTCATAAGTTCAAAATTCAAAAATGCAATTTTACAAAACGTCAACATGTAACCTAGTTTCAGCTTTTTTTACATTTTTTTGTTTCTCTGTAAGATAATTCTGTTATTTTGTAACTCACTAGTATGCTACCATTACTTTGTAACATTATTTTGTGGATAACGGTGCTGGTTGCGTTATTAATTAAGATAATATTTTACAAACAAGGAAAATGTTGTAACCTATTGTTGCGCAATTGTTTGTTGTCCTGAATAAAATAAAATCTGATTTATTGACAAAACTTAGATTATTAAGAGCGAAAGAACGGGCAGGAAGAGAATAGAGGGAGATATAGTACTTCAAAATTTCACTAGCTTTATGCAACCTGGCGCATTTCCAGACTTTAAGATTTCCCTTAACACAAAAGCCCAAAGCAATATAATATTTACACTATACGATATATGTATAAAAATATCATCAGACCTACCGTCCTGTACAGATCTGAAAGTTGGCCCACAAAGAGAACTGATGATCGACACCTGCACGTAGCCGAAATGCGAATGTTGAGATGGATATATGGTGTGATTAGGATGGACAAGCTGAGAAATGAATATATTAGAGGGAGCCTGAAAGTAGCACCAGTGGATAAAAAGCTAAGGAGCAATAGGTTATCGTGGTATGGACATGTGATGCGGAGGGATGAGCAAAATGTGGTGAAAAGAGTTTTATGTTTTGATGTTGACGGGTACAAGAGAAGAGGACGACCAAAGAAAAGATGGATGGACTGTGTGAAAGAAGATATGGCTAGAAATGGAGTAAGCACGAATGAAGACGAACGATAGATTAGAATAGAAGAAAAAAACAAATAAAATTGGGACAAGGGTAGGCAGATGCTGAGGACCTATCATATATAATAATATTATATAATATATAGTTTTCTATGGTTAAAACAAATCCTTGTGATATAAGTACGTTACGTTTTCAAGGTTGTTATTATTTTTAATTATAATACTGAAAATAAATGAATTGACGTCAGCAAGGAATGACGTCACATTGTCTCATAGAAGATTCTACTCAAACTACCATTTTAACGATTAAAGAGTAAATGATTTGTCTAGACAGTCAAGTATATCCATCGAAGGCAAGTATTAGAGCAGACTTATGCCGCTGACAAACTTTTAAATTTTATTCAAGGCCCACCTAGACGTGTCGTATTGGAAGATTGACATAGTTGATGAAATACTGGATCAGTTGTTAGCGAGGCTTCAAAAGCGGTAAATGGTTTTATAACAAAATACTTAAATAAAATGTTTTAAGCTTTGATTGTCTAATTCAAACAGCATCTTTAATCAACCTATGCTTTCGCTAGCTCTTCACCCGCGTAGTTTTTAGTTCCTATGTCTATCTCGTACCGTGGTATTCCCGGTCACTCCATCAATGTGTCAAATTCCATCCATACCATCCAGCTATTTCACTTAAATGAGAAACAAACATACTCACTCTCACACATATTCGTAAACATTGGTATTTATAAAACGAGTATTAGTAATTATTAACTTTTTTTTAATGGGATAGGGGGCAACCAAGCAGATGGGTCACGTGATGGTAAGTGACTACAGCCGCCCATGAGCACCTGTAACTCAAGAGTCACAAGTGCGTTGCTGGCCTTTAAGGTGGGAGTAGGGGAAGGGTTAGAGCCTCCGGTAACCTCACTTTCTCGGCGAGACACAATGTAAGCCTTGCTTAACTACCGGTTTTCTGTGAGGCCATGGTATCACTCCGGTCGAGCCGGCCCATAAGTACCGAAGCATGGCTCTCCCACAGTTACTAGCTGCAAAGTACATTCTTAAGTCTACACACATACACTCACGCATGTATCCCCGAAGGGGTGAGCAGAGGTGAATACACACGCACATTTTGCCAACAATAATTTGGTCCGACTCACGTAATAACGTGTAATTTGTTTGTAGGGGACCCATACCTCGGGACGTATGGGCCGGATCGACCGGAGTGATACCACGGCCTCACAGGAAACCAGCACGTAAGCAATGCTTTTCGCCGAGTGAGGTTACCGGAGGCCCTAACCCTTCCATCTCCATCTCTCTCCTCTTCACTCCCTACTCCCCCGTTCCCCTACTCCCACCTTAAAGGCCGGCAACGCACTTGTGACTCTTGAATTGCAGGTACTCATGACTACCGCCACCCATCATTTACCATCAGGTGACCCGTCTGCTCGTTTGCCCCATTTACCATAAAAAAAAATAACGGCGAGCCTATATTGGGGCTAACCACTTAGGGAATAAAGATGGGAAATTTCGGCGCATGTTGAAAGAGAAAAGCTGGGAAGAAGGAAAGGTAGTGGAATGAAATGGGTGTTGCTTATACGGACAGATAAAGAGGTGTAAATAATAGCAATAAATACACATATTTTTTGCTATTACAAACTTATATTTTGCGCTTGAAAATTTGACTGTAACGTATATGGATGTTTGTTTTTCTAGAACGTCAAATTTGTTTGTCTTTCAATCTTGATCTACATACAAGTTTGTATGGAACCCTCGGTGTGCGAGTTAGACTCGCACTTGTCTGTTTTTTTTACAGTATTACTTGTTTTATATGACAAATACTCATATTTTTTAACCGCCGAAAAAAAAGGAGGTTCTCAATTCGGCCGTATATAAATATTTTATTAAATCAAAGTGTGACTTAATGTTGACAAATTTTTGTTTCCGTTCAAATGTTGGCCACCCGCTTTTCTTTAAATGGGAAATAGTAAACATTTTCAACACCCAACCTTTATTTACTTTCAAAGCCCGTTAATTTAAGTTCACGTCTGTTTTTTTGCCTCCGAAGTTGAGAAAAAAGGGACCAACTCATTAAACTGCGCCGTTTGACTTCTCAAAGTTTTTAAGAACATAATATTATCCCGTTCAAAACATTTTTACAAGGTAATATTATTTTTCAACAGTTTTTTTAAAGATAATTATTTAGCATCCATTTCATTAAAATAGTTTTTGCCCGGAAGTTGAAATTCATTGTAATTTATTAAAATGATTGATAACATTTTTTTTGTTAAATTAAAATTTTCTAAAAAAAATGTGTTGTCATAATTTAGGGTCGTATTGGAGACCCCGCAAATAACGAATAGCACCAAACAATTTAAGGAAAATACGTCTTATTTTGAAAGTGGCAAATTTAAATCACTGAAAGGAAGAACCACTCTAGCGTGCAGTAAAAAAAGATTTTTTGAATTTCTAGGAATTCTCACCTCCGTTTCCCATAAAAGCAGGTGTAATGTGAAAAATTTAAGATTTTAAACTGAACATAATTTTTTTTATTTTGGAATTATTTATTCCGTTACTGAGAAAATCCAACCATAATTTTTAAGTTACTTTTTATGGATTTTCTCAATAAAAGCTCATATTTTGCATGAGAGACGGCTGACATAAATGAAATTATGGGAATTTAATAAAAAGAAAGTTGATAAAATATTTAGATTTTTCTGAAAAGGACTGAATAAAAACCAAATTCATTGAAATTGACATAAAACTCATAATATGTTGTTTGGAAACGTGCACCTACACTAGGAAAAGTATTTCTGTTCGTAGTAGAACCATACTTCGGCATGTATGGGCTGGCTCGACCGGAGCGATACCACGGCCTCCCAGAAAATCGGCAGTGAAGCAATGATTGCATTGCTTTTCGTTGAGTGAGTGAGGTTACCGGAGGCCCTTCCCTCTCCCCTCCTCTCCCCCTCTTCCACCCTTCTCCTACTCCCACCTTAAAGCCGGCAACGCAATTGTAATTATTGAGTTGCAGATGCCTATGGGTTGCGGTAGTCATTTACCATCAGGTGACCTATCTGCTCGTTTGCCCCCTATACCATAAATAAGCTAAATCAACTATTTGTCGGCTACACATAATGCTCCTAAAATTTGATCACACCTTTCTGTAACATCCTGTATATAGATTTTAAAATTAGAATTAGTATAGATTGACTATATGTCCTGTTTAAGTATTGTCCTTTTAAGTATTCTCACTCTTAAGTGATACTTAAAACCGTTATTCGAAGTTCTTGTTACCTTAAAACCCTTTGAGAGTAATGCAACACAATATGATAACGTTACTGGTCTTAGACAGTCGTAACAAGCATCGAGCAGCTCCAACAATTGTCCCATTTCTGAACTTAAATGAGATGCCTCCGCAAGTTTCTGAAGATTATAGAAGCTCTTTGAATTCTGATGTTAGTTAAACATCAGTTGAGATATAACTGTGAGTAGTACTAGCAACTATGGATTTAGCTGTAAACGTGGCCTCCATTCTGATTTATTGAAATCACAGAAGAGAATACCCGTCTTGGATTCCAACTAAATATAAATGATCTTGCTACATTTTATGTACCTTACACTGGTCCTTAATATGTTACCACAATCACGTTCTTTTTAGAAGCTGAGCTAAAACACACAAACCGAAATCCAACTCCATTTCCTCTCTTTGCGCCAAAATTTCTTTTCCTCTTTCAAAAATGTCCCACAGAACTTTATTTCAAACCTTAGTCACATTATTACTACAGGTGACTTCTGCACATGTCTTTTGAAGAATTCTCAATTACAGGGGAATTTCTGTATCATGCAACCTTTCTATTCTTCCTCTAAGTCCAACTCAATAATTTTCCTAACCCTGTTCCTTTATTTTATGTCAATGTCTTAGATTATTTTAAGGATCAAGTTGCCAGGTATGGACAATGCCCTGCAGAAATTTAATCATTTAACGATCTACACTTTCTTTCCTAAACAATTCGCAAACCTAAGTCCAAGCCAGCCCGAAATCTTGAATCAGCGCAATTTTGGACACATAAATATGTAAGTTCTCCAGTCGACGCCAGAAATATTGACTGAATTACTGGCTTTTAGCATAATCAATGAGCTAGCAGTATTTTTCACTTCAAATTTGGGTCTTCAAATACGATGAATATGCTTCTGTTCAACTGGTTAAAATTAAGCATGCTCCCTCTTCATTGCTAACAGATAATATTTGGTGGATCCATCTAAGAAAATTGCAGCCAAATTTAGAAAGAAAATGGGACATACCAACCAACTAACCTAGGAACTAACTAACTAACCCACTAGGAAAAACATACTGGCATTCAAAGTTAAGGCAAAATTTTATCTATAGAGATACACGAAATCATCATATTTACAACAATATTTAAAACCGTAATTAAGTGGAAGTGTGAAAATTTTAAAACGAGTCGGGAGCTGGCGACATTGTGCAATTTAAATATTGATTTACTAAATCTTTATTTCTTCGCCTCGCCCGTTTGTAGGTAGGAATACCAAGGCAAACACAATATTTTTTTAACGTCTTTAACCCTGCCAGCCCCTAGCTATTTATACTTATGTCTATATCTTATTCACTTTAGTATATTCTTTACTTAATTATTCCGGTTTTACCTTTCGTTAAATATATCACCTGTATCTGCTCTCGCTTACCTGAAATAGAAAAGGAAATTAAAACACGTTATTAAGTCGATTTTGGCAGAATAAACCGATGAGGAGAGGAAAGACGTCATTTTTGTAACGTCATCAGACCTTTGTATACCAAAACTAGATTGGTCTGACACCTTACAAAAGAAAACAAAAACTTATTTTCTTATTACATTAAATACAAAGTCGGGGAAAGAGGTTCGTCATAGTTTATATACAAATGCAAGACATTTTTAATATATATGTGCCATTTTGTTCGATAACTTGTTGCCATCTTGTAAGTAGTGAAATAATCCTGTTGCTGTAGAAATCTTGGGATTTTTGATAAAAAAACTGCGACAAGTAGTTTTGTCAGTCCTCGCGTGATGTTAACGTAACACTACCCAAAGAATTCTGAAGAGACCGAAACAGGTGAAAATATACTTTGGGAGAGGCCTATGTCCAGCAGTGGACTAGAATAGGCTAATTGATTGATTGATTGAAGGTCAGGACTATTAACACTTCCCAACCAAGCTCTCTCAATTTTTGTTGAGTGGCTAAAGACGTGTGTGGTCTAGCGTTACCACTCCTTTTCTACTAATAAATTCCGGCCGTTTATTCATTAGTTGTTGGCAGTAGACACATTAGATTCCTTTTTTATTCCCTTTTAATGTATTATCTACATCGCTTTTATTCTGTACTAATGCACCAGTTGCTACCATTTTTAACTCAAAATGTGTTCTCGAATAAGAATCATCAAACATAAAAAACTTTTTCCAAAAAATCAGCAACGGTCCTTCCAAATAACTAGTAGATATTACAGCCAAAAGAAAACTCAATAGTAAATTATGAAATCTGACCAAGGTATGGAAGGAGCTGCACGAGACGATTTATCATACGCCTCTACTTACAGGAAGTAAGTAATAGAAAGAAGAAAGAAAAGATTTATTCGATACATACACTCAAGCCGATATCCCCAAAGGGGTAGGTAGGTGTGTTAAACACCCACATTTTGCCGACTATAATTTAGTTCCACTAACGTAATAGATGACAAGCCTATTGCTGGCAACCGGCACTTTGGGAATTAGATGGGAAAGGGAAAAGTTGGGAAGAAGGGAAGGCAATCGTAGGCAAGAGATATTGCTTGTACGGATGGATAATTTAGTGTAAGCAAATAGCTCGGCCAGGGTCCCAAACCTAAAACTCGAATTGGCGGTTACCGTAAAGTCATCCCCCTCTAACCGTACGCTGCTAGTGCTGTGGAATGATATTCTAAAGAAGTTCTTTTATGGTATAGAAGGCAAACGAGCAGACGGGTCACCTGATGGTAAATGACTACCACCGCCCATGGGCACCTGCAACTCAAGAGCCACAAGTCCGTTGCCGGCCTTTCAAGTGGAATAGGGGAAATGGAGAGAAGAGGGGAGTGGGAAGGGCTAGGTCCTCCGGTAACCTCACGTTTCTTCACTGCCGGTTTCCTGTGAGACCATGGCATCACTCCGGTCGAGCTGGCCTGTGCCGAAGCATGGCTCTCCCACGAACAGGGAAATACTACGTATTTCCTTGTTCAGGCAACAGAACAAATCTCGGCTATGTACTACTTAAGCATATTTCCAAAGAATATATTATCATAAATATCATCCAAGCGATGTTTTAAAAAATATTTCCTTAGAGAAAAACAATTTCCTATGCGGAATACGACTGCCAATAAAATTCGTCTCACTGGGTGTTAGTAGGAAAGATTTAAACATTCAATAAATAAGCTCAAGTAATTAACGATCGCAAACTTGAAGCTCGACCCAAAAAGGTCTTAAAATTCTTGTTTATAAACTCATCCGTGCGGTATAAATAGCTATCGGTTTTGCAATGTATGAATGTATAATTTCTATACATGTCATTGGATAATAATTTCATTAGTAAGTACATACCTAATGACGAAAGAGTTTATTTTATTTTATTTTATCTATTTAATGATACATGAAAAGAATTCTTTGTACGCATTTTTAAGAAAAAATCATGAAGGAAGGTTCGTGAAATTTATTAATTTATGATCTCCGGCCTCCATGAGCGCTGGCCTGGGGATAACGGGTCAGGCTGACTGTTACCCTTGCAGAAGCAAGCCCGAGACGGTGGCGCGATGTGTTCCACGCGCACCTCTCTGATCTGGAGGGGGGTAAGGCCCCCCGTACTCCATGGTGTGGTTGCCTGCTGAAGGTGGCCAAGGTCTGCAGGGGTTCCCGGAGGACTCCTTCCTAGGGTATACCCGGGACCCCTACAATAGACCCACTTGTGACGAAACACCGTGTGATTTTAGTCGGTTCAATTCCGACATGCCACTTTACCGTTAGCTCCGGTGAGGTGATGACCCGTGGGCGTTTCCACACGATAAAAGAAAACGTGAAATTTGGAATATTCAAAGCTTATTTATAGAAGTGCAGAAAGCTAATTTTTGTAAACATGTGTTCCAAATTTAAAAATTACCTGAAAACGATTGCTTTAAGATACACGCGCCCAGGAAATATGCTGACCTTGCATGGTACGGAAGGCTATATATATAATGACAGTTCATGTTATACGGGCCATTAAAAAAAAAAAAAATAGGCCGTCATGGGACTGCCGACAGAAGTGAAAACTTAAACGAAAAGACGAACTTAAAACGTCACATTAGCAGATTGGTGACATTAATTCGTAAGGAACTGATACAAGTCAATATTTAGATTAGCGCCCTCTAGTGGATCTATTGTATTATTAGCGTGACGGTCACGAGTTTAGTGCTTTTTCCCCATAGCAAAAGTGCACAAACGTGCCTAAAGAAGTTTTGACTTCAAAAATAAAACTTATTGAAATATGGTTGAAATTCGACTACCAAGCGATCTCTACTTTTTTTACAAGACAATTTTCGCACTAGGAATATTTCCTATGCCGCTTGCGCTTTACAAACATTTAAACAATGGGCACTGATAACAATCAGCCTTAGGACATCTATCCATCTATATTTAAATAAATGTAATTGCCTTCTAGAATATTCTAATAATTTTAATCAACATTTCACTCTAACAATATTATAATTTAACGCAGAAACTTGTGCACTTGGTGACAAATTGCCAAAGTTCTAGAGAACATGTAATAAATTTAACTTTAAGGATGTTTTGTACGTACCTTCGCGAATTTCTGAGCTAACACCATTACCTAATTGGTACGTGTAAGTGGGCTAATGCTTGTTTTTTTTTTTGTAATGGAGCCAAAAGGTGACCGGCCAAGTGCGAGTTGAACCGTTCATATAGGCTTTAAATTTGTCTGGGTGCTTCTATGTGTTATCTGTGGTATAGGCTATTTATTGCCTACGTGTCCCTATATAACGTGTAGAGTGTATTTGACTGCAACGTCATGGATTGTGGCTTCGATTCCCTCTCAGTGCAAATATTTGTATGCATGAATGTTTATTTACATTTGTCTGGACGCTTCTATGTATAATAATATGTATGAGTTTATAAAAATTTTGAAATGCACCTCCAACTACTACCGTTTCTCCGAAATACATTGATCCATCCTAAGGTTGCCTGGAAGAGATTGCATTTGGCAATAAGGCCGCCCTTTGTACATTATCTGTATGTATGATACTTCTGCTGTAAGACTAGCGTACAAATAAAGTTTTTTTTCATGGAATAGAGGGCAAACGAGCAGACGGGTCACCTGATGGTAAATGACTACCGCCGCCCATGAGCACCTGCAACTCAAGAGTCACAAGTGCGTTTCCGGCCTTTAAGGTGGGGGTAGGGGAAGGGTGGAAGAGTGGGGAGGGGGAGGGAAGGGTTAGGGCCTCCGGTAACTTCACTCACTCGGCGAAAAGCAAATTGCTTCACTGCCGGTTTTCTGTGAGGCCGTGGCCGAGCCGCCCCATACGTGCCGAAGCATGGCTCTCCCACTATACAAGTGTTATCTATCTATCTATATATGTAAATCCACGTTTTCGAACCGACAGTACAAACAATGATTAGTTTGGGTCTATAAAGCTCTGTGTAATAATAAGTACATTTTCCAAAAAATATGCTCACAGTGTGTTTAAAACTTAGCTAGATTTAATTAGACGAAACAGACATGAATTAACATCCATTGCCGAACTAGGTGGAAAACCTGTATTTCGGTTTTCGGCACCACTCTCCAACGATAATTGCCTGAAACTAGCTAAACAGCCAATGAAAAGAGCACAAAGTTACATAAAATACCAGTGTGAAAATAAACCTCTCTATGTGTGTAGTTCAAATCTATATAAGTGTGTGAAGTGTAGAATATACTGTATTTTAAAGCTATCGAAATGTTTGAAAACATGGAGTGAAATACAGGAAAACATGTTTTTCTATAAATACATAAACGATTAATTATTCTGAGGTCAAAAAACTACCACCCTATCTCAAACACCATGGGCCACTATGAGTCGGAGGATTCGGTAAATATACTTGTTTACGTTTCAGAGCCACTTAGATGTACTGTCTGCAAAACAAATGATTTATTATTATTTTTATATATGACATTTTCTATGGTGGTATTCATATTTATTAAAGATTCGAGGTTATACTGACATGTGTATTCTGGGGATGCCGGTCCAATTTCGAGCTGGTAATCCTTTATCAAGAGGTGATGTGATGTGACGCGTCGGTTTCAAGCCTCACCGATGCCATGCTACTAATACTGCAGCCGATATAATCTATATCGATATAGTCTATATCCAATATGCTGTACACATAACAGATCCTTGTTGGCCGGAAATGAGCTATCTTAAGCAGGTAATATAACAAAATAACTTTTAAATATAATGAGTAGCTAACAGGTGTAAGCGTTGCTAATGCTGTAATAGGAGGTGTTTTATAGCCCTCTTACTGCACGCAAATGATGGGTACGCAGAGTACGAAGATATTATTACTCATAATTTTAATGTCGGTAACATTACGTAATAGGGTTGGTTTATGAGCCCGTTACTATACCTAGAAGATGCCTCATGCATCCCGCAGATGATTAACATAATCATAAATCATTTGTTTGAGTATATTTTTTAATCCAAGTTATCTACTAAACCATTTGAAATGAAAAATAAGGGTTAAGTATATAAAACCTATTAAAAAAAAAAAAAATTATGTAGTTAATTTTGCAAATCACGTTTAGCGTCATCTATTACCAAATATGTGTAACAAAATGACACTTATTTCTATTTTGGATCTATAAATCTTTCAATAAGATTTCTAATTCCTTAGTTTTGCGTTTCATTTCTAAAGAAATTCAGCTATAGCTTATTACAAGTCTTACTTTATTTTTTTTCTTCTCACAAGGCTTAACCATTTCGAAACGGGTGGCTATAGATGAACACAGGCAGATATTATATTATGTTATCCATTTTGTACATTTGACAAAACAAAATATTTCTGGCGTGACTCTGTGTGTGTTGATCTATAATTTTTAATTCTAATCTTTTTTTTTATTGATGCTTTCGAATAATTTATGACCAATTTTATGAAGTAAAGATATTGAGTTTGAATTTTTGACTCTTGGCAAGTGGACCTTGTAACGAGGTTTGACACATACGATCCACTTGTCTTCTATATGATAATAATCGCAAAATCACAACACAAGCAATATCATTTCCAATCTGCATCGTGTAGTAACTATTGCAATTCAAATTTGAGTGTTTATTAAATGGCAAGCGATGTAGGTTGGAGCTGTACTTAATACGTGGGCTAAAGGTCCAGGATGAGTCCAGCATTCGCTTATGCAAATGCTGAACTCGTATCTTTACCTAAATGTACTTTTATTGGTAGTGTCATTCAGAAAAGTTATTTTTTCACTACAAGTTAGAACGTTACGCACAACGAAACTCTAAAAAAATGTAATAATATATCTTATATTTAGTTGTTTTGTGTGTTAATCTAATCTGACGATGGAAATGCTTTGCGTTTGTATGTCCAATATATTGTTCAGTATTGTTGACAAAAAAATCGTCACAAATTTATGATCTTTAAAGTTTTAGGCATTTAAGTAGGTATGAATATTAAAAGTTAATGTTACTGAGTTTTGTGGTCAGTTTCACGAACCTTAAATTTAGCTCCATACAGAAATATTACAGTTTGAGATGAAATTTAGTTGAAAATTTACTAAATGCATGATTTAATGACATAAAATATCACATATGTGAAACATGAAAATTCATACCCTAATATAATAAAGCTAAAGATTTTTTTTCGATTGTTTGTTTGCTTAAACACGATAATCTCTGAAACTATCAGTCAAATTTGAATAATTCTTTTTGTAATGCAGAGAGTATTCATTGACAAAGGTTACAGGCTATGTTATATCACGCTACGACCTTTAGGAGTGTCGTAGTGACCATAAATGTTGGTAAAACTGAGGAGAACGGCTAGTATTATCATATCTTTCAAATTAATTACGATTCTGCGGTTATTTTTGCTGACGTTACTCGAAGATCTATTTTCATTCTGCCAACTATATTATGTTTTGACTTACCACTGTTTATTTAGGACTACGCTGGTGACAGACAAACATACAAAAGCGTTACATAAGATTTATATTCAGCCGGCTATAGGTATAAAATATGTTTTTCAACCGTAAAATAATAAGAAGAGCTGCTTTTGGAGCTGAAGAAAAACATTACTGAGTTTTAATAACTCAGTTATGTTTTTCTAAGAGGAATATAAGAGAAATATCTCTCTTATGTAAGGTTTTTTCATATTTTAGAAGGGTTGGTAATGGCCGATAAATAGTTGAATGGGTCGAATTTTATTTTCGGACATTTTTCGGACATTCTAGGTATTGAATACCTGTGGTTCATGTCAACCCTTTCTTACGAAATATCTGCTTTAACGGTAAATTTCTCATCTTCAAAATAAGATTTCTGTTTTAAAAATTACGATCTTTGTATAAATTGTTAGTGCTTACGTCATTTACGGGGTCTACTTAGAAAATTTTGAATTGTAAATGTGAGAACTGTGTAGTCAATAAGATACTAAGTTAATTTGCTAAATTATCTGGCAGTTCTGAGTATGTCATGCTCGCCTAGACGTCATGCCGATGGTGGCGTATGTGTCGGGTCGTTTGGCTCCCTTTGATATGGTTGAAGTGGATGATGGCTGGCGCGTGCGTCATGCTCGTGAACGAGTGCCGTTGGTAGGGGCTGGTCAGGCTGCTATTACTTACATATAGTAGTAGTTTGCGCGACTGTTTCTAATTTAGAACAATACGTTACATTGTCCTCACATTTAATTTGCGCATATTAGCAATGTGACCAAAGAGTTGTAAAAAACATGTAGAAAAAGAGTGTCCTTGGAGTTTCTTACCTGTTTTCTCCACAGGATCTACGTATTGGAACAGGCAACTAGCTTCACGAGTGACTTAGTCTGACTGACTACTACTCCTCACAATTCAAAAATACCTATAATAGGTTTAATTCAAAATAAATGATTTTGATTTTTGATTGATACCGTATGACCCCAAACTATGGCCACACCTTTCTGTAACAAACTATAAAAAACATTTTGAGAAGAATCTTGATGTGGCTGGTATAAGATCGGAGTAAATGTCAAGCAGAGAGTAACCACCGAATACCCAGGAGTGGATGAAGACGGGCTATACCTGAATTGATGGAAAAAATCCACATTAAAGTGAGCGAAAAAATTTCGTTCGTGGGAGAGCCATGCTTCGGCACGTATGGGCCGGCTCGACCGGAGTGATACCGCGGCCTCACAGAAAACCGGCAGTGAAGCAATGCTTGCATTGCTTTTCATCGAGTGAGTGAGGTTTCCGGAGGCCCTAACCCTTCCCTCTACACCCTCTTCCCGCTCTTCCCGCTCTTCCCCCTCTTCCCCTACTCCCACCTTAAGGGAGGGAACGCACTTGTGACTCTTGAGTTGCAGGTGCCCATGGGCGGCGGTAGTCATTTACCATCCGGTGCTCCCTACATACACCCGTCTGCTCGTTTGCTCCCTAAACCACAAAAAGAAGCCCTGAGCAAAAGCTAGGTCTGTGCAAAATTTAATTTAAAAAAATTAAGCTTTTATTTAAATGCATTAAAAAGAAATCTTAATTTAACGCGTACATAAGTTTCATGTCTGTAATATTGGCCATTGAGGAGTTCTCTTGTCTGAAGACGATCCTGGGTACAGCAGTAGTATTATAGTATACTTTAGAACTGTCTATCGTAGATGTAATGTTGTCCGTTAAGCAGTTCCCCCGGAGTCAATTCTGGATGCAGAGTTATGTTATGCATTATTATTAGCATAAAAATGCATTATCATCAGAAGCGACCCGATGTATAAAAACTCTTTAGGACAGGAGCAAGTGGTTTTATTTCAGGTTCCAAGACTTCACCCAAACTAACAAAAATAACAAGCTTTTAATATAAATAAATTTACGTCAGTCCCTTATCAGATCAACATAATTATATAATGATCACAAATTGGGGTAATTGAACCATAAACAACCACCATAATTGTGTACATAAATTAGCACGTAAATAAAATGTGGAGCAAAAAAAATTAAAACACAATCATAAATTGTTTTTTTTACATCCCCTTTTAGGGTTGAACGGGGTATAATAATGTTACATAATGTACAAGGTGCTAAAGTAATTATAGCTTCAAAGTTACAATAGGTACTTAATAATGAATCTTGCATAATAGGTTCTTGCGTAATATAAAAAAGAGCCAAGTGCGAGTCGGACTCGCACATGAAGGGTTCCGTACAAGATTTAACAAAAACGCCGAAAAAATACATTATTATTATTTTTTTATAGCGGAAATAGAAATAAAAACTCGGTGAAATTTTCAACTTTCTATCTATTACGGTACATGAGATACAGCCCGCGGAGGCTTAGTAATAGGGTTCCGTACAAGATTTAAACAAAACGCTTTTAAAGGGGTAAGTACAACGATTTCTCTTCACGTATTAATATAAAGATAGCTCTGGGAGTATTCTAATTTGAAGATTACGGACTTCTAAATGAATGTATGTATTACTGCCTAATTAAACCGTGAGTTTAATTAATTTACTAGTCAAAAGTTTTATCTCGGTGTAGAACAACCTATACCTGCGCTAAAAACAAACGCAGGCTCAGCAGTTTATTCAGTAGGACCATTGATATATGAAAGACGCATGTCTGTAACGTGCCCTTTTCAGACATAGTAAGCGAATCCAGCCATAACACGTCACGACTAGGATCTACTGACATCTCTATAAAAAGAGCTCTCGCTCATTGCCCGAACTACCTCTAGATAAATTTATCTTGCAGTGGCAAGTTTGTATGCGATCAATATTGAACTTTATTCATTTGCAGTGAGAGTTGTTATTTATTCAAATGACTTGGCAAAGTGAGCCATCTGTTATATTATTCATTAATTAAAATTTGTACTACTACTTCCTTTACATCAAAATAATTAACTTTCGTGTTTCTTTTGACAAATAATTTTGTTATTAGACTGACACTGATTTTTTTTGTATTATAAACACATTCATTTTTTTATTAATACTTATTACATTAAAAATATTTAACCTACTACAGTTAGCATGTATAGGTACGTAACAAAGTAACTAGGTTGCTGGGGCACGTGTTCATATTATATAATGATGCTTTGCCGTGTATAAATACATCGTGTCCAAATTAAACAGCGGTAATTAGTGCATGCAGGGAAATAATATTTATTTTTACTATTAAAAATACTATTAAAAATACCTATTAGTGTTTTATATGTAAGTCTACATTGTAAATCAGAGCCACTTACTACGTATAAGAGGGTTAACGATGTTTCATTTCGCTTTCTCCTAAACGACATACAATCACGCAGCTCGGATACAGCACACTACACGAGGACTACAAATGGCTGATTACAATTCTTTCACAGCTATTCCTGTACGATGGGGCAGCAGATTCATTAAATAGGAGCCTGCTAGGTTGTTGCTAACTTTGTTGTATAATAGTAGATTTAGAAAACCTAAAAAACATGATTTAATGGTGAACCAATTTAAAAAGTCAAATTCAAATTCAATATCTTTATTTCATAAAATTGATCATCAATTATTCGAAATCGTCGATTTAATAAATAATTATTGTAATTAAAAATTATAGATCAACACACACAGATTCACGGCAACAATAGTTTGCTTTGTCAAATGTAAAATTTAAA
This sequence comes from Euplagia quadripunctaria, assembly GCA_963859945.1. Classification (NCBI taxonomy): domain Eukaryota; kingdom Metazoa; phylum Arthropoda; class Insecta; order Lepidoptera; family Erebidae; genus Euplagia; species Euplagia quadripunctaria. The sequence continues at coordinate 4,074,616 of OY982581.1, read as the reverse complement.
GAAAAAAAAATGGATAACATAATTTCATATTTGCCTGTATTTGAGAAGAAATCGGGCAAAGAAAACTCACGGCCACTCTTTTAAAAAAGAAAACCGGACAGTTTTAACAATATTCAGTAAATATTACATCATTTTGTTGTGTGCTATTATATTTAGTAACAAGTATTCCCACTACCATTGGCTCCATCATCAGATCATAGTTACTAAGCCCAATCTGTTGGACTCGTCAAGACAAATCATATGAGCCCAAACTAGAGGGGTTTACTGGAGTTACTTTTGTTTTCTGGAGAGTTTTACGTGGGAGAGCCATGCTTCGACACGTCTGGGCCCTCTCGACTCCGCTCGATACCACGGCCTCACAGAAAACCGGCAGTGAAGCAATACTCGCATTGCATTTCGCCGCGTGAGTGAGGTTACCGGAGGCCCTAACCCTTCCCTCTCCCCTATTCCCGTCCTTTTCCTTCCCCCCTCTCCCCTCTCCCCACTCTTCCCCCCTCCCCCTCTTCTCCTACTCCCACCTTAAAGATCGGCAACGCACTTGTGACTCTTGAGTTACACGTGCCCATGGGCAGCGGTAGTCATTTACCATCAGGTGACCCGTCTGCTCGTTTGCCCCCTATACCATAAAAAAAAACCACTGTAACATATAAATGTGATCTTGATGCTGAGATTAACAGCAAGATCAGTGCTGCAGCTGCAGGGTTTTCTGCTCGCACGACTTAACGCTAGCTACTAATATCTCGGTATACATGGCGATTGTACTGCCAAACCTTCTATACTCTTCTGAGATGTGGTGTGTTTGAGACGTTAAATTAGCGAATTTGAGGAGGAGCGTAAAGCTGACCTCGATGCTAAGCGCGATGCATTAAAGGTCTGTCCATCCGTGGCCATTAATTATAATTATGTATGCGGTAAACTTACGTGCCCATACTGTGCACGAAAGTTTACTGCGAAGATTGGGTATCATCTTCGGGCGCATCAGCGTCGTCAAGCCGACTAGGAGTCAGGAAGCAGTCCCCATCGCCGAAAATGGTCGAATCATTCACTCAGAGTTATATGTTTGTAGTGACATGTGCAGGGGCACATTACTTTAAACTTGCCTCAAGTGAATAGACTTGCCATTGCAAGTTTGACACAAACCTTCACTTTTGACACATCAAACTTCTTACAAGTCAGATTCAAGTTTAAATTGGACATGTATCCTTTAAGGGGTTTTATTACAGTAACCCTTTCTCTAAAGACCGGCCAACAGTAAAATAATAAATGCATACTCAGTAAAGTATAAAAACAAGAATATTATCAAATATATAAACCACGACCCACGATATAAAACCCTGAACGTTTTAAAGGTTAAAATGAAAACAATCTGAAAATATCTTTCCAATTAACAACAAAATTTATTTTAGATCAAAACGGAGACATAAAAGCAAAACTTTTATGGCTGTCAGCCACACAAAGAACAAGTTGTCAAATTGAATATTAGTCATCGAAAACATTATAATAATACCAGTACCTTTTAAAGACTCAGTTCTTAATAAATATCATCGATCGAAAACATTGCTTTGTAGAATAAAGGAAAGCAGTATTCTTAATATTTTGTTTAATTGTTACATAACGTTACTAATCTTTTAGCTTTAATGAATAGTACTAACATAGACGATAATATTATTATTCATAAAAATTAGATAATTAAGGTCATCACACACTATACCGTCACATTAACGGCACGGCTCCAACCCAGCAATTAAGTTGTCATTCAAATCTGAGCATTAAAACGTGGTCGTATAATATACTACATAATGTCAATATGAAAAAGCCAACGGCGGGCAGTAAGCGCGCTTGCTGCAAGCATTCAACTCGACTCGCAGTCGGTGCGCTGTGAGCTCGCTTACAGCGCGCTGACTGCGAGCCGCCAGTGAAAAAACTTCCCGTCGTGTCGCACATGAAGACGATGAAATTAGCCACATTAGCACCTCGCGGACTGCGAGCTTCCACCTCACGGGCGACGCGGTGGCCTCAATTTTAGGTGGCGCCGTGCAGCAGCTGTGCCGTTGCAGTGCCGTTATAGTGTGTGATGACCTTTAGACTACCAATCTAATCTAGCCGTCAATATAGGTAAACAATAGTTGCTCGCTAGAGGCCGCACGGCCGCGAACGCTGTGTGGTAGTGGATTCGAGGTGCAGTCTCAGTCTTTGCACGTTCAACTACAACTTTGAACGGTCATGTCGCTCTGTAATTCACTTATTAGCGCTTTCTTTTATTAAGGTATATTTTAAACGTTACATTACAACTACGAGAGTAAATCTAAATAACTTGGATTCTCTAGGGGTTGATGTTAATAATTAAACTACGGGATGACTAGCAGATTCCTCTTACTACTAATATGGGACGTACGGCAGATTCGTCGATCCGATGGGTTGATGATGACGAGACGATGGGTTGAATTATCTACCCATTACTGCAGACTACTGGCGGATTACTGTCTTGGAAAACTACAGTACGAGCAGAATAGCACCGCACTAACTACTAAGACCGGTGTTCTTTGTTTACTGTAACAGACGTGAGGCATTAGCAAAAAGTTTGGATGCAGATGAAAGACAAATAAACGTTATTTTTACGAATCTGTGGTGGGCGACGTAAGTCACCCGGCCGCAAATTTATGACCCTTCTGTCTCTACAGGGTTAAATAAAAAAAATAATTAGCCTGTTACGTTGTCGCGTCTGATGTATGACTTTAATGCTCGTTCCCTCTCTCTTTTTCTTTCTCCATTCTTTTCTTTCTAGGATTTTTAATTAATACAGTTTTTGTTTAATACTATATAATAGTGGAATTGGTTTTTATAGTAAAAAGTAGTGTATTTTACAACAAATGTATAATTTAAGTTATTCGTATGATAATAATTATTATAAACCTTCTTTTTTATTAAATAAATACAGTGTTACTGACGTGTGTATTTTGGGGCCCGACGGGGGCCTCTTTATCAAACGGTGTCCGGCACTACACGTCTAACTAATTTTTATTAATTTTTTTTCGACAAATCAACCCACTTATCGCGGTGGCATTGTGTAGATAAATAATTCTCAGTTTTTTTATGGTATAGGGGGCAAACGAGCAGATGGGTCACCTGATGGTAAATGACTGCCGCCGCCCATGGGCACCTCAATTCAAGAGATACAAGTGCGTTGCAGGCTTTTAATTTGAGGGTAGGGAAAGAGGGAGAGAGGAGGGGAGAGGAAAAGGTTCGAGCCTTTTTTTTTTTTTTTGTGCGTGTGGAAACCCCCTCGGGCCGTCACCCCACCGGGGTTTTCGGTGGGGCGGTGTGTCGGAATCGAACCGACTAAAACCACACGGTGTGCCGTACTGCGCCTTAAGTAGGAGGGATCCGGGAACAGCTTTATTAAGACATCCGGAACCCTCCTAGCGCCTGCCCGCAAAAGCGCGGGCACCACCTTCGGGTAAAATCCTCTCAATTAGGCGACGTCCAGGCACACGCGGACGCCGCCTCCTCGCGGGGGGCCACTACAGCGGGTGGAGGGGAAAACCCGTCCCGTCCACCCGCGGCCACACTCAGGGCGGCATGAGGCGCTAGGAGGCATGCAAGCATTGCTTCACTGCCGGTTTTTTGTGAGGCCGTGGTATCACTCCGGTCGAGCCGGCCCATGCGTGCCGAAGCATGGCTCTACCACTTTTAAAACCTCCACTTTACAGTTAAGATGATTTCAAGCAATTTTCAAAGAATTTATGAAATAAAGATATTTGACTTTGACTGACGTCATAACCAACCTGCAATAAATTCGTGAACTGCCAGAACATACAACCTATTAAATATCAAACCTAACTTTTTTCTATGTGGTAAGGAACGCTCAGTATTCGCTTTGACTTTTATGTCTACACAGTACAAACAACTTTCAGTTCTGCAGTTGGCTGAAGTTTCTGAGGTTAGCTGATAAAGTTCTCTGCAGGTCGAAGTTATAATACTTTGGTATTACAACTCATATTTGAGCCAGTTGGCGTTAACACGGTATAGACATGGAATGGGGGGTGCCTGTTTAATCTATAAATAGTAATATGGTGGGACCATATTACATCGCCATATCCAGACCTGAACTAAGCAGAGCTAGTGCTATGAGTTTTAGGACACGGATAAACACATGTACTCATTTACTTTTGTAAAGTGTACGGGACCTCTGACGTTGTAGTTGTATGCACTACCACTGTACCACAGAGGACAACACATTAACGATAAGAATTGATATTTAGGTTTTCACTGCTGTCATTCTTCCGGGAATGCTACTAATTGGCTGTGATGAAGAAGAATTCTATGACGTCCATAGCTCTTTATTAGCGCTATTCATTATTTTACTAAAAATAAATCCGGAACATGGTTATTCTAATTATTTATTTGTTTTAATTCCACTAATCCCACTAATATTATAAACGTGAAAGTTTGGATAAATGGATAGATGGATGGATGGATGTTTGTTACTCTTTCACGCAAAAACCACTGAACCGATTGCGATGAAACTTTTTGTGTAGATAGCTAGAGACCTGGATTAATGCATAGGCTTTTTATCCCGATATTCCCACGGGATCGGAACTTACGCGGGTGAAACCGTGGGGCGCTGCTAGTATTTTGTGAAAAAAAGTTCATTTGTAGAACAAGTACATAATAAATCCGCATAGATTTTTATTAAATAGCGTTATGTCAGCACAGACATTAATTTTAACACCCTCGAGTAGCGTAGAAGCTCCAACTGGCTACATCACTCGATACGATCGGCTCACTGATTCAGAAACGTGCACGCACCTTATTGGTTTCCTTGCTTTGTTAACTCATTCAGACAGAAATCTTAATTTGATATGTCTATTATTGAGTAACTATAGGCATTTGCAGCGTTTCACATACACACGTTTGAATTAAAAAGTATAATAAAGTTCCACTATTCACCTCCTGACTCCATCATCAGACCCTCTTTACCGAACGGAATTTATTAGACTTGTCAAAACAATTAATATATTTTTTTATGGTATAGGGGTTAAACGAGTAGACGGGTCACCTGATGGTAAATGACTACCGCCGCCCATGGGCACCTGCAACTCGAGAGTCACAAGTGCGTTGCCGCCTTTTTAGGTGGAAGTAGGAGAAGAGGTGGAGGGGGGAAGAGGGGAGAGGGGAGGGTTAGGGCCTCCGGTAACCTCACTCACGCGGCAAAATGCAATGCAAGCCTTGCTTCCTCCCACGTATATGAGCTCAAAGGTTTAATATTATAGTCAATAAAAAATTCCGATATCTACTTCCTGGCTCCTTCATCAGATCAGCTCTAAGGTGCCACATTACGGTATTGTCATCCAAACTACATGTCGCTGGTTTGCGAGAATATCGACGTAATTGAAAATTCAGTCGACTTGAACTAAGTATGCCAAACGATCATAAATCTTTGATATTTTATCGAAAACAGATATGCAACGCCGATTTCGTGCTAACGTTCATTGGAAAGCGACAAGTTCATTGTATATTTGAGACAAAACACTTTAGCGGAAATCACAAATTCATTGCCATTCTCTAAAATCAATATATATAATTAAGCGGCGGTAGCGTAATGGCTAAGGCGTCGGACTTGCGATCAAGTGGTTGCAGGTTCGAACCCCACCCAGTGCACTACCGACGTGAACCTACTTCTATCACAAGCATTTAGCTTATGATAGAATTCGTTTCAATAGATTACTTAGAAGTAGGTTAAAATTTACTTCCAAGATTTATTTAAATAGTAATAGTATATAGACCAACAAGTGAACCTAATAATATCATAAACAATTTTAATTTAGTAAAACAAAACTGTCAGTCGTAGGACTGTACGTCAGAAGTGAAAACACATTTTTTAAAGATTAATTAATAAGGAGCTGACAAAACTCAATGTTTAGATTAGCGCCCTCTAGTGGATCTATACCATAAGTATATATCAAACTACAGTAGTATCGTGAAGAATCCACACACATCGTAAAAATATTTTTTTAAATATAAGAAACTCGGCTCCGTCTTACGAATTTTCGATCAGGTCACCTGTGCTGACGCGAGTTTAACATTTTTTACCCCTCCCAAAAAGTGCTCAACCCTGGTAAAGAAGTTGAAAACTTCAAAAAAAAAATTCAATTGCGAACCGAATTAATTTTTTTTTTTAATTTAATTAAAAAGTAAAAAAAGAATTCCACCTTGCCAAGCTTCCTTAGTAGACCATCGTTACAAAGCCCAATCTATTAGACTCGACAAAACGATTCATCCAAACTCGAGAGATTTTAGACACTAAGGAATTCCACTATATACTTACTGGCTCCATCATCTGATCAGCTTTAAGATACCACATTATAGTATTGATATCCAAACTACATACATACGGCTCGACCGGAGTGATACCATGGTCTCACAAAAAACCAGCAGTGAAGCAATGATTGCATTGCTTTTCGCCGAATGAGTGAGGTTACCGGAGGTCCTAACCCTTGCCTCCTCCCCTCTCCTCCCCCTCAATAAACCACTATCAATAAATAAAAATATTTAGGAACATATTGCACAGCACTATTTACTGTTATATAATCAAACATACAATTTTTTTTGCTTTCATCATTCATACTGAACCCAAGTTTACAGCATTGCATTAAATATATTTTACTCATATTACATGTATTTTCCCAAAATAACATCAATTTTCCCAACTATGTTTGTGCCTTCATGTACATATATCTGTTACGTGTCAGTACCCAATAAACATAAACCCACGTTTTGTGTCATTTCAGATGTTTAGTGCGATGTCACCTCTGCGCTGATAGCCGTTTAATGTAGGAGAGCTTTCACTAAGGATTTATTAGCTGTTGTTATTGCGGTTTCGTGGGTAGACCATTAAAAAATAACACTGGAGACAGTTTTGGCAAAAGAATGTTTTATCTTTTTTTAAGCCATCAAGAGATAATCCGCCTCATAGTAAAATGTTACCAGTACCTAAACACACTTGCAAAACTACACCACATTTTAGATACATAAGCATGTTAACTCAAACCTCGAGACTGCTCCCCTATACTAGGTTTAGAATTTAAATTCACATCTTATTTCCCAAACTTTTGTAAGGTTTGGGAATCCTAACTTTTGTTTTTTTTTTTGGCAAATCGATGACAACATGTATTGCAGACATTATTATTTTTGCAATTAGGGTTTTTCAACCCAACATTTTTAATAATGACATGTTTACATTAAATACAAAACTTTATTTTATGACTAGCAACCCGCCCTGGCTTCACACGGGTAGTAAAGACATCTTCAACAATCATCACCATATTTCAGCCAATTAAAACAAAACCTTAACAAATTATGTACCTAAACCTTCCTCATGAATTGCTGCATCTATTGGTGAAAACTGCATGAAAATCCGTTTAGTAGTTGTTCAGTTTATCGTGAATAGACAGACAGACGCGGCGGGAGACTTTGTTTTATAACATGTAGTGATCAGAAAAAAAACATCATTTACATTATGAAGACATAGACAATATAAAACGTACTTTAAAATGAGAATTTTGATGATGTTTAGTCTGTAGGCACTTTCTCCGCGACTGAGAACAGAAAACTTATGAATTTTAAAAATAATAATTATAAATGAAAATGGAACAAACGCTATACTAAAAACTGTAAAGCCGTGCTTTGTTATTACTCTGTAAATTTCCAAATCCTAGGTGTTACAAACTCGTGTTAGTACTGCAGCAGTTTCTTGCGACATTGTATAAAAAGTCGTAAACCAAAAATATATGGTCGTATTTCATAGAAAACCTGCAATAACTTTGTGAGTTTGTACATAACGTATACTGAATAAATAATTTTACTCTTGAACTTAGTATACTTTTACTGAAATGATACTATTTTATACTGTTTATATTAAAAGGCCTAGATTAAGAATGCCATTTCTTAAAAAGTTTTGAATTATATGCAGAGTAAAAAATCTTAGTACCGCTAGCTCTGGTGACATTAAAAAAATCTCACCACTCTCATTTTCTCGCGGTTTGAAAGATGCGTGTACACTTTTTTAGTTTGTGTCTCCATGTGTACCTCCTTAATATAATATAATACTAGCGTCACCCCGTGGTTTCACCCGTATAGTCCCGATCCCGTGGGAATATCGGGATATAAAGTAGCCTATATGTTAATCCAGGTCTCCAACTATCTACATACCAAGTTTCATCGAAATCGGTTCAGTAGTTTTGGCGTGAAAGAGTAAGTTGCTCAATCACGCCAGGACGGCTAAACGGATCTAGATGAAATTTGGGGCAGAGATAGGAGATAGTATAGTCTAGAATAGCACATAGACTGTTTATCCCGGAAAAATGAACGGTTCCTGAGAGATAGATTAAGATTTCGAACAGTTAGTAATAACAATATTCTAGAATGCTGTCTAGCCTCAAAATAAGCCATAGATTATACTATGGGTTCTAGAACACGGATAAGCATACTTAAATACTTTTTTTTATAAACACACACATGGAAAAACTCACCCAAATAGATAAAATCGTGCATACGAATATTTGCAAAAAGCGGGAATAGAAACCAAGACCTGAGCATGCAGCCGAGTGCATTATCGTCACAAGCAACGCCATCACTATACCACGCACCTTTAATATTATACTTATCTCCGTTATCGAAACGAAATAAAGACGTGCACGTGACTTACAGTGAGGCTCATGTCATGCCGAAGCCGTCTGAATAAGTAAGCTAGCGTTCGAGTAGCTTAGCTACTGACGGTAAGACACAAGTGAGCTCGAAACGCCTTCTAGCCAAGTAGGCTTGCTTTCGGATTAAGCCAAGCTACACCTGGATATTGTTGCTCGCCGTAGCACATAATGTTTAACTGCAGCTTTCACTTAAATCCTGTAGAGTGACCTCAGGACTCACGAATGTTTGTGGTCGATGCGCCAAAATATTTCGGTCTGCTATCGGGCTTTTCAGTCATCGAAGACAGCGTGGACAGCCCACCAGCAACAACATTTTTAATACTCTTGAAATGCTGCAACAATCATCTGCAGAAGATACTGTTGCCAATGATGACGATGGTACACTTTTTTATTATTGGACATTAAAGTAAGGTATAATTGAAGAGCAAACCTGTTTTACTGTGTAAAGACATTGTATAATACCAATCCTCAAATATGTAAGTTTATGTGAAGCAGTTTCTAGGGCGAATGCTCCGTTCCTAAGTTTTATAACGTAATGTACAATAGCCTGCCGCTACAAGTGGGTTATGAAATCTATAAAGAATTTTACAAATTTGACCGGTAATTCCAGAGATCAATCAATAAACCCATCGTAGTCCACTGCTGGATATAGGCCTTTCCTAATGCACCCAGCTTCCGCATCCAGTCCATCTCTGCTACCTTTTTCAGTTCATCAGTTTATCTGGCTTTCGGGCATCCTACCTTCCGTTTACCGATTCGCGGTCTCCACTCTAGGACCCGTCTGCTCCAACGACCATCGATCTTTTGGCATAAGTTCCAGATATAAGCTCGTTCAACTAAAAATACACTCTTCAGGATTATTATAACTATATACTCGTAAATTTAGTAACCTCATTTTAAAATAGTTTCTAACTTATTTCTATGTGAACAGGCTATTGTTATCACTGGTCTCAATAAGACTAAATATCGAAGTGCCTAGGTATATATATATTACAAATGTGGTTTCATCAAAGCTCAAACTTGGTATAGGGGTTTGTTTTAAATTCCACCCCGTAGTTGTGGTTAGAGGCATTTGCTTTGGTAGGGTTAACATTTTTGGAAGACGTTTAATGTGGAATTATTTAGGGTAAAATCTATATTCTCCAGATATTATGCGAATTCTTTGATAATGTTTTTGGAGTGAAAACTTCTTTAGGCACGTTGAGCACTTTTGACATGAGGAAAAAGCACTGAACTCACGTAACTATCACGCTCTTATGTTTTCACTTCTGATGTGCCAGACATCCAGACCTACGACTGACAGTTTTTTCTCATGTGTCTTGTCCTGCCGGCACAAATGGAGGATCCTCCCACCAGGCTAGGTGATCATGTTTGGCGGACCGCGGCCCAGCGGTTGATGTTGGGAAGTTGAATATACTAATTGGCTCGTGAAATTTTATTTCGCATTGTAAAATCAGTAGTTATTACGTTTAGCTTGTCTTTGATAGACGAAGTTAAAGTATGTTTTGGACAGATGTGGATATCACCACACACATAACTAGTATAACAAGCTGAGTTGAATTATTGTGTTAGAAATGGGTTCATGTCGATAGTGTATTGGATAGGGTTCAAACCAGTAACCACTTGATCACAAATCATTAGTTGATTGGTCTAGGTATTTAGAAGTGAAAAGATAACAACAGACAGACAAATAGAATTCACTTTCGTTATATATTAGTTCGGATACAATAGTGAACCATACTGAAAGTAAATACAAATATAAACCTACTTTACATTAACGTATCCCTGAGGGTATAAGCAGAGGTCTACATAACACCAGCTATATTTTTTGATCGTGTGTTTTAAGGGAAGATTTTGCCTATTGCCGTTAACTGAGCCGTTCCTAAACTGCGCCGTACCGCTACTGTTTACACTACCGCTACAATGTTCCAATAGAAAAAAATAAAACAAAAATAATTAACCCCATCCGTCAGGGGACAGAAGTGGCAAAAAAAGACGATCAGAAAAGGTCAAAATTAATGAGTTGTTCGACTCGGGAACCGAACTCAGGACTTTGTGATAGGAAATAAATATACCCATAATAGGAAATAAAATAGTAATGCTGTATTTTATGATTATGAGCATTATACAACGTTTTACTGAAAGGAGTAGTGATAGTTTAATAATCGTAAAAAAGTAAAATAATAATTAAACAGTCAGTCGTAGGACTGCACGTCAGAAGTGAAAATATAACTTCACAATGTATTTGCATATACATACACACACACACACACACATCTGTATATATATATAATATCACGTGTCCTGACGTGAGTTTGACATTTTTTACCCATCCCAAAAAGTGCACAACGCCGCTAAAGAAGTTTTCACTTAAAAAAAAGAAAATGCTTTCCGGGTGTATTCGTAGGTGTAAATTTCCTAACAATCATGTTAATTTTAATTATTTGAAATTTCAATTTTTTTGTGAGGACACTTTCGGACAGCTCCAGATATTATCTACACTTTCAGTTTCATTTACGTCAGTCACTCTCAATCATTTCATTTTTCAATTTCAATTTGTCATTTATAAAATGAAGTTTCTGTTTTAAAAATCAAGAATTTACTAAAGTCAAATTTACGTCATTAACAGGGTTTAATATCCGACTCCTAAATATGAAAACATACACTTTTTAGCTAAATCTTACTAATATTTGTTTCTTTTGTTGAAGTGAAACTTCTTTAGAATCGTTGTGATTTGAAAATTCAAACGAAAAAGAAAATATTTGAAAGATGAAACGAAAAAGTCACACTAAAAAGAGACAAACATTCATAAATAGGATTTAACCTGCGAGAGAATGAGATAGCACAGGTATTTGCGTACCTGCGCACTACGAAGAAAAAGAGACAAACATATTCATAAATAAAATTTAGCCTGCGAGAGAATGAGATAGAATACAAGTATACAGTGTTTCCTATAATCTTCGTATGCTAGTACGTATCTTTGCACCTGCATACTACGAAGCCTACACAAAATGCATCATAGTCAACGTGGTGTATCATTCAAGTGTATAATTTTTGTGCATTTGCGTATTAAAATTCGTTGGTTAATTACTTTCTGAAGTTTCACTTCTGCCGTGTGTAAATTGCACACACACTCTTTTACGAAAAAAGTGCTAAACGGATCTGGATGAAATTTGGCATATTGATTGATTATTGATTGATGATAATGTGGATTAGCACATAGGCTAGATACTTTTAAAGAAGATGTTATAGGAAAGATGTGCCATTCCCATGGGATAGATTTCACCAAACTGTCGACGCGAACGAAGTCGAAGGGGATTGCTAGTATAGTAAGGTGATAATATTCAAACATCCTGTATAAATAGACCTACGTACGCAATATTTTGAAAGGGCGTTTCAAAGGTGTGCATGTGCGTAAAAAATCAATCAATCTTGCCAACCATGAGGAATGTTGATAACAAGACTCCTCAATGCGAGCTTTGAGGTGACGTCATCAATTTCGACATGAGCTTATACTTATGACGTAGTCAATTCTTTTTTATGTCGCGTCGCTCAATCTCGAAGATATGGGTAAAGTTAAATGATTCATAAATGTGAAATATTACACATCGAATAAAAGAACGTGCTTGTAAAATCGTCAGCAATTTTTGTCACTTACTAGCTATTGTGTGCTAATGTTTATTTTGTTCATAAAATTCAGGTCTCCTTGGAAACAGTTTTTTTTTTAATGAAACGTACCTTATGTCCTTTTATGTAACCCTGACAATGCAAGCCATCCTCTTCCTATCCATACTCCTCATACCTTACCCTAGCAGGCAGGAGGAGGCAAGGTCCCGTAGCAAATGGTTGGATCGCTTGGTATTGAACAGGTTCAAACTGATTCTGTTCTGTTCCTTTCTAAGATGCACCTCAGTCCCTGGCAGCATTAGGCTGAGTTTCCACCAGAGATGTGCGAGGTAGCTGAGCGGTGCGAGGATGCATAACGGAGCTGTGAAACGATGTGAGCGTTTCCACCAGAGATATGCTAGGCCACTGAGCGGTGCGAGGATTTGTAGCGATGCCGTGAAACGGTGCGAGGATGTGTACAATACACACACATCGACCTCTAACAAACACCGTCTAGCACACATCTCTCGCTTGTTTTGGAAGTACAAAAACCTCGCTCCGCTAAGCCGTTTCCACAGGAGCTGCGCTGAGCGAGGCTAGTTAAATGAAGTGATTCTATTGGTTCTTAACAAACACATCCCTCGCTACGCATCCTCGCACATCTCTTGCTTTTTTCCACACGAAAAAGGTCTAGATAGCGTTGACGAATGTATAAAAAATGTCCGCGTATTGTAATTGCCTGATTGTTTTGCTAGTAATCTGTAATTAGCCTTTAGGAATTGACACTAAGTGTAAATTAAATTTTATAATTGTTAACCTAAATGAATTAATTTGTTTGACATTGACAGTAAACAAATAATAATTGTTCCTTTGAAACCTATCTTCAAACATCTCTGTCAACAGCAACAAAAACGAATCGTTCATCCATCTTACGTAAACAATTGAACACATGTAAATTGCCTTACGAAAACAAAACAAGCATTGATAGAAGTATCTGATTCTTTTCTTTCGCATTCAAAGGGTAACAACGCCTTAGGTTTTCCCACTAAGGTTTTGAATATGTTGCTTTTTTTATCTTATTGGGGCAAACGAGCAGACGAGTCACCTGATGGTAAATGACTACCGGCGCCCATAGGCACCTGCAACTCAAAAGTCACAAGTGCGTTGCCGGCCTTTAAGGTGGGAGTAGGGGGGTAGGGGAAGAGTGGGAGGGAAGGGTTAGGTTAGTGAAATTACCGAAGGCTCTTACCTGCCCTCCCCTACTCCCACTTTAAAGGCTGGTAGCGCACTTGTAATTCTTGAGTTGCAGGTGTCTATGGGTGGCGGTAGTCACTTACTATCAGGTTAACCGTTTGATCGTTTGCCAACTATTCCATTAAAAAAAATTGTGTATTTTCTTTGGCAGTTTCCGAGTATGTTTATGCGTATACTAATGCATAGTAGATACAAGCGATGTTTACATAGTTAGAATCTCAATGCTGCTGTGTAGTCTTATAATTTTATTTTTGTTTATTGTCATGTTCTAAAGCACTGATACCCAAAGTGGTCTATATCGACCCAGAGGGGTCAACGGCGACCTGCAAGAGGTCCGTGTAAGTAAAAAAAGAATTGGGTGTCCGTGAGATGTAACCGTGACTCATGGACCCCCACGATAATGGATTTCATTTTAGGTAAGCCGGGAATATAGTTTTTGACTCTCAATTTTAATGGAATAAGGCAAACATACAAATTGCTTATTAGTTTCTTACTTGAAATGTAACAAATGTACTATTCGTATCTCGTAGGTTTAGCAAAAAAACTTATTTTGGCAATTTTGTAATATTATATTTTAGTAGCAAATTAGTATATCTCAAAAAGTTGTGTATCCAGGGGTCTACCCAAACCCGAAAGACATGGTGAGTGGTCTACGGGACAATTAAGTTTGGGGATCTCTGTTCTAAAGGATGTAGCCCCGGCTAATAAAACAACGCATATCCACAAAAGTAGCATTGCAAGTAAAATATACTCGTACTAGGTGAATAATCACTAATGAACTCAAAAACAAAACGACCTTACTGCCAAATATCAAAATGAGAGGAACGTCACCACGATTCTGAGCCCTATAATTAGTTTAACATTAATTTATACGAAGTATTTAACGGTTAAACTGTTCTAAATTTAAAGGAACCGAGTTAATTCTCTATGGTATAATAAATGCCATCGATTATAGTGATTTGTTACTCACCAAGTTCGCTGCCAAAATTTCAAGGAAATTCTTGATACGAAAACCAATATTCATTGGCTTCATTCGATATTTAAATAATAATAATAATAAATGTTTTTATGCAGACACAGCACATAGTATTATATACAGTTTTTCTTAACCTATAATAGTTCTTACAAGACTTTTCCTTATGGTGGAGTCATATTTATTGACTATGACCCCTCGGATGCTATTATTGCTGTCCCGCCCTCTTCTTAGCAAAGAGGCCGTACGCTTGCGTATGATTGCGTAAAACCAGAATTGTTAAATTAATACTTCGCTGCTTGCTTTAACTTTAACAATCAACTGGGTTTGGTCCAAGTAAAAAAGAAAACCAAAAGAGTTCCGTTACGTTATCATCAATCGAATTTGTAAGGAAATTATTAGGACAAAAAATTATCCTGTTGTTTTTCTTATGATTTCAAAACCTTAAAATAAAATTCCAACTTCAAAAATCATAAATAAACGCACTAAAAGTGTTAATAATTAAACAAATAATGACACACATGACTTTGTCTCTAACGTTAGCTACTATCCTCTATTCACTCCAAAGTCCAAGGTTTGCTGGAAGAAAACTCAGGTTTGGATTAAGCTCGCCTTTGTACGTAGCATTTCCTTGATTTTTAGATATGTAATCTACTTTTAGTGTAGAATAAAGAATAAATAAATAAATAATAATGCTTAAACACGTATCTTTTACATTTAAACGGTGTATAGACTCATCATATCAAAAGTATTCGTTCATTAATACGCTGATATTAGGGCACCACCCGCATTAAAAATACCTGTATATAATATTTTTTTTATACTGCAGTTTATTTTTTAACGTATTTATTATCAGATTTCTATTATGAACGAAATATATTTTCAGTTTTCAATAAGAGAGACACAATACAAATCACTTATAACAATACAGTAAACTCTGATTAAAAAAAACATGATGAATTGAGAAAATCCTGTTTTGAAATCGACTATAAATAATTTTTTCGCAAGAGGTTTCTTCTTGAAATTTTACGTAGATATATGTTTCTACTTAGACTATGTGTCAGCAGTATATACATTATGTTTGTATGTAATTTCGTTCCATTGTTTTCCCCCATTGTCCCTTGTTAAATTCCCAAAGTGCCCGGTTGCCAGTAATAGGCTTACCTTCTAATACGTAAGTGGGGCCAAAGTATAGTTGGCAAAATATTGAGTGTTTGGTGCACCTATAATAATACCTCTTCAGAGATATTATACGGATGTATCCCACTAATATTATAAATGTTGGATGGATAGATGGATGGATGGACGGATGTTTGTTACTCTTTCACGCAAAAAGCACTGAACCGATTGCGATGAAACTTAGTATGTAGATAGCTGGAGACCTGGATTAACGCTTAGTCTACTTTTTATCCCGATATTCTCACAGGATCGGGACTTACGCGGGTGAAACCGCGGGGCACTGCTAGTGTATTTTAAACATAGAATTTACCGGCTTCAGGTACAAGGGCTTGACGAACGGCGGTCACGTCTCGACAGAGAGGTTCTTTTTCAAATAAGTGCCGTATCAAGATGAGAGTGTCCTTAGATATTGTTCGAGACTCTTGTCTATAATCGTAAGTCGAATCTCATGACTATAAGATCGATTCCAGTATCCTAGCTAATATAATAAAGGAATATGTGCATTTGTTTCACGCCCTAACTTTTCAATCGAGAATCATGCAAGTTTACCTTTTTTTGTAGTCAGGGGTACAAAAAATTACATAGGATAACTTACATCTAGAAAAAACGTTCCGTCTCAGAGAAATAGAAAAATAACTTTAATGCAGACAAAAACTAGTAATGTGATATAGGAATCTGTAATATTGTACTCAGGAATATTGTATTTTAAAGCAAGTTGCTGATAGATTATCCTGGCTACCAATCATGAAAGTGCAACACAATCGACAAATTTCAGTTGTGCCATCCCTACAGCTATGTTTCTGCGAGTTATTCATCTTTGTACCTTCGTTCGAGATTGCACAAAGTTCTTAATTCCAATTGCACAAACTAACAAGGTCATCTAAACAAAACTATGCTTTAGTCTATGATCTAAATAATAATTGAAGAGTTAAAACTTATCCTCTAACGCGCGGTTTGTAAACCCGAACAATGACAACCCAAAGACAGCCATAATTTGGATCCAAATTACTACGAAAAAATGTTAAATCTCAACTGGATGTTTATTTTACAACGCTATTCCCATATGCCTCTAAAATAAACACAATATAATGAATAGCATTCCATAAAATTACATAATACATTACGACAATGCGAACGCAAAACAACCCGGCAGTATGTTAAAACAAAATAAGCTTTCTCGGTAACAAATTGCAAATGTCGGCAGAATTTTGGCGGTGAAATCATTTTGGCGCGAAATATCACGTCCCTGTTATAGGAACAGCAAAGTGTGTAATACTTTATACGGTTTCATATCTTAAAAGTATTTTTCTTGTGCAGGGTATAAGTTTGACGTCCTTGTTTGTAAAAAGGTTTTGTAGAAATGTTCTAACCTCCGCAGTTTTGAGCTGCAATAGTTCAAAGAAGAAGTTTGTGCTTCAAATATGATGAGATACGTCAGGAACTCGGTTATCTTGTAGACTGCTACTAAGTTTCACGAATAGGGATGGAAGACTACCATTTTGCATGTCAGTTGCAGATGTTTGTCTGAACTAAATGAGGTAGAAAGCTACTGATTTAAAAAGAGTACTTTACGTACTCCATCATGTTAATATATTTATTTATTTATTTATTTATTTCTATACCTCTATCTATTTTACAGGTTATTACCTAATACAATAGATTACCAATAGTGTACAGACAAAGATCAATATTAAATAGACAAACTTAATCACACACTTGACACTACACAATACGCAACTTATCTTATAAATTCGTTCAGTGCACATGAAAAAATATCAATTTCGTTTGATATCGTGTTGAGCACCCGCAGCGCCCGTGAGCGGCGCTCGCCGTAGCAAGTCGGTGCGTGCTCGCGGCACTAGCAGTAATGGCGGTCGCCGTCGCCGCCCAACATACTCATCCGGTACACACAAGTGGAGTGTTTCCAGGACACTCTGATTGTGTATTATATGGTCTTGTTTCTGTATTTTAGTTTTGTATAAGTTCAATTCTTATAAATATTAATAAATTATTATTTAATTCCAACACATGATTATAATTAACACCTATATTACCACCTTCATTGTTGGAATTTCTTGAATTATTTGAGCACTTTTAAGGATTATATGAAGACTGCCATCTGTTTATGGTCTTAGGAATTAGGTGGCCTGACACATTTTCGAGGGATTAAGTATCGTAAGCTCCAATTAGCTTCCAAAAGTTTACAATTGAAATAACATTGTATAGGGATTAGAGATTCTTGATGAAAAAGACTATAAGACTCGTGCTAAGTAATACCTTAAGGCTTAGCGTCCAGCGAAGGATTCCTATTCCAAATCTTTTTCCAGTCGCTCGTCTAACTCTCTGATGATGAAGCATGATGGTGGTGTACAGATAATTCTTTAAAAAAAAACGGACATAAAAAAAAAAACTATTCCATAAAAGACTTATATATGGTTTTCTCATGGATGCCATTGTCAGAATTGAAATGGGACCACACGGGAAGCACCAGCTTTCAAATAAAAAAAGAATTATCAAAATCGGTTCACCCAGTCGAAAGTTCTGAGGTAACAAACATAAAAAAAAAACACAAAAAAACATACAGTCGAATTGAGAACCCCCTCCTTTTTTGAAGTCGGTTAAAAAATATCCTAACTGAAATTATGAATGCGAATGTGAGTTTGTTTGTTTTTTCACGCCTTTACTACTGAACCGATCATCATGAAATGTCTGAACATGGACATATCCTCCATCCAGAAAATAAGTAGTGACGCGAGCGAAGCTGCAGGCAGATGCTAATATTTAACGATTCGCAGAGTAAACAGTTTTAAATTCAGGATGAATGCCATCACCATTCGAGTCTAAGCAGAAGTTAGAGCTTATAGAAGTTTAGTTGAAAATGTGCAATCTAACTAGGTCAGGAAATTAAAACTTCCATCTACTTACCTAATTAATCGGAAAATGAACAACTATTTAACTTCTAACGGTGAGGTGAGTTGATTAACAAACAAAAACTTTCGAATCAATTCGTTAATTGCCTTAAGCGATATTCAATATTATTCTGCTTTTGAAGACAAGGGAAGAGGTTTTTATATCAAATACAATAAAGTATATCTTGCCTTTTTGTTTTTGTGCGCGTGGAAACTCCCTCGGGCCGTCACCCCACCGTGGTTTTCGGTGGGGCGGTGTGTCGAAATCGAACCGACTAAAACCACACAGTGTGCCGTACTGCACTGCGCTGTGCGGAGCATATACGAGTATATCTTGCCTATGCCAAGGAAGGTAGACAATTGATTTCTACTCGTATTTACAACGCCAGACAGATCCACGGCAGCAAAAATGATTCTACTAACGTAGTAATGTTAGTGTAATGGTTTCTGCTGATAAAAAAGATACCCAGAACAGGGGTCAGGATGCTCCTGGCATCAGAACAGGAGGCAGGAATAGGGTTGGCAATGCAAACTATACTTATGTTGCTGGATTTTTTTACTATCAGAAACGACTTACCATCACTTACTTACTTACCGCAAACAAGAATACTACCAACCTCGAGAAGTATGCCTTTTTAACCGACTTAAAAAAGGAGGAGGTTCTCAATTCATATAATTTTTGTGTGTATATTAAGCGATATCTTTACCGTTTGTGAACCGATTTCAATTGTTCTTTTTTTTTGTTAAATTGGTTGTACTCAAGGTTGGTCCCATTTAAATTAAAAAATTATATCCTCTAACCTCTAAGGGTGGAAATTTAAGGGATAAAGAATACTGTTCATTACAATTTATCATGATTCAGGTGCCTTGAAGTCGAGATACTTTTTTCAAAGTTAATTATTGCCAAGGTACGTAAAAAATATCTGTTGCTATTCATCATCATCTGCCTACCCTTGTCCCAATTTTATTTGGGGTCGGTGTAATATGTTTTATTCTTCCATTCTACTCTATCGTTCGTCATTTTACTGCTCCCTTTCTAGCCATATCTTCTTTAACACAGTCCATCCATCTTTTCTTTGGTCTCTTCTATTGTGCCATAAAACTCTTTTCACCACATTTTGCTCATCCCTCTGCATCACTTGTCTATACCACGATAACCTATTACCCCTCAGCTTTTCATCCACTGGTGCTACTTTCAGACTCCCCCTAATATATCCATTTCTCACCTTGTCCATTCTAGTCACACCAGACATCCATCTCAACATTCGCATTTTGGCTAGGTGCAGGCGTCTCTCATCCGTTCTCTATCTGTTGCTATTGTATGTTGTCTATTCAAATAAATATTCTGCATTATTTTGCAGCGGTACTTATCAAAGAAATGAAAGCAACGTGAATGTAAATTTAAAACATTGTGCATGAAAATAAAACAACATATTTTATTTTTAAGCACAAAGTTTTCTATTTACTTTTCATTAAGGCTCGAATGGATTAATGGGTACAACAGAAATTCTCGGACTGAATGAATTAATTCAATGTTCTTTTTGATATATCAATTATTCTGAATTAAATGTTAAGCTATTTAAGCCCCTATTATAGCGAATTATTTCACGATACGAATTAAAAGTGAAACAGTAAAATTCTTGCCTTACATTTTATTTTCAATTATATTAAATATCTGTGTATTTACGGAAATTAACGCGATCACGAAAAGGTTTTACTTAACTCTGAATTGCCTGACGTTTTGGCCGTGGTCACAGGTTGACTGGAGGTACAAGTTTCGTGATCGCGTTAATTCCCGTAAATACATAATTATATCATGGAACGTGAAAGTTTAAAAGTTAGTATATTAAATATGCTTTTTACAACACAACTGTTACATGATTCTTGACGCCTTAGGTAACCCATTTACTCCTTTCTATGTGATTTCCTTTATCTGTCTTCGTCTGCGAGAATCCCTGTTCCTGTAAAGTTATGTATGAATCAAGAGTTTGATCTAAATGTAAGTAAGTTCTTTCTTTCTTTTTAAATTCGTTCAATTTGCACCGACGCCCCACCACACTCAACGTCTCCGCAGCGAGAATAAACTTACTTTAATTTGCACCCTTGACGCGCGCCATACTGTTCATTAATTTAATTGCCATACAAATGGATATTTATCAATGTAGCATGCCGAAATTTTCAGAAGCTACTCAGAGATGTATTACATCTAATGCTTTTGTGTAAAATATGTTTGGTTTATGCTTATAATATCGTTTTAGGATGACTTGTAAATATATTATAAATGAGTTTAAATAAATCCAACTAATATTATAAATGTGAAAGTTTGGATGGGTGGTTGGATGGATGGATATTTCTTACTCTCTTACGCAAAAGCCACTGAACCGATTGCGATGAAACTTGGTATGTAGATAGCTGGAGACCTGGATTAACGCACTGGCTACTTTTTATCCCTATATTCCCGTGAGATCGGGACTTACGAGGGTGAAACCGCGGGGTGCTGCTAGTAAAATATATTTTGACTAACCTGTTGGTCTAGTGGTTAGTGATCCTAATTGCTGAGCCAGAGGTCGTGGGTTCGATTCCCACCCAGGACCGATAATTGTGTGATGAGTATGATCATTAGTTCTGTGTCTAGGTGTAATTTATCTATAATGTGTATGTATTTAGAAATATATAAGTATGTTTATCAGCGGTCTGGTTACCATAGTACAGGATCTGCCTAGTTTGGTATCAGACGGATATTTATCAGCTATTTATCGTTAAATCGTTTTTGTAATTTTCTTTTTTTTTGTCTTTACTTCACAGTTGTTAAGAAAACTCGTATTTAATGTATTAAAAATAGGGGCAAACTATAATAGATGATAAAAGAGTTCACTATTTAACAGAAATTAGTTAATAGACATTATTATGACTTGTTATACCGGTAACGCAACGCTATTGGTCGGTTGATGAATATTGACAAATTGTGGTGTTGTAAAAGACTTGGCATGCCTTATAAGTTGATAACAATCACTTGAGTGCTGTGATGGAAGTACGAACAACATAGCAGTTACTGTTATTTACTGGTTTTGATAGTTTAAAGCAATAGTAAAATAGTAGTAGTATAGTAATAGTAACATGTGAAATCCACGTTAGTAGAATTATTTGAAAATCCCACTAATATTATAAATGTGAAAGTTTGGATGGATGTATGTATAAATGGATGTTTGTTCCTCTTTCACGCAAAAACTACTGAACCGATTGCGATTAATCTTGATATGTAGATAGCTGTAGACCTGGATTAACACATAGGTTATTTTTTATCTCGATATTCCCACGGGATCGGGACTTACGCGGGTGAAACCGCAGGGTGCTGCTAGTAGATGATAAAACAGTTCACTATTTAACAGAAATTAGTTAATAGACATTATTATGACTTGTTATACCGGTAACGCAACGCTATTGGTCGGTTGATGAATATTGATAAATAGTGGTGTTGTAAAAGGCTAGGCATACATTATAAGTGGATAACAATCACTTGAGTGCTGATGGAGGTACGAATAACAAGCTTCGGGATTTACGCGGGTGAAACACACGCAGCTAGTAGATAATAAAACTACATTAAACGTATCAAATAATAGACAAAGTAAGTGTATATACAATAATCGCAAACATATTGACTTCTGTAGTAATTGAGAATAATTCCCGTCGTCATACGAGTTTCTGTATATCTTTCTTCACTATCAAAGTGAAGAAAGATGCTTCAAATGTAAAACAATATGGCAGCATGCCCATCGACAAGATAAATAACATATTTCACTCCGCGCTCACCTTTCATTCATTTTACTTTAAGATCCCATTGCGATATAGCGTAACTCTACGGCCTATTACGTTTGGCAGTCGGCCATTTTCAACCACGCGTTATAACTGGCAATGTTGCCAGAACACCTGTGTATTTGATAGTTATCATTTTGGTTTATAGTGAACTAGTTTTTCCCGCGGCTTCGCTCGTTAAAGTTATTTTTCTATAGCTCGGGAACAGTGCTTTCTTCCTATGTCCTTTTCTTACATGACACCTTTTCCCTGAAACTTGTAGGCAAACGAGCAGACGGGTCACCTGAAGGTAAGTGACTACCGCCGCCCATGGGCACCTGTGACTGAAGAGTCACAAGGGCGTTGCCAGCCTTTAAGGTGGGAGTATTGGAAGGGGGAAAAAATGAGAGTGCGGGGAGGGGGAAAAGAGGTGGAGAGGGAAGGGTTAGGGCCTCCGGTAACCTCACTTTCTCGGCGAGACACAATGCATGTGTGCTTACCACGGCCTCACAGAAACGGAACACGGAACCGGCAGGTTTCTTATGAGGCCGTGGTATCACTCTGGTCGAGCCGGCCCACCATTGCCGAAGCACGATTCTCCCACAGTAATAAGTTGTTAAGTCACAACCACACACACAAGTAAGTTAAAATTTCCACACGACTTCGTTTGTGTGGAAATTTTAGGGAAATCTATCTCGTCTACATTTTTCCGGGATAAGAAGCATCCTACGTGTTATTCCAGGCTATAAACTGTATCTGTGCCAAATTTTCATTCAGATCCGTTCAGCCGTTTTTGCGGGAAAGGGTAACAAACATCTATCCACCCATCCATTCAAACTTTTAGTAAGATTAAGAGTAGAAACTATAATTATACAGTAAAGAGCTTTAATTGTGTCTGTTTACTGCACTGTATTTATTAATATGTTTTTAGTAAAACTGTTAAAATACTTTTATTTTAATGACAAATATTTCCTCCGAGGATATCGAATGGAGTGGGGAGGTAAAATTGATAAAACAAAAAAAAAAACCGGCCAAGTGCGAGTCAGACTCGCGCATGAAGGGTTCCGCACTATCGTACGAGATTTAATACCATGTAGGTACTTTTTTACTATTTGTTGTTATAGCGGCATTAGAAATACACATTCTGTGAAAATTTCAACTGTCTACCTATTACGGATCATGAGATACAGCCTGCTGACAGACAGGCAGACGGACAGCGAAGGCTTAGTAATAGGGTCCCGTTGGTTACCCTTCGGAACCCTAAAAACGATCGTGTTTTAAAAACTGTTTCATTGCTATAAGTGCACAGCAGATCTCAAACATGCGCATTCTGCTTATCTAACACTAAGTTATTTTATCTGTAGAAAAAGCAATGGCAACTATCCAACTTCAATCTATCAAGCATCTACACAGAAAATATAACGATGTAAGATTATATAATCAATGAAGTAAATAATGTGCTGTAGATGGCATCAAACACTAAAAAACACACGTAGACGCGAAAACTGTAATGTGTTTTTTTAAGCAGTTCTCAAATGGCGAAGACAACCCTGTGTATTCTGGCCACTGAAAACACTTTAAGACATCCGGTTTTATTGCTCTTACAACCGTGAGTAATGATTGAGCTGACTAATATTTATTATTCACGGTTTGTGCATTTTGTCCGTCGCATTACGTCGTGTTAATTATGATTTTGCTATTGTCGTCTCGACATAGATTTTTCGAGAACCAATGTTACAGACCTGTGTATAATTATTAACTCAACACAAAAATTGGAAATCATATTTCTTTTTTTTATTTTACATTTTTATTTTTTCCTGTGTTTTTTATCAAAGATGTTTCGAAAATAATGTTCGAAATACTATTTTATTTAAAAATATGTCATAATTATCTTTGATAATGTGAAGATTTTAGGTTAAAAATATTATTAATACCTATTGACCGTTAGTAGCGCAAATTTCTGCAGCTTCTTTGGCTCTATCTACAGACACAGACAGTAAACACGGAACCCTATTACTAAGACTCCAATGTCCATCCGTCTGTCTGTCTGTCTATCACCAGGCTGTATCTCATGATCAGTAATAGGTAGACAGTTGAAATTTTCACAGAATGTATATATATATATATATATATCTGTTGCCGCCATAACAATAAATAATAAAAATAAATGAAAAATTAAAGAGGGCTCCCCTACTAGAGACGTATTTCTTTTGGCTTATAGTATTAAATCTTGTACAATAGTGCTCGCTAGACTCGCGCATGAAGGTTTCCCCTTCATGCGCGAGTCCAACTCGCACTTGGCCGGTTTTTAAACTTCGATTTTAGACTATAAACCATTTTTTTTAATACTTGGATATACGTTGAAGCCGATGAAGAATATTTCTACCTAATAACATAAAGGTATGTCGGCTATAATATGAAACCAAAATACATCCACATCCATACCGAAGTAAATAATTTTTGCTACATAGATATTAAATGTCTCGCAATGTCTCTTCCTATTGTTACTTTGAGAAAACAATTCAAGATGATATTACTTTCTGCCGGGGTAAGGGGAATCGGTTTAATAGCGTGTCATTTTAGAAAGAGGGGTTCTTTGTATTCTCGCAAAAAGTCTTGTTTTTTTGTTATCCAGTGGCTGCAAGTGTCTTGTTCTACGCTTATTGTAACATCTTAAAATCTTCAGTTTGTTCAACGTCTATTTTATTTATTTATTAGATTCGTATAGTTAATCATGTTGGTAGATCAAACACTAGATTAATGAAATACCTATATGTAATAAACGGATAGAAGTATTTTTGATATATTTTATGACTTCGCAGTTTCCCACTTCTGCAGTTCTATACGGTGATCGTGACACTTGGTCCCAGGAAAGGCCATCGTCTTGCGACGAAACCTTTTTGAATTTTTTTTAACCAGAAAATCTAACAAGTCAATTGAAGCAATTTAATAAGTAAATTGGAGCAATTCCTAAAAAAGGCGCAAGACTAAAGAGCAGCAGCGAAAATATTATACTGTGACGATTTCCACATACAGCAAAAACATACTCCAACATCATCTAGCGAAGACGAGCTCACTACGTAGTAACTACTAATCCTGCATCGGGATATGAGAGATCTTGCGCCGATTAGTATCCCACTATCCCACTAATATTATAAATGTGAAAGTTTGGATGGATGGATGGATAGATGGATGGATGGATGGATGTTTTATACTCTTTCACGCAAAAAAATCCTGAACCGATTGCAATGAAACTTGGTATGTAGATAGCTGAAGACCTGGATTAACGCATAGGCAACAACAACAATTTTTATCCCGATATTCCCACAGGATCGGGACTTACGCGGGTGAAACTGCGGGGCGCTGCTAGTATATTATACAACTTCCCAACATCAACCGTATGGCCGCGGCTCGCCAGACATGAACAGCTCGCCTGGTCGGAGGATCCTCCCTTTGTGCTGGAGGGATATAACACCCGTTCCTCCACAACACCACAAATTCATTAAACTTTATTGGTATTAGGTGAACTTTGTTTGATTCCATTGGCAGAAATTTCATATTATCGTAAATAAATATCTAAGCATGATTTTTGGAACTCCACACGAAATCATGGAGCGGCATACATGAAATTGCATCATACCTCACCTGTTACTGGACAAATACGCATGGTTCATATTATCGTAAATAAATATCTGAGCATGATTTCTGGAACTCTACATGAAATCATGGAGAGACATAAATGAAATTGTATCTACCTCACCCGTTACTAGACAAATACGCATGGTTCATATTATTGTAAATAAATATCTGAACATGATTTTTGGAATTCCACATGAAATCATGGAGAGGCATACATAAAATTGCATCATACTTCACCCCTTTACTAGGCAAATACGCATGGAGTACTACAACATATACTAAATCAACATTAGTTGAGTGAATAAGTAAATAAGTTCCTCAGCTACAAACAGCATCGTTTCAAAATTAAACATTAGTA
Source organism: Euplagia quadripunctaria (assembly GCA_963859945.1). Taxonomy (NCBI): domain Eukaryota; kingdom Metazoa; phylum Arthropoda; class Insecta; order Lepidoptera; family Erebidae; genus Euplagia; species Euplagia quadripunctaria. Next base: position 4,048,198 of record OY982581.1, on the reverse strand, counting down.
ACACACTGTGTCAAATTTCAACTAAACTCGCTTTATACTACGAGCACGTACTGCAATGGAAATAGGCGTAATATCGACAATTCACTACACAACACAACACAATAACACTGATAATGGCTCTTGAATGGACATTGAATTTCACTAACCTTGCTAAGAAAAAGACCTTTCGATAGTTGCCAAAAAAATCTTAGTAACTTAAACTCTCTTTACTCCGATGAATACGGATACAAATAAACTCTAACAATGAGGTGTATGTAATTGTATTTTTACATGATAGAAGTAAAGTTGGCGAGGCAATTTTGATATAATGTCACCTTAAACAAATTGAGCAACATTTTCCTTAACCGAGCAGAATGACAAACTCATCTGTTGCCTCTTTACTCACGAATAAAACTAGATGGCACCAGGATCATCTTGGCAAACAAGATGATCCTAATGTCATCTAGGCGAAGTATGATTGCATTCTTTATCATGCATCCTGGAGTACTTCAAGGTTCTATTTTGGAACCTTATTATTCCTTATCATTTTTCGTCACTTCTAATCGTTAACCATTGCTATTCCGAACAATCCTAATCATTAGATCAAAGATTTCTCGTGGCTAGGGGTGAAATGCGTAGGATATAATATAGCCTAGTTTATGACCTTGTTCAAGATGCCAATGAAGTGTGTATGTGTGTGTAAAGTTATCAAATATTAGACATTTATTACTTTTTTTAATACCCGCACTAGTGAATCATGTCTGTATTGCGAGGGACGACCATAAACAACATTTTAATTTTAATCAACAATTATTACCATTATGGAAAACATTTTAATCAACAACCCCGATATGATCTTCCATGCACATATTGTCACTATGTCTAAAGACTATTTTAATAATATTTTTTTCATCTCCGTTACTCTCTTTATAATTTCCCATGAGATTTCTGAAACGTCTTTGCTATTGTATACATTACATAATAGTAACTTAAATCAACACAAAAATTATCTTGACCTGACTTGAATAATTCAAGAAGCGTTTCTGGTTATTATGCCTTATGGCCACAACAAAATATGGATTGCTAATCACACAAAAGATTCAATTACCAATCTATATTTTAAAAAAAACTTTTTAAACAAAAGAAAAAGGCAAAAGAGACATCAAAGTCTTGAAATTGCCTTAATAAAACCAAGGATTCCTCGAATGTCTGTATCTGAGCTTCAACATATCAATTTGTCTCTAATTCAAACTCCGCACCGAGTATTGGACATATCGTAAAACTTTTACTGTCTGCTTTCTTTATCCAAGTTTATGTTCTCAGGTTAGTATTCTGAATAAAACCGGTGAGGTGGTTTTATACCTTCAGAGCATTCTACCTTTTGTGTAAAGATTATGAATTGTATAATTAAAAGTAAAGTTGTTTCTGTATTAAGTGTTAAATATTACTAAGCTCCACTTGATGGTAGCATTTTTATTTTATTTTATAGGCACTGGCAGCATCAAGGGTTTTATTTGTTTATTACTAAACCAACAACCGTCTAAAAAAAATTCTGAATTAATTTTTAAACTTAGAACCTTCATTTCGTTGACTAGAATGGATGAATGTATCATTTATGTTTGGATAATAGTATTTCAAGTTGATATTGTACTGTCGTTGGTTATGTACAAATTATTACAGAATATAGGTTTCAGTCGTAAACTTAGCTAAGTTTATAGTTTCAATAGGTCTTTGTATATTTTAAAATATTTATTTCACTGTCATAGATGTCAAGTTGCCTAATTTGAGAAATACAGCAAACGAAGGAATTAGACTTAGTTGTTTGCGACTCAACTCTGCTATTTAATTTTAATTTAAAAACACAAAACATAATAAATTTTAAACTTTCTAGTTTCATGATACAATTATGTATTCACACGGGAATTAACGCGATCACGATAAACCTGTAACCACGGCTAGTGCAACCTGGTCGAAACGTCAGCCAATTCAGAGCTATGTAATATATTTTCTTGATCGTGTTAATTCCTGTGTAAATACGTAATTATACAAAATATAATTTCCAATGTTTTCTATACCTCTTCTTACGGAGTATAATTAATTAATACCGGTGACCAAATTATTAAAACTTGTCATAAAATGTGATAAAGTGTATATCTTGGTACAAAATACGTTTCAAAATAACAATTAAAGCTATTTGAAGGTTGAACTATACATGATATTTTCTAATTTATTCTTTTTATAAAATTGCCGCCGAACCTGCATTTATTGCACATCCAAAAACATTCAGACTAGAAACGGTATAATTATCCCACTTGAAATTGAACCCACAGGCCACCCCTGATCACGATCGGTATAACTTGGTAAAAACGTTGAGTAACAAAAAGTGTCGAACCTAACAAATATCATCGCAATAAAGTACCGATTTATTATGCAAATCACAAAAGTTTAAAAACGATGGGAATCTCTCGTGCTATTTAGTCTTAACTTCTTCTTTCTTTCTTTCTCTTCTGATGCGAAGGGGTGAGCAAAATGTGGTGAAAAGAGTTTTATATATAGATGTTGAAGGTATAAAAGAAGAGGACGACCAAAGAAAAGATGGATGGACTGTGTGAAAGAAGATATGGCTAGAAATGGAGTAAGCAGTGAAATGACGAACGATAGAGTAGAATGGAAGAATAAAACATATTGCATCGACCCCAAATAAAATTGGGACAAAGGTAGGTAGATGATGATTCAAATTATATAGCAGGAGTACAATAAATAAATAAATGTATGACTCAATGTAAGCCCAACTACAAAAGAAGAAATAAGAAATACTACACTTCCATTATCCTAGATAACGCCTAGACAAATAACAAATAACTGAACTTTCTTAAGTACAAACTGAAACTATGATGTATAAGATGGCCAAGTATTGTAGTACCCTGGACCAAGTTCAGACGTCTCACGAAGCTTTAGCAAAGTTTTCTCATATACTACAATAAAAACACTATAAGTATATAAATGGGTGGTAGATCAAGTGAAAAGTGGCGAATCGATAATAATAGATACATACGTGCAATAATAAACATTAAATTGTTCTTAATTTAAGGACATCCACATAAAGCTAAATATACTTTATCAGCATCTAGCAAAGATAAGCCGAACTACATAATTACCATTGACTCTGTATCACGCAATAGAATTTCTATAGCTTATTTATATAACTTTCCAACATCAACTGTTGTGCCCCGGTCTGCTTGGCAAGATCAGCTGGCCTGGTCGGATTATCCTCCCTTTGTGGTTGATGCGTAATACCCCATTTCTTTACAAAACTATTCAATTGCTTGAGTTGAAAAATATATCATCATGTTACTACGATACCATGGAGCAACATATATTATTATAGAACTCGAAATCTACTTACTTTTTTATATTCTTATAAAACTATGTAATGACCATAAAGAGAGATCTTCTTTATTTAAAACTTCCACATCTTTGAGAGTCCCGAAACACATTCGTTAGAATAAATTGATTGAATATACTTACTTCTATATATGTTCCTTGGTTCCTATTTGTTCTTAAAGCCGTTTTTCAAGATGTGGATTCATTACAAAATATATAAGGAACTTGTACAAAGACCTAGAAAATTTATCAAATAGCATATATGTATAGTATGTATTTTTATAAAATTACAGGTTGTAAGGACGTTCCTGGCCAAATCGTGTAAATTACATAACCCTTAGAGGCGACTTTCATTGCTATTTGATGAAATAACTAAATTATAATTTGTAATATACATTTCCTTCACTAATAAGAAATATGGTAATTTCAGATAAATGGCTACGCCCAGCTCCCAGTCGAAGATATTAAAAATATTAATATTTGTTGATACTTATTGCAGCGGTTTTGGCACTATTTTACGTTTCTAAGTTCTGCACTGTAAATTTTTGAATATTCTGGAAGAGTTCAGTTATTGATGAACTCCGATAAAACAGGGAAACTCCAAAGTCATTAAATTTTCCCATCAACTTGACGTAGAATTACCGTTTAAACAGTCTTCACCGAAACATGAAGCCAATATTTCTTAATCATTCCAGCTTACGAGTTTTAAGGACCCTCGATTTAAGTCATTGTTTTAAAATTAATCAAACTTTGGGAAGCTTTCAGAAAATGGCGCGCGTTCAAACCATCTGGCGATGCCTAAGTTTCAACACCGTTTAAAATATTTAATAATTTAAAAATGTCAATTTGGCTTAAATACTTAACCGCTCCTTTGTCAGTTTATTGTTATAGATCTGGTTTGTTAAAGTGATTTTGTAACAGAAATGTATTGGAATTATAAAGGTGAGGATATTACAATAAAAGTATTTGTAGGGACAAATAAAATAACAAAAGTTTGGTCTGTATAAGAGTTACGGATTCGGAGACCTACGCTGGTACCGATCCTATGTATAAACATACATATATGCCGAGGAAATAAAACATTATATTTGTATCTAGATGTAGACATAGTAACTGTGTTATAAAATGTCTTTTGGGGTGAAAGATTCACGTGACTATCAAAAACCACCCCGAAGAACATACATGCAACGGAAACGCAAATGCCCCAATCAAAGAGAACGTTGGAGATGCATTTAATAATGATAATTAATTTAATTAAAGTGATAGGCTATTACGTTCTTCTTTGAAAATAGTTTTAATTTAATTTAGGATTAAGATTAAGTTAAGAAGATTTCATTTAATTAGGCAACAATAAAAAGCAGAACATTTACTAAAATTTTATTCAATCGATAAGTGACAGGACAGTAAAATGCATTGAATATTTACATTTTTTTTATAGTATAGGGGGCAAACGAGCAGACGGGTCACGTGATGGTAAATGACTACCGCGGCCCATGGGCACTTGTAACTCGAGAGTCACAAGTGCGTTGCCGCCCTTTAAGGTGGGAGTAGGAGAAGAGGGGGAGGGGGGAAGAGTAGGAAGCCTAAGAGCCTCCGGTAACCTCACTCACGCGGCGAAATGCAATTCAAAAATTGCTTCACTCTCGGTTTTCTGTAAGGCCGTGGTATCGAGCGGAGTCGAGTCGGCCCATACGTGTCGAAGCATGGCTCTCCCACGTAAAACATTTTAAATTTCCGCACGTAAATCGATGAAAACGCTAGACGCTGTTGCTTATTCGTCATGACGTCATAACGGAAATAAAATCATAAATTATTTAAAAAAAACATTTTTAAAATGAGGTACCATCCTTATGATTGGTAATAGAGATAGAACAATACATCCTACATCGAGTTTTAAACGTTCCCTAATTTGGAAAAACAAAAATAAGGATTTATGGCAAAAACAAGAATGAAAGGAAAGAAAGAACTCAGTATGTGCAGACTTGTACTTTCTGCCTTACAAAAAACGTTGCCTATGGTAATATTTAAGAAAACTAATATTTTTCTTAATTTTCTTTTTTAAGTTTTATACTGACGTGATGACATAATATCAAGGCGACTTGGGTTTCCCATATCTAATTTTGTATAATTGATAAAAAAGCTAAAACTTTTGAAATGAATTATACAAATTAATTCCTAAATTTATGAACTTAAAATAAAGTTTTCCGATTGCCTAAACTATCTTACTATATATTATGTTTTTTTTTATTATAACATTCGTAAAGTAAAATACCCTATTGTTGATTTCAACGCCAAATTACAATTATCAATTTTTATTTAATATCCCAAAAACAACAATAGTGCTCAAGTGATATTTGAATTGGTTTGAATAAGCCGCTGCACAGAAATCTGTAAACATAAATAGAAGAAAAAAAATATATTAACACGAATACCTGGTTTTACGGAAATTTACAAAGAGTTTCATTAGCATGAAGAACATTATTTAAAGGGTTAATGTAGTTTTTAAAATACTTTTTAAATTTATATGCTAATGCTCCGTCAACATCACAACAATGTTAATTAATCAAAACATCACACCCATTTAAATGAAACTATAAAATAATTTCCATTTTAATTTAAACCCACTGAAACGCACTAATATATTACTCAACCCCACGGTTGGTGATAAATTAAACAATTATTGAACCAGTTGTGTTATTCCATCGTTTTATTGGACCAATTTGATTTGACCCAATTAGTACATAGGATATTTTATCGGTTATTATTAATTAAATTTCATTGAAATTTGGTTTCACGCCGAAGCCAAGGATTTGATTAATAGCCAGGGGACGCTATTGGGCTTTCTCGAATCAATCATAGTGGACCACATTTAGTAATTGTAACTTGGAATTCGGGCTCAACCGATTACTATTAATAGTTCGTTGAACTATACATTTTGAGCATAAATTTTTAACTTCAGCTCGTAACTCAGAAATATTGTTGGACCTTTGGCATTTATTTCCGGGTTAGGCTATTGATAGGTACTTATTTCTATGTTGTTGTTGGTATTCGCCCTTTTTTTTGGGAAATTACCTGCATTGGACTGTTCCAATGCAGGTAATTTTTTTCTTTCATCAAAATTTTTGCTCCGCCAAAATAGCGAGCTATATTTTCATTTAACGGGCTTGTGACTCTGTAGTCACAAGCCCGTTAAATGAAAATATAACTCGCTATTTTGGCGGAGCAAAAATTTTGATGCTGAATTATGTATCATAAACAGTAATCAATAGCGAAAAAAATAATTATATGGGTTAGTCTCTTATTCTGTTTAAATCTACTCAGTTCCGTGGGGGAAATCACAAGTACTTTAGCTATTGTTTTTCTTTAAACTTATTAATGATAAAACATTAAAGAAAACCGTTATCACTTAAAATCGACGTAACAAATTCAAAATTAATTCAATCTGGACAGCTCTTGCATAATATTTCCCACTTGAATCCCCACCAATCAGAATGCAGTGTCCCGTCTACGTCGTTACGCAGATGAACGGAATTATGCAAATATGCTGCAGAAAATATTTGCCCGACCAGTTTAATTTGAAAGCCAATAATTTTATTTATTGACGCTTGATGATATCGGTAAATTTTATTGCGTAACTCGATTAACCAAATTTCTGGTTTAAAATGTTGACTAAAGTGACAATCCTTTTTTATTATTTTATACCTACTAATTTTAATATTTTCAAAAGGAAACGAAACAATATTGATTGCATAGCATGCATTAATAATTACAAATAGAATAATTTTTGAAAGATTGTTTTCTGGATTCACGCTCCAAGGTGGTTTAAATTACAATTAAAAACGGCTGACAAGGAAAAAAAGCATCGATTATTATCACACTGCTGCAATTAAATTACCATGATGATAAATATTATGTAAATAAGATGATCAGTACTATCAAAATTATGACTATTTTAAAATTTATTAACTGCATATGCATAAATTTGTGATGTAACCCTCTCTAACAGTTCAATATTATCCAACATATTCCAATTTACTAACTTTAAAAAAACCTAGCAGAATGTGCTACAATTTTATTAAAATGTTAGTAAAGTTGGAACATTTATTATGTACTTCTATAATCGTGGCATACAAATTGTTATTAGAAAACATTACCCATTATTTTATGCTAACAACAATCATAACTGATATGGTAAATATCCATTTTAACTCGACCTCTCACGCTTCAAAATTTGTTTACTAAATTCTTATTTTGAGGTTATGTTGAAGTGTTTAAGTAGACTGGTCGTTTAGAATTCTTTAGGGGAACGCCACATGATGCAGATTACAGGGAAATTTTGTCTTATTTGAATATAATACAGCGTAAGATCGACGCTTTGTAAATATTCATACAATCAGAGTGGTTTATGGTAATTTACTTGTGACACGACAACATTTTCAATATGGCCGTCCGTTTTTGGCGCCAAAGTGGAGTATTATGCCGCTCGTTTGGCATTAATTTAGATGTTTTCATTAAGTATTTTCTTTTGAGTTTTGTTGGTGTATTTAAAATATGGCACCAAAGCTCAAAAGAAACTATTTGTTTTTTATATAAGGAAAGGCGTTGCTGCTTTCTTTAAAATATTACTTAGGAACAAAAAAAAAACCCTTTTCGGGAGTCTGTCTTGGTTTCGTGGCATAAGCAATATATTTGTATTCGATTCCTGAATCGGACATATTCTTAATAGATTCATCACAATGTATTTCTCAATAGCCATAATAAGATGGCTTAAGAGCTGAGAGAGATGGTCTATGAGCAACAAAACACCTCTAAATGGAATAAATATTAAGGAGCCCAGCTCCTCTTAAGGAATACCGAGAATCAATGATTACTTTCGGCTGAATTACGGAACACATTCTCTTATACCTTTAATTAAGTATTTACATTCAAGAATCTATCTATTTTACAATCTAATAGTATTATTTGATGAATTTCGAGCTCGATATGGGTTTTACAGCTGCATTATTAACTTCGATAGTAGGGAAGATGGTCCTACCTTCTTATCGTTGGCCATAAGTTGTTCGGAGTGCAGGTACGAGGCAATATAACTGCAGCGTCTTAAATGAAGTACATATTATTATATTATTAAACATTTTTATCCAAACTGACCTGGTAAATAATATGCCAGGTATTATCACCAAAGCGTAGTTTGTAAATTTAATTTTATAATGCACAAATTCGTCATACATTGCTATCCCACGGGGACGGAAACAGGACAAACTGTGACTGAGATAATCTGCGTGTGTCTGTCTTTAGCGAGTGTCGCGCCCCAGTGTGAGTTTAGCCTTACCTTCTATATTTTTTTATTTAATCCCACTAATATTATAAATGTGAAAGTTTAGATGGATGGATGGATGGATGGATGTTTGTTACTCTATCACGCAAAAACCACTCAACCGATTACGATGAAACTTGGTATGTAGATAGCTGGAAACCTGGATTAACGTATAAACTACTTTTTATCCCGATATCTCCACGGGATCGGGACTTACGCGAGTGAAACCGCGGGGCGCTGCTAGTATTCTATAAGTTCAAAAAAAAAGCGTTATTTCTATCACCGTTTCTTATAGAATATTCTCCTTTTTAACATTAATCAGTATTTTTAAGGGTACACAAATTTTGTTTGCGTGTTCGTAAACACTTACGTAGCCGGTTTTAGTATGCGAAGTGCCACCGTGATTGATGTGGTAACTAATGCTATGGTATAATGGGAATAATGCATTCCTGGACATGTGAGGATACCTTTTTTGGTTTGACATGCGGTGTTTTGATGTAAGCCACAGTATGATTGCGTGCAGGAACGAAATGTTATTCTGAGTTCACTAAAATATAGTTTATTATTCCCGATAGAAATTACAATGTCACAAGTGTCGAGGTTTGCACAACGACTGGTCTTAACATGGGGGCTCACACATCTCACCACGCAACGAAAAGCTTAAAAATATGCGTCAGTATTACCACTACACAAAATGCCTAAATAATATGCTGGAATATTTCGGATTCGTGACTACGATTTAATTTTTTTTTAAATTTATATTAGTCTTATGTAACTGTCAAAAATTTGTATGTACACCTTTGCTAGAAGTATCAGAAGTTAGATTACTGCATCATCTTAAGTATCGCTATCATCAAAGTTTTTTTTATTGAAGTATTACTATGCTATGGAGACACGTTGATATTTTATTATACAGCCCATTACATATAATAATAATAATTTGACACATCTCACACACTGCGGTCTGATCTCAAACTAGTCGAGCCAGACTGCTGATAAACATACTTATATATTACTAAATACATACATATTATAGATAAATTGCACCCAGACACAGAACAAATCATCAAGGTAATCACACATCCTTATTTGTCCTGGGTGGGCATCGAACCCACGACCTCTGGCTCAGTAGTCAGGCTCACTAACCACTAGACCAACAGGCCAGTCAATATATATTATATTTTATATTTAAAACTGAATTCGGTTTAGTTTAGGTATCCTAGTTTGGGATCACACAGCCGTGTGTGAAGTTATTATTATTATTAAATCTATACGTGAAAGAGTACTAAACGTTCAACGAAACACAATGACAACTGGCGTATATATATAATGGTTAGTTTTATCTATAAATGTTCATTTATTATGAAAATATTTTTGATATTTTTATTAACCGACGAAAAAAAGGAGGTTCTCAATTCGACCGTATATATATATTTTTTTTTTGTATGTACAGTCCTCTCTCCGTTATTTGTGAACCAATTTTGATTATTATTTTTTTCTTGGATAGGGTAAACCTCAAGAGTGGTCCCATGTCAAGGAAGTCAGGATCTGATGATTGGATCCTGATAAAATTGAGAGAAACTCTTGAAAATTGGAGGAACGAATAGTGTTTCTGTTTACTTTTCATTAGTTTTACAGGTATTTGCGTTCAGAAATTATCATATCATGTAGCTGAGCTGATGATGAAAAAAAATCATCAAATAAAAACCTTTTTAACAAAAAATTAAACCGACGAAATAACTAAAAAGCAATAAATAAATAAACCTCTTAAGTCTTGAGCTTATTTACATAAACTATCAAATTTTATATAAACTTATTATGAGTCGGCGCCAAATAATAAAATGATTAATTACCTACGTATAGCCATGTCCATTTCTACGTAGGTATATATAAAATTTAGATAATTATAGTTTTTATTTACATTTTAATTGAAATTTGTTTTCAATTTGTTTTTTAAAATGTTTGATTATGTCTCTCTAAGATTGTCATTACCTGGCTTGCAGAGTTTGCTCAACTTCCTAAAGTCTACAATACCACTGTCAGATTTTGAAAACGATCGCACTCAAGATCTTCAACCGTGTAAAGTGGCACTTTCAAAGGACTTACTGCCATTAACCCTTTAACTTTTCGCAAACATCAAAAGTTAAAGTGAAAAGAAGCTTTGACGACACAACTGGCGATAAATGTCACAAAAGAACAACGGCTTAACTACTTTCTTTTGTTTTAAACGAATTGTATGTTTCAATGTCGTGAGTCTGTAACTGAGACTAGTGGCGTTTTTAAAATATGTTACATGCTTTTGTTTATAACTGGCATAAATTTAATAGTAACCAAAAGAATATTACGTCGTTATTGAACCCAAACTCGTCCGGTATTCATAACTAGATTATTTATATAAAGTAATAAAGTAAAATAAAGTATATAAAGTAGTAAATATATGTATATATATAATGCTAATAGATTATGTATCTGTCTTTAATCCTACAATAAGACACCATAAACTACCTTTATCTGATTTAATAATATCAGTACAAAGGTTGTCTGGAAGAAATTGCCGTGATTCAAAATTTTCAAAACCATCTCTGTACTATTTTATACTTTAACGGTAGAGAAATAAACAAAATGAAAAGAAAGAAAGAAAAAGTAAGTAGAAAAACTATTTTGATGCTTAGTATAAGAAATGTATGCTCGTATTCAACTTAGTGCTTAAAAAATAAAATAAGTTCACCACCTTTAGGCGAAATCTTTGCTCAATCTTGAACTGGAATTATTAGGACAATAGAGACATAACTTTATATTAAGTTAAACGTCGCAGTTGGACAAATTAACCGTTAGTAAATATGGCTTTTGTAGCATCAACCATCAACCCGCGTTCTTACAAGAATTGCAACTAAGTCAGTTACTCTGTAACTCATGTAGACTAGAGGAAAACCACATATGTCTACTATGTGTATGTACTGTTTGTGTATACCGACCGCGATGTGAATGGCGGTTACTGCTTCATATACAATTGTTCAGAAATATTATAGAGTTGTTAATTACTTACAAAATGAAAGTTTGCTCTCTTAACTTTACAAGCAAACACGCAGCCCGTGAAAACGAAGTTATCAGAGGCTACCAGTTAGACAGACGGTTTCAAAGTCAAACGCCTTTAAATCTACATCTATAATTATAGGCCAACACAATGTCACAGCTACAATAGATTACTTTGTCAAAACTAACAATATTATAATAATAAATAACAAATAATACCGTAAATACAGTTAGGATCGCTATCTGCCCGTAGCGACCTATAACCGCCCGTTTCCCAATAATTGAGCCTTGTGAGAAGAAATCGGGCAAACAAACTCACGGCCACTCTTTTACATCACCAGATAGCTATACAATATTATAGGACTCTTTTGTTGTGCGCTATTATGTTGGTGAGATTCAAAGTAAGTAAAAACAGCATAAAAGAGAGACGCTGAGAAAGATATTAGCTCACATCACGTTTCCATGAATTATTTGAAATAGCCTGTGACCCCAAATAAAATTGGGACAAGGGTAGGCAGATAATGATGATTTGAAATAGCCTGTGAATCTAAAAACAATTAATCTCAAGCGTTTTTATCTTCCATATAATCCACTATAGTAAAAGAGTAAGAGTCCGTCGGACATAGTTTCTGTTTTACTGTAGACTTAAAGTTTGTACATTATTTGTCATTTCATTACAAAATCACTCTTTTTTTAAAACTGAGTTTTATTTATGCACATAAATCAAGTTTTCCTAAATATACTGACATGCCACCACATTATGTTTATTTCTTAAAATTTCTACCTCAGTGAATCACGATTGTCTAAGTTATAAATTGCTAGCATAACCTTCTTCTGCAGCACGAAGATCGATTGCACATCGGTGGCATTCTCCCGCAGTAGAATACCATACGACATATTACAGTAAAAATAACTAAAGTAAGTAAATGACGTTGAGGCCCATCTTCCGGCCATTGAGTCCGGTGAAAAAACAGAGTAATATTTTACTCTGTCTTTGATCGCATGAGTTCACGTTTTATTGTCTTTCTGCCTAGGGCTCGTGCATTTTTTTTTAATAGTCACATAATAATTCCTTAATTGTCATATTATTTTTTTAGTTTATTTACTTTTAATTTTAAAAACATAATAGCACACAACAAAATGATGTAATATTTACTGAATATTGTTAAAACTGTCTAGTTTTTTTTTAAAGAGCCGTGAGTTTGTTTGCTCGATTTCTTCTCACAAGGCTCAAACATTTGGAAACGGGCGGTTATAGATCGAAACAGGCAGATAGGATATTACGTTACACATTTTTTTTCAAACTATTGTTGCGGTGACTCTGTGTGTGTTGATCTATAATTTTTAGTTATAATAACTATTTATGAAATTGACGATTTCGAATAATTGATGATCAATTTTATCAAATAAAGATATTGAATTTGAATTTGAAATAAATTGGTGGTTTTTGTTCGGATTTTAAGACAATTCAAATAACAGATTGCGACTTTTTGTTAGAGGGAGACCTTGATTCTGTACCGCATTTGCGTATTTGTTATAGTTAGTAATTGCAAGCGTTTATAAAGTATAATGACTGGCTACTTTCCTGTAGTTATTTAGTTTATCCAATAATTTTACTGCATAATGCTTAAAATAGCTTCAACACAAAAATAAAATAAGTGCAATCTATTATTTAAACGAACCACTCTATAAAGTTCTGAATGGCTATGATCCACAGTGGTTCTGATTAAAGGGTTCTGATTGACCCACATCGCAAGGCCTCGCATAATTGTGGTACATCGCACAAATTGACAAATGGGGATCATCTCGATATTTCCTTTGTATAAATAATATTGGTCAGAGGTTTTGTATCAGAATGTTTGGTATAAAATTTGTATTCTGATTTATTATGTTTGAACTAGTAATTTCATTTATGTTATATACCTAAAAAAAAATATTCAGATAGGAACGAAGTTCCTTATTATAAAAATATTAATTTCAAGTTCTATTCGAGGTATAAAGAAAATAACTATTCGGGTATACATTTTCACTATGATTTTTTTATCGATAAAAATCAAAAAAACTACTTCACAAAATTATCTTAACACCTTTATTTTATTTACAATGATTTATAAAAATATATAATAATAATAAAAACAGTCATCACGTAGACTATACATTAGACACTGTATAGCCATCATACATAGACTATACATAAAAATCTTACGGACGTTTTTTGCCGGCAAGGGTACCCCTCCGCAACGCCCCATAAGGAACTTCGTTCCAAAAAATACATAAGATTTAAAATCTTTAAACACCTACTTTTATGATAAACGGAGGCAAAAATACATGAAAATTCAAACGTTCATAACTTGTAAACGGATAGATTTTTTTCAAAAATTCTTTTTGTAACTACATGCTAGAGTAATTTTATTTCAGTGATTTAAGTAAGTGTTCTATTTTCAAATACACCCTGTATATACTTTGAATTGTAGGGAAATGTAAGAAATTATTAAAAGATATAACATTGGAATCTGCCTTATCTATAAAAACCAGCACACCTTAGACGAAAACAAAACAGAATCTAACACTCTTACTATATATGTATAACTAAAATTACTACATTGTGTTCAAATCAGTAATCCTTTGATCGTCCGAAGGCCTTCAATTGCGATCAAGTTTTTTTTTATATCGGTAGGATGGACAAAACAATTTATCAATAGTGAAAGAATTTCTTGTGTCTCTATAAAGATGAACATTTTATTCGATTCGATCGTATTAGTTGGAGACTGCGGCTTAGTTTTTAGATAAAAAAAATTGGTTGCCTGTAAAGTCGGTATACGGGCGAAAGTTTTACGTGACAACGACTTTGAGTGGTAAAATAATAACCATGCCCGAGTGGAAGGGACGCGTGCCTCTCACTCGCTCTCATTGTGAGCGCATAACGTGAGCGGAGCGTAACGCAGTTTCTTGAAGTGTCACCCGGCAAACCAATTTATAAGACGTTGTCACGTCAAAATATATTATTGTACATTGATTTCTATATTTCAAATCTATAAAAATGTATGTGATTTTACGTGGCAGTCGGGTATTCCATTGTGCTTTGCAAGCGTATATCAATGTCGCGAGTCTGTGACTGAGACTAGTGATGTTTTTAAAATCTGTACAAATAAATAAAATTAAAGTGTATGTTTGTCATGTCATAATAACAGCATTTTACTAAATGTATCCGAATGTTTATAGGGGCAAACGAGTAGACCGGTCACCTGATGGTAAGTGACTACCGCCGCCCATGGGCACCTGCAACTCGAGAGTCACGCGTCAGTGCGTTGGCCTTTAAGGTGGGAATAGGGGAAGAGAGGGAAAAGGGGAGGGAGTGAGGGAGAGGGGGGAAGATGGGGAGAGGAAAGAGTTGGGGCCTCCGGTAACCTCACTCACTCGACGAAACATAACGAAAGCATTGCTTTACTGCAGGTTTTCTGTAAGGCCGTGGTATCACTCCGGTCGAGCCAGCCCATACGTGCCGATGCGTGGCTCTCCCACTAGAAATATCTTCTCTTATCCGTCCTCAACAACAATTATTCTTAAATATACAAAATGTACTTCTATAATACTAAACGCGTTATAGATGTGCCAATGACTTCGACAGGTGATCTGGTAACGTGCTGGATGTCTATCAGTCTTATATTTACCCCAAGTTTCTAAAACTTGCAGTCTTCTAATTTACTCCGTAACGCAAAATATCAAACCCACAGTTAACAGTTGCAGTGAAAACAAGATTTTTCTTACTATTCTATTACAGTAAAAAAGAACGTCTTTTTTTTTTTTTTTTTTTAATAAAAGACAACTCCCGCATTAGGAATTACTCCTGTGTCGCGGGGGACTTTACAAACACAAAGAACACCCAGACTAGGACACGACCTATGGCATAGCAGTCAGGGTCACTAACCACTAGGCCAACAGGCCAGTCTTCTAAGATTGATTTTATCATTACACTAAGATTATCTCAATAATAGTTACAATGGGGTATTATATTCAATATACAACTTACATATTAAAACTAATTAAAAAAAAAAATATATATATATATATATATATACGGGCTATTTACTATTTACGTCGCTTACTGGCAGTGATCCCAGAAGGCTGGCAGCATTGCCACGTTGAATGGCAATGCTAATTCTCTGTGCAAGAAAAAAGGCCCGCCTTCTGGTCACGAGAAGTGTCGATCAGTCGCTTAGCTAATTCCTTATAAACGGAATTAGCATTCGGACCCCATGGCCCTAGCATTTCGACCCCGAACGGCTCAAAAACATAATAATAATCAAACTAATAATCTTCTAAGATGGTTACCAGTCAAATAAGCAGAAAACACATTCCTCAAACTATTTGTATGTCGTAAAAAATTCTCATGTCTCAATTGTGATATTGAACCTCGAATGCCAATCTAATAACACTTTTATTTAAACCAGCACAGAGTGTCAAATAGTTATAACAACCAGACAAATCGATCGCACAAATTTCGGGACAAACAAACAAATTACCAACTCCTGTCCCATTAGTTGAAATTTCCGTCAAATAACAATGAACTTTACACTAGAACATATAAGGTTGGAAACGTGTAAAATCGTAGCAATAATATTAATCATTCTTTATATTTTAACAAGATATCAGAGATAATAAACATACATGTATATCACATATGTAGTAAATTGTAGAAGACATTTCGATTTTTATTGGTCATAAAATATGGAGTGACGCACAGGACAGTTTGGGGAGCCATTTTGGATTTTACTTTAGTGTGACAATTTCAGTGAGGAGCAGGTACAGATTGATGATCAGGTATAAAAAAAGTATCACCGACTTCAACGCGCCTCAAAATACCCAAATCGCTTCAAGTTTGCCCATAATATTTGAAGAGATCCCTCGATTTCTCCACGATTCCATCATCAGATCCTGACCTGATGACCATGGGACCACCTATGAAACCTTTAAAAAAAAAAAAGAATTTTCCAAATCGGTCCAGGCGTCTTTGAGTAATCGGTGAACATACATAAAAAACAAAATATATAGTGGAACGTAGACCTCCACCTCCTCCTTTTTGAAGTCGGTTAAAAATAGAATTTGCGTTACAAATAATAACAACCAGGCTAGATTTTTAAAGTAAATGTTTACAGTGAGTAAGCCGTCTGTAAGTACTATTCCAAGCCGGTATGCCCACTGCAAAAGGATCATCAGAAAAGTTGGAGTCGGCTTTCAGTCTAACTACGAAACGGCCGAACTTCGATATTTTACGTGAAGCTACTCCCATCAAACCTCCACAACCCAAGCACTAGGCGATATCGAAATTCTGTAGTTAGACCAGGTTGTCAGACTTTTTAGGGCTCCAACTACCCGTAACGAATGCCACAGACGTTCGTATGGCTACCAGGATCGACGGCCTAATGTGCTCTCTGCGGCACGGAGGGGTCTCAATGTGTTAAGAATGGTAACTCATCCTAAGACTGACGTGGCTAGTATTTCTTAACCTTGTAATGTGCTAACCTACTCGGTTACTACTTAGCCATGAGCCCATCCGAAAGCAACGTAAAAAATTGAAATATTATATGAATTATAGCGAAGACAGTCATTAGAATAACTAAGATAAGTAAGATAATATGAATGCGACCATCTTTGAAAGTTATTACGGACAGGTGTCGGTAAGTGCGTTACGGGACATTAATCTCTTTGTACACCGGCTTTGAAATCAATTAGAATATCTTCTATAGACAGAGTTTTACCTTATTTGCTTTAATAAAAGACTAATGGCTTATAGAGCTTAGGGATTGGGAATACTTTGGAAGTGGATAAAAACAAGTGAAGAGTGAGTTGGAATGGCTTGATGGTCCGGTAAGATAATATTTATAAAGTTTACTTTTACATACGAGTGACTCAGTGTTAAAAGAAATAAAAAACAGTCAGTCGTAGGACTGCACGTCAGAAGTGAAAACATAACTTCACAATGTATTCGCATATACATACACACACATCTGTATTATACATAATTAGGTTAAAAATAAAAAGTAGGTAATAACATATCTAAATGTACACTGGAAGTTCTGCGTTCCTGGCCGCTAATAAATGTTTAAATTTCTAATGTTATATTTTTTTAAATATAAGAAACTCGGCTCCGTCTTACGAATTTTCAATCAGGGTCACGTGTCCTGACGCGAGTTTAACATTTTTTACCTCTCCCAAAAAGTGCACAATGCCGCTAAAAAAGTTTTCACTTCAAAAAATTGTTCAGACTGTTCTTTTCTATGCAGACATGTATTCCATTGTTTAAAATTCGGTTGTCGTTTTTTTATCAATTTTATCCAGCTGGTCGTGTCAACTTTTACATCCAGCACTTCATTCTTTTTTTAGGCAAAGAACAAATTAATATTATCTTATTTAAATGATAAAATCTGAAATCATTTATTGACATGAATATCGGTAAACAAAAGATGGGGCAATAATAAATGTATCTACATTTCTTTTCGCAATTCTACTGAAAGCACATTTTGTAGGTATACATAAGAAAGACGACCTGAATCATTTTGATGAACCTGAAACTGCCAGTTCAGATAACACCACCGCTCAATAAAATAAAATAATTGATATTTGATTTTGATTGCTGCACATTTAAAAAAGTTTCTATGAAAATTATTGCATAAAATGCCTTTAATTGTTCAGTATTAATAAAAATTTACATATAATATATTCCCCATTAGATTGGACACACCATCAATGCATACCCACTATTTCTGGCATCCCCCTCCCACTGAATCAGAGCAGTCCCTGCTCGACAGAACATACAAACTCTGATCACATTAATAATGATCTGAAGAAAGGGCAAATCAGAATTACCCAAAACCGGGGGGATTATATAAAAGGTTTACTAACTCATAGAATTTCTGAATACCTCGAAGAAAGAAAGACGTGAGTAGTATATATGTATGTAGTCGGCTGACAACCACGGACAGATGTTTGAATCAAGGCATGTTCGGAATCCAGAGACAGCAAATCTGTCCACCTCACCTTTTCACTACTGATACTTCTGATTTACATAGGAGCAGAGGAGGAATAGAGCCATCTAAAACATATGCAGAATATAGAACACCTCCCTAAAACAGAATTCCATTGCTTCCATTACTCATATAGAAAGAAGAAGAAAGAAAGAAAATATAGTTTATTGCAAAATATATTGTATAGACAAAGCCTTCAACACTGGCTTTAAAGGGTGTTGGACCCTAAAAAGAGAATTACTACCTTTTTCCTTGTGAGATTAATGTTACTTAAAAGCTTACCTCTCCGTATTATTCTTTCAAACTGAACGAAGTAATATGGTAATTAAGTTTGTCAGCGAAATAAACCGGTAAAGTGGGCTTTATATTTTCAATTATTACAATTCCTGTGAATGTTCGTCCGGTTGTAATGTCCGTCCAACACAAAGGTTTCTCAGACCAGGCTGGGGGATTATGCTTGGTGGGCCACAGCCAATCAGGCCAACATTGCGTGATGCAGGATCCTTAGTTATTACTTGGTTAAGTATGTCACCATAAAAGTAACCATAATAAATAGGTATCTTAAAAACTAAGTTCTTTTATTACCTTAAGTCTTAAGATTCCAACAGGAACACTGTAGTGTAAGTAAGATATTATATATTTTTTATTAAATTTAGTTTCGGACCCAACGGGGCCCTTTATCAACAAGTGAAGCGTCATGCTGCAGCCCCAAAATACACACGTGAGTAAAACCGTGTCTCTAAAATCTCCCGTATCTTTAAAACATATAAATACCACTCACGAAAGTATTATACTAATTTATTACTTACATTAAAAAGTAGCTAACAAATGCGTCTTTGTAGAATAATTTATTTGGATGATACATCAAGAACATATTTATTTAAAAATTAGTTCTTGCTCACATCCGTGTGGATCTCGATTCCCTCGTACCATGTTAATATAGGATGTTGTATGTCGACTCTGTCTGAGATCGCAGCAGTTTCGAGTCTGAAAGGGGTTCGATACTCGTTTGGACTTCAGATATCACTTCTACAGGTTTTTTATGGCGGCTGTTGTCAGACTCAACGTCGGAAATATGTGGTGTAAGGTCAAGAACTTGACGGCTCGCAAACCATACAATTAACAGCTTTGCAAATTCGATGCTCCACTTTGCAAACACCCAATTGACAAACGCAACGTACACCCTAACTCTAAGCAATTATTTTTGAATTACGCAACACATACGCAAACATCCAAAGTAGTTGGAGAATTATTAATTATTAACCTTTGCCTGCGAATTTTGTCGATTAATTCATCTTTCCAGTACCCCTAGCAATGTGCCGTAGCAGTATGCAAAATTTCATTATGATTGGTTTAGTAGTTAACGCGAAAAAGGTTAACAAACTAAGCATAATATTGTTTAAGAAATCAACATGCATGCGTATATAAAACACACAACCCAGGTACAATCTATGGAATGACCGCAATTTTACAAATTGATGGTCATCATAACGTCATTAGTGCCTAATGACGTGAAATATTCTTGAAAAGTAAGTTTCTTGGTTTCGCTGTCTGGCTACGAGGGGGCCCAGTAGACATTATATTAAAATTACGAATAACTAGCTCACCTTTTGCCTTCAGCAATAAAAATTTCGAGGAAAAGCTGTCGTGTTGATCCTGTTTCATATTTATGTAGCTTCTTACGATTTCGTGTAATCGTTAGGACCTTCGAATCCTTTATCGCAAAAAATATTGGGTTATTTTGAAAAGGGTTCATATTAGGCTGCGTAAAAGATAACCCTATAAGTTATTAATAAACTTTACATTACATTTATTATAGACTAGCTGCGCCCCGCAGTTTCACCCACGTAAGTCCTTCGTTAAGCTTTCTTAAATTTTCTAATTTTTCGCGCAACTTTCCTATTTTTTTCTTTCCTAAGAACCTTCTCCTGATAATATAAAAACAAAAAAAAAAGAATTAGCGAAATCGGTCAAAGCGAAGCCGTTCACGCGTGATGCCGTGACCAAAGAGAATAGGAATTCATTTTTTATATATAAAGATGTATATTTTTTAGGTTTTACTTACGACCTGCTGCATTGGTGACACAGTTACACACTCAGTTTGTGGCACCTCACACTGACTGAACTGGTCGCTTTACACCTTGATAAAAGATCCATATCGGGCCAGAAACTAATCGGCCATAAACCGTATAAAGTTAATAAATCCATATAACATTAAAACTCCTAAGTTTTGTTATATTTTATATGGAACGCTAAAACAAATCTACTTCACTTAATATAAATTTACCAATTAAAGTGACCTTGTGATGTTACTCAGTGCGACCTAGAACGACGACAATCTCAAAATCTGCGCAGTGTAAGTCTGCGATTAGATTCGGTCACAGCGCTCATAAAACTAAATCTGATAAACCGTAACTTTGTGTTGACTTTCCAGTAATTTACGGTCATTCAGTCACTAGTCACGAACACTCTGTCATTATGCTTTTAAGTTTTTGGGAAGTTTACTTAGCGTTACATTAGCGTTATGTATACATAACGCTATCTAGCGTACACTATGTGGTCCTTTACAACACAGATATACGAGTACATAAAATTGTTTTTGTCAATAAGAAACACATAGACCAATGCAAATAGTCCGTCAAGTCCCTATTCAGGCTTCAGTGCCTCATTCACGACCTTCAGATACGCTTAATGCAATCTTTTACAGGATCAAAGTACTTTGATAGTTTAGACGATTGCATCTGAGTCAATAGACTTCCTTATACGTATGTAGGTCAAACCCTAACTCAGCATTTCAAAACTGAAGATCATGATGCAGATTACTAGCCTAAGATCTGAACATAATTAAAATCGGAATAATTATAATTTAAATTACATTTTGTAGTAAATTTATAACTCTGTTAAATTTAATGTATAATTTAAAAGTACCTAAATACTAAAATGAAAATAATAATCGTGAAAGCCCTGGGGCTCGTGGCTAAGTGGTAAGCGAGTAGGTTAGCACATTACAAAGTTAAATAATACTAGCCAGGTCAGTCTAGGATGGGTGATCATTCTTAACACATTGAGACCCCTCCGTGCCTCGGAGAGCACGTTAAACCGTCGGTCCCGGGTGCCACAAACAGATCTGTTGCATTTGTTACGGGTAGTTGGAGACTTAAAAAGTCCAACAACCTGTCTAACTACAGAACTTCTATATCGCCTAGTACTCGAGTTGAGGAGGTCTGATGGCAGTCGCTTCACGTAAACTATCAAAGTTTGGCCGTATCGTAGTTAGACTGAAAGGAGACCCCAACTTCGTTTTGAAAAGGCGCGGAGGATGATTAGTGAAAGCACGGAATTACTAAGATCTAGACAAGAGCTTCTTTTTTAACTGCACAGCCATTGTTTGACTGATTTTCTGAGAAACCCGCCACAATTGTAACGGGAAGACGTAATATGGAGAATGGCTGGAAAGGTGACACGCCACCGGCTGCTCACCGGACACGGTTGCTTCGAAAAGCACCTGTGCTGCATAGGTCGGGAGCCAACGTCATTGATCTGTGTGCTATTACGGCGGAGGCTGTTGCGGAGATCCTGCACTCTAGTAGAGTACGTGAGCACAGCAGTAGCGCAACATAGCGGGCAGCTATTGGTGTGAGCAGCTTCTCGATAGAGGCCATGGTTCTGCCGATCGTTCAAAGTGAGAGTGCTTGGGATTCTGCAGTCTCGTTTTGTAAAGAAAATATGTCCGATAAAGAGGCACCAGGTTACGGAGAGCGGAAAATGATCTCCGACTACCATGAGCGCTGGCCTGAGGGTAACGAGTAAGGCTGCCCGGAAGGCCTCCTTCACACATTGGTATGGATGCCTATGATTTAAGAAGCGGCCGGGAACTTGCTTCCTATTGTATACCGAAGTCTCTTGTAGTAGACCCGTTTGCATCGGAACAACGTCTGGTTTCAGTCGTTTCGATTTGGACACCACTTAACCGCTAGTCTCGGTGAGGTGATGGTGACCCGTGAGGGTTTCCACACGATACAAAATAGGTTTGAACGTTTAAAAATGTTTATATTGTTATTAACTGTGATGTGTGAGATGATAAGTCTATGGAACTTTGTAGCTGCAAAAATCTGATAGTATAACTAAATATATAAATTATCTTCGTTGAAAATATATCTTTACTCCATACTTTTATTATTATTAAGTTATGACTGTAAATTATATTTATCAATAGCAAATGATCTTGAGTGCTATCTAAGAGCAAATACTAAATGCAATAAATCAATTTAGAAATTGCGTTTTGTTCTCCACTTGATATTTTGCTCTCTTCGTTATTCAGAGAGGCATATATTGTTGGTATAATAATTATTATGTCCTGGTGGTTATTGTGTAATTATTTTATAATAATCCTAGTTTCATTATGACTTTGCGAGGGTGAAAAAACAGAAACTAAATCAGATGATCTTAACCAGTAATAATCGAATGCATGGGCGTTGAGACATACATTTGGATGTACCATAATCTTTTTATTTCTCTCAACGCATGTGATCCTTTATCACGGACTTCTTCTTTATTTAGATATTTTTAATTTTAGTAGCTTAAATTCTACATTAAATTTGCTTTAACGGAAGCAGAACATCGTTAACTCACAACACTTACACCACTGAGCTCTCCGTGCGTTATTGCAAGTGCAATTATTAAGATAGCATTGTAAAGAGTCTATCAACCCGCCATCGATTTCATCATAGCCTTAAGGCATAGAACTCAAGTTGGTTGACACTAGGTTTGGAGTAGATTCAACCTAAATTTAGACTCACCATTCTTGTGTCCATAGTACCCAGTACCAGACGAGGATCCACTGCCAGTTGACGACCCCTGCTGTGGGCCCCCCTCTTCATCCACCTCCAACAACGGAGCAGCTTCCATGGTACACTTCACTTGTATTCCCCTGTTACTTACACATCACTTAACACTGCACCACACCTATACCTGGAATAGAAAACAAGAGTATTTATTTTTTGTAAGTCTGGAGTCTCGGGTATGAATAAAAGCTAGACATGTTTGCATTGTGGCATTGGGACCTCCTGCGAGCCACAGCCGCCTTCAAGTGGAGTGAATACTCCTTGCGAATACTCCTTCAAGGCACGGAGGTCCTGGCTGGTGCCATCAAGTTCGAGTCAAGTCAAGCCGTTCGATAATTCAAAATGTATGTAATTTAGGAAAAGAGGAGAAGCGTCGCGAAAGGCAGAGAGTGCAGACCGTCTATCTAGAAGCGCGGCTTCTATGGAGATATTATAAAAGCGATTATATTTGTAAAGTGTGAGATTGATCAGTTTTCAATAATATGTCCTTTCCGCATTGCAGATGTTTTAATTGTTCTCCTCTAAATAAAGACACTCCTTTCCTGAGCCTAGACGCCTTACTCCAGGTCCTTGCACTGCAAAGCACGAGGAAAAATACTACAACATTTATATTATATATAATATTACAATTTTCATATGTGGAAGAGCCATGCTTCGGCACGTATGGGCCGCCTCGGCTCGACTCCGCTCGTTACCACGGCCTCACAGAAAACCGGCTGTGAAGCAATGCTTGCATTGCATTTCGCCGCGTGAGTGAGGTTCCCGGAGACCCTAACCCTTCCCTCTCCCTTATTCCCATCCTTCCCCTCTCCCCCTCTTCCCACTCTTCCCCCCTCCCCTTCTTCTCCTACTCCCACCTTAAAGGGCGGCAACGCACTTGTGACTCTCGAGTTCCAGGTGCCCATGGCAGCGGTAGTCATTTACCATCAGGTGACCCGTCTACTCGTTTGCCTCCTATACCATAAAAAAAACAAAAAAAAATTTAATATGTATAGAAAGGACGCAGTATAGTACAGCACAGAGCAGAACCTGTTTTGTACTGTATGAATGTATGTAGAAGATTTGTAATTCAACTCTGTAGCATGAATTATATAAAAATTATCGTCAACACTGTTTTACTCTGTGCTAGACTGCGTCATCTGTATCTCGAAATACGCATTAGGTAACTAACATTGGGTTAAACGTGAACGACCAACAAGATCCCTCAACGATTTACCTGCAAAAAAAATCCGGTTTCAGATTTTCTTTTAAATAACACTGGCGGTAAGTAGGCGGAGCCAACTTGCTGTTATGTGCCATGCAAAAATGAATTTTAAGTAATAAATATAAACTTCAATTTCCATCACCATACTAAAAACGCGCTCCGGTGCGGCCCGTTTGGTGTGAATCGTACTTTATGAATATTCTATCCAATACAAATATAATCGTTCAAATCTGACTTATAATTCCAGAGATAAGCACGTTTAAACAAACAAACAATCAAACAAAAAACTCCACAGCTTTATTATATAAATTAACATAGATAAAGTTCTATCTAGTTCTGAAATTAAAGTAGTTGAATATTCAGCCTGTCATCAGGCACCAACATCAAAGACTTTCTAATTCAAACAGTTGTTTCTATGACTCGTACCTAACAGAAATTACGAGTATAAACGAAGTCTCTGAAACACGTAGTGGAATTTATATAATTAGGTTTGGACAAATATTTATTACCAATATATTATATTTATAACATCAAAAATAAACATAGCCTTTTATTACTAATAAATTCTTAGTTGGTGAATATTTATTTATTTGTAGACTAACTAAATAAATACATACATGGCACTAACCTAAATTACAGGGAAACACATTAGCGCTATTGGGTGATACATTGTTAACTTCAAATGTATATTACTTTAGGTATACACGGCGTACTCACATGCCCTCACTGTGCACGGTGTTTCGCTGCGAAGATAGACTACATAAGCCATCTTCGAGCGCACCAGCGCCATCTCTCCGACTAGGGGTCGAAGTGGTCGCCATGGCCGAAATCGGTCGGAACAAATCAATCAATCAATCACTTTAGGTATAAAACAGGCTGACAAACGTATATGATACAGAGATTCAAACTGAGAATTCATTTTCACATGTTTTTAAAATGGAATTTTTAAAAGAATACAAACTGTCACCAGAAGTATTAAGATCACATTTATGAAATACTTCATTGCATTTTCTAAGTGTATAGGATAAAGGTGCGTGTTGATGTCCGTAATTGTTACTACTAGGGATGTTCGATCCGATCCGGTACTTGTATCGATCGATACAAAGGAATACGATCCACCCGATTTTTGCATCGATACAATGGCTTCCGATCCGTTAGTGGATTGCGTGTGTGAGTGGTACAATGAGGATCGGATCGAAAAATGGGACCAATTTAATTAAATTTTAAAAAAGATCAACAGACTTTAACCATAATATTTATTCGTAACATTAATACTGCGTTCCTTAACTGCCAAGTACTAGCGCAGTGGCGCGCACGACTGAAGCAGCCGCGGAATGCGCGCCAAAGCGCTGTCGGTGCCGTTCTGCCTAACTTCGAAGCTTGGGTAGGTAGGGAGAGATGTCGCGTTACCTACTGACTGACGCAGGTACTCACTGGGCATGGTTGCTTCGGGGAGTACCTGAATCGGATTGGACGCGAGGAGACGACACAATGCCAGCACTTCGCAGCCGACTGGGACTCCGCCCAGCATTCGCTGGAAGACTGCCCCGCGTGGGCGTCTGTACGCGAGGTCCTGGTCAACTAAATCGGACAAGACCTGTCCCCGCCAGCAATCATTGCTGCCATGCTGGCGGGTGAGGAGGGCTGGGGCGCAGTGGTCTCTTTCTGTAAAGCTGTAATGCTCCAGAAAGAGACCGCTGAACGGGATCGGGAGAGGGCCGATCCCGAGCGTAGAGGTCGTCGGCGGCGATATCAGCCGTCGACGGGGTCGCAGGCTGCCAGAGAATGGGGACCTCTGGTGGCAGATTAATTGCTGCGGTAGATGATAGGATGGCGGCCCGCATAATTTCTGGACCTACCCTCGGATTTCAAAAAATTATTTTGTTTATGAAAGCCAGATCCATGAGGAATAGCATATGCTAACTATACTACTAAGCTAATCTATAAATGATTCTATAACAATTTTAATATTTAAAGTTTAGTAACAAGGTTGAAAGTTTCTTTCAAAAGTCAGTAACTAGTTAGTGCAACGAAACGAAGTTACCAGAATAACGGAATAGTATCAAAACGAGTTTCATCTTGTTACAAATTTATTCAAAGAATAACTTTACACTCATAATAACTTTCTTTTTTTATGTAGGTAGGTTTTCTTAGTACTTAAATGTTTGAAGAAAATTATATTTTCTTAACCTATAACGATATTTGGGTTTAACTATTCATACAACGGCTAAAAGTGGGAGAGCCATGCTTCGGCACGCATGGGCTGGCTCGACCAGAGTAATACCACGGCCTCACAGAAAACTGGCAGTGAAGCAATGCTTGCATTGCTTTTCGTCGAGTAAGTGAGGTTACCGGAGGCCCTAACCCTTCCCTCTCCCCTCCTCTCCCCCTCTTCCCCCTTCCCCTACCCTCACCTTAAACAGTAGACATTTACCATCAGGTGACCCTTCTGCTCGTTTGCCCACCATACCATAAAAAAAAAATCGTCTCTATGTAGATAATACTGCCCTAATTAGTCGTTATGAATTCTTGGCAACGTTGACATGTAGTAAACCTATCAGCTCCATCTAGTAAAAAAACTGATACAACTACATTAAACTTTAACTAGTAGTATGTATTACCTTTGTGTGTTAGCAGAATAAATGTTTCTTTCTTTCTTTCTTTCTAGTGCACAGCGCAATGAATGTTCCAGAAGCGAAGCTCTCTAGCTAGTATTTAATAATGTACGAAGTTGGTTGTTCTAATATATATTGTTATACATATATATTAGCTGACCCGACAGACGTTGACTTGTCTTAAATATGAATTGGTATAATTAATAAAAAAAAAATTATTCCAAAACATAGTTCCGATGCATTTGTTTTAAACGCTATTTGCAGCGCGCATTCTGTCAATCGCGCCAACTGTCAAACGTCTGACAGTTATGTATGTCAAAAGCGCTATGGTAAACGTTGTCCTGCTGGAACGTAAAAAATATCTTTCCTGTAAACCTGTCACAGTGCCATCTATCGGGTCCAATTGTAAATCTAAACCATTATCGAATCCACCTGAAGACACACAAAAAATTTCACTAAAATCTTTCCATCCGTTTAGTAACATACACACGCACAGAAGAAATATATATTTTTATATTTATATTATAAATTTGAAGTTAAGATTGTAAATCACCGAATAGCGCTGATGTATTTACCTGTAATTTAGAAGAATTCCAGGTAAAAAAATTAAAATAATTTTAGGTTAGTGCCATGTATGTATTTATTTGGTTAGTCTATCACTACATATTATAAAACAAAGTCCCTCGCCGCGTCTGTATGTCTGTTCGCGATAAACTGAAAAAGTACTGACCGGATTTTCATACGGTTTTCACTAATAGACAGAGTGTTGAGTATAATTTGTTAAGATTATGTAGTAATTGATTGAAATAATATATTGATGATTATTGAAAATGTCTGCTACCCGTGCGAAGCCGGGGCGGGTTGCTAGTAAATAAATAAATATTCACTTTCACATATACATAAATGAATATGTGGCAGATATCGATATTACCTAATCGCAACACAGTATTGTTTATTTTTATTATTATTTGTTTTACTTTCGAGAAAGCAAGCAAAGCAATGCGGTGACATTATGTTGATCTATTTAATACTTTTTAATTTAAAAAAAAAAAACGTTTTAAAACAATTTTTAAGGTTTTTTTTTGATATAAAGATATTTGACTTAGAATAGATATTGTATACTTATGTTTGTCTGGAAGACATACGTAACGTTACCATAATATAGAACCCATCAAAATGTTTTCCTTCTATATTTAACCTTCAATTACCAAACTTTGTCGAATCGACGACGCGGTTTCAAATAATATTGCGTGCGTAGTCACATTCATTCCAACCCTTTCGTACCCTTAATCGAGTTACTGCCTGCTTGACAAACTTTAGTTTGTAGTGAGGTTATGAGCACCGTTCCGGTTACCATTGCTCATCGCATCGATGAAGGTCCGTTTCTTAATTAGCCTAGTCAAAGCACAAAGGTTTGGGAGAAGTACTCAAAAGTATGTTTAATGCATTCTCCACCTGAGGCCCCCAGACCGAATGTAAACCACCTATGCTGGGATCATGATCTGTACCAGGCCGTATCCACTTGCTCTCAACAACGAAGACGACCGGAAAGCTTTTCTTCGTCGCACCAACTTTTGGCATTGAGCGTTGTTATTTCAAAAGACCCAACTTACGGCGAAACTTCAAGAGAATAAATATATTAAAGAAAATATGAATTTGTTATTCACGGGCTATTTATTACTAAAAAGGGCTTCTAGTACAATAATAAAGAAGTCAAAAATTTGCTTTGTAAGCTCGTGAAAAGCTAACAGTGTAGCTATTAGCCCAATTTATTTCACCCAAAGGGGTTGATTTCTCAGGAATATAAATTATTCATGTCTAATGCCGATTTTAAGGCTTATTTTACTGTTTACTTAAAGAGGTTTTTTGTCAAAGGGGTTATTTGTTTCATCATTATTATTATTATTCACTATATTCATCTTAAAACTTATCAATTACATTTTTAAATACGTACAAAACAAAATATCTAAACTTTGGATCCCTTTTTACGAAAATTGGGCGGACGGAGGAGTATGAAATTTCGCACACTTATAGTTTATACAGAGAAGAAGTGAAGAATGCTAAAATTTTTGAACAATATTTGCTACAAAGTTTTAAAAAAATGCAAAAACGGGTACATACAGCTCTGAGTTTCCAGTATATATTTTGACCTGTCATGGTACAAAAGTCTGTACAATGACAGGTCAAGTAATATTGGCCAATGAAATAAACCATGGTCGAAATTCGACCACCACGCGATCTCTAGTATATTACAAATATAAAAAATAGTATACCACCGACATCGGGTACAGGGACCAAAACACTAGTGATTAGGGCTCCAAAGACAGGACGTGTCGAGGAGAACTGCCTTCTGCATCAGTCCCTTGATCCAACCGTCTAACGCTAGCCTCTTAAGATGTTAATCGAGGCTTCAGGCTATCAATCCATGAGCAGATATGACAATCGGAACAATGATCACCGAATTATTATTATTATGTGAAGTAACATCATTGCTAATATTATACACGTGACTGTGAGTTCGTTTGTTTGTTGTGCTTTTATGCGTTAATTACTCAACTGATCACGTTGGTGTTTGGGATACATAAAAGTACATATAGCACCTTATGTTCAGAAAAATCGTACTGTTTTCGAGGAATTTTATAAACATAAATAAAAAATTTAAAATACCCCCCCACTCGAAAATCTGTTCAACGAATACAAAAGAGCTGATAATCTTCGAACGGATGAACAGATTTTCTCGAATTATATCTAAAAATACTTTCGATTAAGTTACCTTTCAAACAAAAAAAACCGCACTCAAATCGTTTCATCCGTTTTGGAGCTACGATGCCACAGACAGACGCACAGATACACAGACACGTCAAACTTATAACATCCATCTTTTTGCGTCGGGGGTTAAAAATAGTTTTAATGCGAGCGGAGTTGTGGTAAAAAAAAATGGTAATTATATTTTTAAAACACTTATAGGAATCTAATGACCGGCCTGTTGGCCTAGTGGTTAGTAACCCCGACTGCTATGCCATAGGCCGTGGGTTCGATTTCCACCCAGGACAAATAATTGTGTGATGCACGATAATTTGTTCTGTGTCTGGGTGTAATTTATCTACAATATGTATGTATTTAGAAATATATAAGTTTGTTTATCAGCAGTCTGGTTACCATAGTACAGGCTCTGCCTAGTTTGGGATCAGACGGCCGTGTGTGAGATGTGTTGAGTTATTATTATTATATTATTATAATTCCGAATGCAGGAGTCGTCTACTCTTTATTTAAAAAAAAACATACTTTAAGCTAAATCCTTTCATCGACTATTTCTACCCAGGGTGAGTGAGAACCCTTTGTTGTAACAGGTTAAAATTATTACAGTTTAAGACATATATTTTCTCAAAAGAATAATTACATTCGTTTATCAGAGGAAATACAAGATAAATATAGTAAATAAGAAGTGTCGGAGCGGCTTATATAGGTAAGTAATTCTATTATTTTTTTACATCTACTTGTAAGTATTGTGTTGGTAATAAGGTGGGATGCTACTAAAAAACAGAATCAGCGGGAGTCACGCGTTCCAAGAATTTCACTATTGCAAGTTGTACACAACTATGAGCGTATTACATATTGCAAAATGATTGCTATTATATTCAAATTGATTTATTTGCGTAAAATGGGTACATAAGGTCTTAATAAATATAACATACCAGCAGCACCACACGGTTTCATTTGCGAAAAACCCGATCCCGTGGGAATATCGGGATAAAAGTAGCCTATGCGTTAATCCAGGTCTCCAGCTATCTACATACCAAGTTTCATCGCAATCGGTTCAGTGGTTTTTGAGGGAAAGAGAAACAAACATTCATCCATCCATCTATCCATTAAACCAAACTTTCACATTTATAATACTAGCAGCGCCCCGCGGTTTCACCCCCGTAAGTCCCGATCCCGATGGAATGTCGGGATAAAAAGTAGCCTACGCGTTAATTCAGGTCTCCAGCTATCTACATACCAAGTTTCATCGCAATCGGTTTAGTGGTTTTGCGTGAAAGAGTAACAAAAATCCATCCATCCATCCATCCATCCAAACTTTCACATTTATAATATTAGTGGGATTAGTGGGATTAGGTCCTCCATTTCTACCGCAAGGGCGTTCAAATGTTCAAATTGATGGGAATTTCCATCAATTTGTTGTTTTATTTTTGTTCTTAGAGCTCGGGCAACATAAGCGAGACAGTTCCATATAATATTTAACAACATAGATATTATGTCTAGCGAGTGACTATTATTGTAAGTTATTTTTTTATTTTCTTTATGTTTTGAGTATTTTTTAGGGTTCCGTACCTCAAAATGTAAAAAATGAACCCTTATAAGACCACTCTCTTGTCAGTCTGTCCGTCTGTCTGTCCGTGTGTCACCTAGAATCACAAAATTTGGCAAAAAGCAAGGTCTTACAGCACAAGTAAAGGAATGCATGCTTGAATTTATGAGTAGGTTACGTTATTTAATAATATTTACAAGTACCTATGTATATATTTTGGTTTTATTGGTGCTTCTGAGTATTTACATAAATAGGGACTTATTTTAAGTACTTTTTATTCAGCATTACTATGTTGTAAGGGTGGATGAAGAACCTGCTACCTCAAGATCTCGACGACGGAGGGCGTGTACCACTGAGCCAGTCAGCCTGTGACCACGGCCAGTACAACCTGGTCGAAACGTCAGGCAATTCAGAGGTATGTAATTACCTTTTCGTGATCACGTTAATTCCCGTGTTAATACATAATTATGTGCTTGTTTTGTTAGATGTTGCTTAGCAGGATGTAATGTTTGAGTTTCTTTAAGAATAAAGCCATTGATTGAATTTTTTTATATCTTTCGGTTGTTTACTTATATATATATATTATTAGCTAACTTATGACTTTTTGATAAACGTTATTTGCGTATAAATACTTTTTTTAATTATTATTATTGCATATTTCTTATCAGAATGCATCTATTGTATTTTTATAGTCGTGTAATCCCACTAATATTATAAATGTGAAAGTTTGGACGGATGGATGGATGGATGGATGGATGTTTGTTACTCTTTCACGCAAAAACCACTGAACCGATTACGATGAAACTTGGTATGTAGATAGCTGGAGACCTGGATTAACGCATAGGCTACTTTTTATCCTCATATTCCACGGGATCGGGACTTATGTGAAACCGCGGGGCGCTGCTATTTGACATTATTTTGTGATGTTCATGTATTTGCGACAGCTCTAGATCGAAAGTACTAGATCGATAATGATTTTAATTATCACACTCCACTAAAAGTGTATCTTGCGCTTTGTTACATCCATTCGCAAAAAAACTCTGGAAACCGAACTCAGCCACCAGATCACCACTAGGCAAAAAAAGTTTGGCCGCAATTTTATAAACTGCCAGTGCTAATGTACTTAGGCCAATTTATTCATGTTTGACTTCGAATATTTCGTATCCATCTTTAATATCAGGTTGATCTAAGCAAATTTTATTATCTGTAATTATTGTAATATAATTATAACAGCCATTTAATTGTTGAAACCGCACGAGCACTCGTAGGTAATAAACTTTTGTCATGACACACATAGACTGAGTGCCAAACGGATCTGACGGATGTTCTTTGAATAAGTCTATTTTAACAGCAAAGAAACGACTTTGTGTAAGATTTATGCAGCGTTTGAAACAAATGAATGGGCTTGTTTCCAAGAAAGAGACAAAATGTTATGGAGTTGTTCTCTGTGTATATGAGTATATTGATGAATCGAATGTGGATTCCTTGGGTTTTACTATTTTTGGTTGATTTGAAGAATATCATTAACTAGCAACAAGCCCCGGCTTCGCACGGGTACAAATTATATACCAAAACCTTTCTCATGAATCACTCTGTCTATTAGTAAAAACCGCATGAAAATCCGTTCAGTAGTTTTTCAGTTTATCGGGAACAGACAGACAGACGCGGCGGGGGACTTTGTTTTATAAATAAGTAGTGATTCATTAAATTTGATGAATCAATGAAATGATTCTAATCCTCCTGTTAGGTGACTAATGAGAGTAGTTCACGATATTAACATATTATATATGTTATTATTGTTTTTATGTTCATATATCTATATATTATTATATTAACACGTAAAGAGAATTCATTGCTAGCCCAGTCAACGAACTAAAATACCGAAATTTTGGATTACCACGCATTTTTTTTCTTGGATAAATAGTAAAAAAATGCGCTGAATTAGAATTTCAATACCCGCAGTCTGAACAAGTGCGTAATTTTTTTTAACAATTTAATGAAAATAAACTTTTTTTACATTATGTGTGATATCTCGTTTCCAGTACATTTTTCGTCATTTGTGCCAAAAATTTTGTGATTTGCAGACTGCGGGTATCGAAATTTTTAATCAGCGCGTTTTTTAACTATTTATCCAAAAATAAAAATGCATGGTAATCGAAATGTCCATTTTTGATCATAAAACAGCTAGGTAGCCCAGTAAGGGCTATGTACGCATTGTTAAGCAAAGGTGAACAGACAGGAATGTGAAATTTGAAATACTTAAAATTTAAATGTACAAGAAGTGCAGAAAGCTAAAAATTTGAAACAATATGTGCTGTAAAGTTAAAAAATATGTAAGAAACTGCTACCTAAAGCTATAAAGATCCAGGATATATTGAACTGTCATTGTACAAAAGTCTATATTCAATGACAGTTCAAGCTATACTGGACCTGATTTATTTTTAAAAGGCCATTTATAAGAAACCACTGGAATCTATGATTTATCAAGTACTAGTAACCGGCCTCGGCTTCGCACGGGTAGCAGAGACATCATTCAACAATCATCATCATATTTCAACCAATTTACACAAAACCTTAACAAATCATACACCTTCTTTATGAATCACTGTCTATAAGTAAAAACCGCATGAAAATCCGTTCAGTAGTTTATCATTTTATCACGAACAGTTAGACAGACAGACGGGGCGGGGGACTTTGTTTTATAATATGTATTGATAAAATTGAATAATAAAATAAACCAATAGCCATTTTAAATAGCACTTTAGAGATTACGGAAGCTGCAAGTGCAGTTGCTTTTTCCCCGCAAGTGGCGTAGCCTAAAAGATTTGAAGCATATTGCACCACGCACAAAGATAAAAGTACTTCGCTGTCCAAAAGATATAAATTTGAAAGATCTTGTAGTGTCCTGGACTCGTTGCAGCAACCACTTACACTGTGAACATATACGAAGCATGCAGAGCAAGGATAGCAACAGGTCTACAGGGGCTTAATATGCCTGCGAGACACAGTTCGTTACATAAGGTTCAATAAGGCTTCCGTACCATTAAGGGCAATATATTTCGTGTTGTCACCTTTCATTTGTACAGAAAGGTAAGTTTCATGTACTTTCAATTGCTGAAGTCTAATCTTTAACAGAGATATTATCATCCTCTGCTCTTTTTCCCAACTAAGTTGGGGTCGGCTTTCAGTCTAACTACGACACGGCCGAGCTTTGATATTTTACGTGAAGCGACTGCCATCAGACCTCCACAACCCAAGTACTAGGCGATATCGAAGTTCTGTAGTTAAGCCAGGTTATTGGACTGTTTAGGGCTCCAACTATCCCTAACGAATGCCACAGATGTTAGTATGGCACCCGGGACCGACGGTTTAACGTGCTCTCCGAGGCACGGAGGGGTCTTAATGTGTTAAGAATGGTCACCCATTCTAGACTGACCTGGCTAGGATTACTTAACCTTGTAATGTGCTAACCTACTCGGTTACCACTTAGCCACTAGCCCCTTCTTAGTCACTAGCTTCTATTTAACAGAGATAGTGGTTGGGAATTCCCTTTGCTTAAAAACCGTGTCAGTGCCAGATATTATGTGCGATGTTTTCTTTTTATTAATAACACGATAATTATCAATACACCTACGCAGGTGTCTACGCTTTTCAAATAAGACTAACGGTCAACAAGAGCATTAGAGCCGCAGTTTGGTGGCTGGTACCAATATGATGGAGTGAATTACTCCTTGATAACGTTGAGTTCAAAACTAGTCGGGTTTCCCCGAAATAGAAGCTCCGAAATCATACTTGACTCCTCCTGACAATTCAAAAATACCTACAATGGGTTTACTTGAAATAAATAATTTTAATTTTGGTTGCACCGGCTGATGGGACCAGTGTTGAGTGAGATGGGTCAATGCCTGTCAATGTAATAGGTTGGTAGCGGAACACCGGGGCGGTTTGTAATCGGTAAGAGTCCGACAGGCCCCTGTCCTTCGACCCTCGTATGGGCAGAGAACATCTATGAGGATCTTCCAGCCCGTCAACAATAAAAATTTACCATTACACTATGTTCCAATGCTTTTAACCGAAATTACCAAAGGAGAACCTTTTTACTTGAATTGTAGTACACTGTGTCGGTCCAGAAAAAGAAAGGAATGGGTAATGAAAGTTTGACATGACATAATTTAGGTGCAAAAAGTGTAGTCGAACTTCTTGAAAAAAATCACTTCACTTTTTGACAAACATCACTTTTTGAAAAGATAATAATTATAGTTTAAAAAACTAAAAAACACGCTTTTATAGAAAATTCAACTAAAAAAAATAAAAAAATAAATCGAATTATTACATTGTCATCGGTCTTTGACACGTGTGCAAAATTTGAATGAAATCTGGCCGTTTAAAGTGGGTCAAAATCGCGCCCAAAGGAGTCGGTTACAAACATACAAGTGAAGTTAATATAAAGCGTGTAATAATTCCATCGCAAAATTATCTTTGTTTAGTGCTAATCTAACGTATAAATTATGAATTTCGGTGAATATAGGTAAGTTCTTTGAATTCATATAATCCAAACTTTGTACTGGTCTCCTTGGCAAATTCGCAGATTCCATGATCCTACAGAGAATTTATCTTTAGAAATATACAATAACTTATTTTCAGACCCAGGAATCAAACTAAGAACTCCACGATCATACGCATACATAAGCGCTAACTCATGTCGTGAAACCAACAACGCATAAATGATAGGAAGGTCGCCATATTTACATGACAGACAAAAAGCCAATTTAACTTACCAAACGAAATCTAATACCTCCATTACGAGATGTCTAAAACAGATTATTTGAAATGATACCCAACAAGTTTAAACTTCATAGAAATGGAATGGAGTGGGTATTATTCTAAGTAATATTAAAAATCTGAATAAGAGTTTTTTATTTACGCGTTCAAGCCTTAAATACTCAACTCATCATCTTGAGAATTTAGATATACATTGCCATGGGTACTCTGACACAGATTACTACGTAGCAGATAAACCACTCCCAACAAAAATAGCGATAACTTTTAATTGCCTACTCTTTATAAGCGCCGGCCGGTTGCTTCCGAACATGAACTTACATGTTTGTAAGCACGATTATTATTGCCTCGCAATAATAGTGCACAACCGCATAACGTAAGTGTGGGGGTTACCACTTCAATATATTTTGATAAAAAAATTGCTATGTGAATTAAATAGGCTTAACCCTTTTTTTTTCATGCAAAGGTTTTCGTTTTGAGGTAAACATGGGCAAATAGGATTAAGAGGATAATTTGTTTTAATTACATTGATAGAGCTGCTGGGCTTTTTTCTTACTTTATCCACGTTCATATACTGCAATGGGCATACCAATACCACTTCAAAGTAAGGTACGTTGTTTGAATGTTTGTGAAGCCCCCGTGACACGGGAAAAATCCTAATGCGGGAGTTGTCTTTAAAAAAAACTGTCAGTCGTAGGACTTCACGTCACGCCAGAAGTGAAAACATAACTTCACAATGTATTTGTATATTCATACACACACACATCTGTATATATATAATTAGGTTAAAAATAAAAAGTAGGTAATAACATATCCAAATGTATACATAGGGTACACTGGAAGTTCTGCGCTCCTGGCCGCTCATAAATGTTTGAATTTCGAATGTTATATTTTTTTATATATAAGGAACTCGGCTCCCTCTTACGAATTTTCGATCAGGTCACGTGTCCTGACGCGAGTATAACATTTTTTACCCAGCCCAAAAAGTGCACAACGCCGCTAAATTTAGCTAGTTTTTAAGAAGTTTAAATTTAGAAGTAAGGTTCGTGCAGTACATTTTTGCTTGAATTTCCGACTTAGAGCAGAGCGCAGATAGACAGCACAGCCAGCTTCGGGCTGTCTGGTAATCAAAGTCAGCAGACTTGTAGAAGGGGGAAGGGAGGGGGAGATTCGCTATTTGAAATGTTATTCATTAAAATGTTTTCCTTTTGCCAACTTAATTGGCATAACCACCCACGTTATATCATTACAGTCCTCTCCATCCAAAGGTTGCCTGAAAGATATTGCTTGTCATAATAAGGCCATTGTGCATTTTATGTGTTGTAATATCTGTTTAAAAGAGTACTTACTTACTTAATTACAAAATGCTTAATTAAAATGTATTTAAATAAAAATTACATAGACGATAATCTCATTTCAGAATGTTTTTTGTGTATTCAAACTTTTAATAATGTGAGTGATTAAGTACAGAATAAAGACTTCCGTGGACTTAGTTAAGTTATGATGAAGCTAACTTTATAAAAGTTTTAAGTAGAAAAAAAACTTGATCTTTGGCTGTGATTTCAAAGTTACGTAAAATTTTTTTGATAAAATAAGTTTGACTAACTTTAGCAGTGACGACGGTGCTTTGAATCTAATATATTCTTATTTGCTTTTGCAGTCAAGCTTTAAGTAGATTTTTGGAGTTTACTCATTAAGAATCGATTCTCATATAAGGCGCCCTGTATGACAAGCAATATGAAGAGTAAAATTTAGTGATCGAAGGGCAGCGTAACGCTTTAACGCTTTCTTGTGCTTTACTGGAGTTTACTCCTTAAGAATGTTATATATAAATATATATAGAACTAGCTGTTACCCGCGACTTCGTCCGCGTGGTATTTAACAAAAAAGTTATTGTTGAGTTCGCAGAGTTTTTTTTTAAAACAATTTTTTTTTCTAAAATAAAAGTAGCCTAAGTTACTCCTTGTTACATCAGCTATCTGCCAGTGAAAATCCCGTCAAAATCGGTACAACCATTTCAGAGATTAGCGAAAACAAACAGACAGACAGACACACAACAATTGCATTGTGTATACATCCAAATGCACTTAGTTAAAAACGGTTATTTTAATATTGCAAACAGACACTCCAATTTTATTTATTTGTATACATAGATGTATAGATATATACTGTACAGCGTCGACAAATGATGAATATATATATATATATATATATAAATATATATATATAGAATAAGAGAGAGACAGAGAAAAAGAGAGAACCTCCAGTAAATTGTAAACTCCACTCGTGCGTAGGAGCTGACACACACCTTTTTTTAAGTATTTTACTGTTAATTTTGAAAGGATTTTAATTATAAGATGTTATTTGCCTCATCAAAATATGTCTTTGTTTATTACCTACAAACACAAGTATACTAATTTATTGTTAATATTTTCATAATGTATTAATTTAATAACAAGTAGGTTGATTAACTACTCTATTAAGCATTGAAATAAAGTTTCAGCAGAATTTTGGGAATTGAATTTTTTAGGGTTCCGTACCTGTAGAGAAATCAACGGGACCCTATTACTAAGACTCAACTGTCCGTCCGTACGCCGGTCTGTCTGTCAGCGAGCTGTATCTTATAATCTGTAATAGGTAGACAGTTGAAAATTTTACAGAATATGATTACTGTTGCCGCTATAAGAAAAAATAATAAAAATAAATTAAAAATTAAAGTGGGCCCCCCTACTCTACATAGTATTAAATCTTGTATGATGCAGTAGAACCCTTCATGTGCACTTGGCCGGTTTTTTGGAAATGTCTTTTATCTAATCTTTTATGACAAGTGAGACTAAACATTAGTGTATTATTTTGTTACAAAAAAATATAGTAGAGATAAGAGGACATTTTAAGTGTACACTAGTCCGTGAGTATATTTATAAAATTTAATGTAATACAACTTTAAATAATGAAGTTAAATATATTATATTAAATAAAACACATACGTTACCAATACAAAATCACGGTGAAATAGATATTCTCAAAATTTGAGAAAGAACACAACACAAAACTTCTCACTTGAATTTATTTGTAACAACACATTTGTAAAAGTAACATTCACTTCACGATTCAAAATCACGAATATCGAAACTGACGGTTCGAAATTTAAAGTTCGCAAAAGTCGGCAGTTGTCGCCCGTGGCTTGCATTAAACTGAAGCGGCCTTTGCTTTGACTTCAAACTATTTTTACAAATCTTTAGTAGTTCGAGAGGCGGGCTATTTGTGTTTTTGTTTTTATTGATCATATAATACATAAATAATAGTATACACAAATGTATATTTTTAATAGGAATTATTTAAAAAATGTAGTAAATCTTGGCTGTTATACAACGTTTTACGGAAAGTTGAGATTAATAATTTTTTTTGGTTTTGCAACGCTGAAACACTGGGAATTAAAAACATTGTTTTTTTTAATAAGGAAATCGTAGTTTAAAATTAAAAATACCAATAAATCTAATATTCCGTAAGAAAGAAAGCTAACTTTAATGAAACTAGGTATTAAATGCTAATAATGATGAAATATATGAAATTGTCATGACATGATGGACATGTGGATAATAATAAAATTAAGAAAATCATTGAAACAAATATTAACGTTCACAAGACAGTATTGAGAACTACACATTTACGTGGGGATTTTATTTTATCCAAGCCTAGATTTTTTCAGGCTGATTTATGGGGTATACCGAACACCACTAAAATGTAACAACACCTTCTATAACACATTGTAAATAAACCCTTGTAAGCTCACAATAGCACGTGAATCCATTATTCTTGGCCCTCCAGAGACACTGTGATTTGTTGTAGTCATTCTTTAGATGTACATGTACAAACAAAAGTAAAGTAAATAAAAAAAACATGTCGAACTTAATGATGGTTTAAATGATAAAAAGTCGCAGTCGTTTTTGTCGTCGATTTAGTACCAACATTTTTAGTTATTACTACATATTATAAAATAAAGTCCCTCACCGTCTGTCTGTCTGTCTGTTTGCGATAAACTGAAAAACTACTGAACGAATTTTTATGCGGTTTTCACTAATAGATAGAGTGATTCATGAGGAAGGTTTAGGTGTATAATTTGTAACCGTGCGAAGTCGGGGCGGGTTGCTAGTATAATATAAAACAAAGTCCCCCACCGTCTGTCTGTCTATCTGTTCGCGATAAACTAAAAAAACTACTGAACGAATTTTCATGCGGTTTTCACTAATAGATAGGGCAATTCATGAGGAAGGTTTAGATGTATAATTTCTTAAGGTTTTGTGTAAATTGATTCAAATATGTTGATGATGGTTGAAGATGTCTCTGCTACCCGTGCGAAGCGGGGGCGGGTTGCTAGTAGGTGGGTAAGTTAAATTAATTCATGTTTTTACGTAGATATTTCGCACCATGACAGGTCAGCATTTATACCCTGTAACTTTCAGTGTAGTAAAGCAATTTTTGCATTGCTTTTCACCGAGTGAGTGAGGTTACCGGAGGCCCTAACCCTTCCCTCACCCCTCCCTTCCTCCTCTTCCACTCTTCCCCTGCTCCCACCTTAAAGGCCGGCAACGCACTTGTGACTCTTGAGTTGCAGGTGCCCATGGGCGGTGGTAGTCATTTACCATCAGGTGACCCGTCTGCTCGTTTGCCCCCTACACCATAAAAAAGACGATAATAACGCTACGATTTTACTTACATGTGTTTTTCTCGGATGCTCAACTAGTTCCGGGCCCGAGGGGGGTCTTTTATCAAGGTGAAACGGCATTTCACGTTGGTGTCAGCGCATTGCTAAAAAGGGGGCCCGGGGATTGGGCCCGGAAAGTACTCGAGCATCTCCGAAATTCACACCGTAGCAAAACAAGTTTATATGAATAATAAACCGCCATATGTTAAGAATATTATTATTCTCAACGATTATATAACGAGAATGCACTGCTTAGAGTTTATTGTTATCAAATAATCAAACCCGTCTGGTTCTGGAATCACATTTGTATTACCGACATCTGGAGGATTAAAGTTTCATTCACAAATGTTAGCACGTCATGAAAGGCACTTTTAAAGCTGCAGCTCCAAAAATGTACAACGCGAACACACTTACACACACACACAAAAACACATAAAAAAGGTTTACATTTTTGTACCTCCCTGTTAAAGTGAAAACTTCTTTAGCGGCGTTGTGCACTTTTCGGGAAGGGTAAAAAATGTTAAACTCGCGTCAGGACACGTGATCCTGATGTCCAACTGCGTCAGGACACGTGACCCTGATGTCCAACTGTCCTCTGTTTTTACGTATGACGTACGTACGTACGTATGAATTCGTACGACGGAGCCGAGTTTCTTATATTTACATGTACAGCGTCAGAGAGACATGGAGAGGGAGGGAGGAAGGGAGGGACAGGGACAGGGACAGAGAGAGAGAGAGAGAGAGAGAGAGAGAACTGAACTCGTGACCGTCACGCTAATAATACATATATAGATCCACTAGAGCTCCTTGTTAATTAATGTCACCAACCTGATAATGTGACGTTTTAAGTTCGTCGTTTCGTTTCAGTTTTCACTTCTGTCGGCAGTTCCATGACTGCCTATTTTTTTATATTATATGCAACTTTTATCGGGTGAGAACCACGACAGGCCACCTTAGAAAGACTAACAATGCAGCTGTATGTCGCAATCGAACCGAAAAAAAACACATTTTGTTACGTCACAAGTCCGTTTAATTACCCCGAGAACCATCTCAGACGTTTAACAATAATTACCAAATACAAATATGACTGGCCAATTGGCCTAGTGGTTAGTGACCCTGACTGCTATGCCATAGGTCGTGGGTTCGATTCCCACTCGAGTCTGGGTGTTCTTTGTGTCCGTTGTTTATATGTTTGTAAAATCCCCCGCGACACAGGAGTCACTCCTAATGCGGGAGTTGTCTTAAAAAAAAAAAAAAAAAAATGGGTTTCAACTTCAACATTTAAAATACATAAAGATTATATGCACAAGAGACTGATTTACTGTTAAAAGCAATCGTTTCCATGAAGAGGAATGAACATAGACATCACATTTATATTTTATGAGTTGAATCCCAGGGATATATTTTCCGAATGGTTTGAATCTGCATCCTGGAATTACTTTTCTATTGCCACCATCTGCGCACTTTACAGCTACGATTGCGTTCACAGTTGTTAACACACAATAAAATTTAAGGAGTTCATTTATTCTATTCCGGAGCTTTCGGTGTTACGTCACAAGTAAATTGTAGTTGGATCTAGGATGGACCATTTCTATGCTAATGTTTGAGATGCGCATGTGAGTCAAACCGAATTGGGAAATATATTCAATAAGTTGTGTTGATTTTCTTGGAAGCAACCCGTTACATCTTCTTCGAGACTTTGTAGAGCGAGGATAGTGAGATACTCCATGAAAATGTTAAGTGTGGGATATACATCGAGATATTATGTACTAGAGAAGCCACTCAGAACAAAATACATGTTCCGTTTTTAACAGAATTCAAAAAAGGAGGAGGTTCTCAATTCGACGGTATGTTTTTTTTTATGTTTGTTCCCTCAGAACTTTCGACTGGGTGAACCGATGTTGATGATTCTTTTTTTATTTGAAAGCTGGTGCTTCCCGTGTGGTCCTATTTCAATTTGGTCCAGTTCTGACAATGGCATCCATGAGAAAACTATATAAGTATTTTATGGAATAGTTTTTGTTTTGAAGTCGGTTTTTTTTAAAGAATTATTATTTGAATTAAAACTAAAAAGCACTGCCGCGCTAAAACAATAA
Source organism: Euplagia quadripunctaria (assembly GCA_963859945.1). Lineage (NCBI taxonomy): Eukaryota > Metazoa > Arthropoda > Insecta > Lepidoptera > Erebidae > Euplagia > Euplagia quadripunctaria. The sequence goes on along the minus strand of OY982581.1, from coordinate 4,004,911 downwards.
TTCGTAGTCAAATCCTACAGTATTAACAAGCAGCGCTCGATCGTTTTTGAGTTGTAGTTTTCTCGCGAGCGTAAGGTCTTAAGTGCCGTGATTTTCATGTTGTTTACGCGTGTTGTCCAACGAACTGCTACAAAGATTTCTTTTCACTGCGGTGCATGGACCGCAGTTCGCGTTACAAACTTTTTCTTCGCGGTGTCTACTCTATACGCTAGTAATAATGAAAAAAGCAAAATTTTCGTCTTTAAGAAACTTTAACTTTTAAACTTTTTCCCTCAGGTTTTATATTTGATCTATGACTACGTTTTGTAACCTTTGATGTGTCTCTAAAGGTGACCGATTACAAGGAGTTATATTTCTGTCTTTTCTGTTCAAGATATCTGCTGTCTTGCTTATTATTTTAACTGACTGTGCTCACACCAATATTGAATTTGATAAAATCTTAATTTTTTATGTTATAGGGGGCAAACGAGCAGACGGGTCACCTGATGGTAAATGACTACCGCCGCCCACGGGCACCTGGAACTCGAGGTTCACAAGTGCGTTGCCGCCCTTTAAGGTGGGAGTAGGAGAAGAAGGGGAGGGGGGAAGAGTGGGAAGAGGGGGGAGAGGGGAAGGATGGGAATAAGGGAGAGGGAAGGGCTAGGGCCTCCAGTAACCTCACTCACGCGGCGAAATGCAATGCAAGCATTGCTTCACAGCCGGTTTTCTGTGAGGCCGTGGTAACGAGCGGAGTCGAGCCTGCCCATACGTGCCGAAGCATGGCTCTCCCACATTACCTTTCCTTTTCCTAATATGCGTACGCGGAGAAGTCTAAGAAGTATATGCCTCTTTGACATATCCGCATAACATCCACTCTTCACAGTCACAAAAGTTTATTTAATAATATTCCTTTTAATATTCCAACTCCCGCGCAAGCTCTTTTGGCAAGTCTCCCGCGACGATTTAGACGGCGAAAAGAAATAATATTTTTCCTAATGCTTTTATTAACCAACGTAGATCATATTTTAGTTTATATTTAGAACAGCCATGGAAGTTATGACGGCTTTTTTCAATGATCTATGCTTTGAGTCATAGGTGTTATTCTTTTCGTTGACAATGTTATTTATCTCGGTATGTTATATTGTTATATATTGTGTTGTAAATTTTTATACGTATTGTGACTATTATGACGGCATAAATCTATATATTAAAATGATATTGAAATCTACTATGTGTCCGTCCGGCTGTTCTATCTGACCGATTTGCATTTTCTTCAATGAAAGATGCACAGATTTGTCATTAAGCATTGGAAATCACCTAATTTTCATTCTTCCCAAGTTTTACACAAACGCGGTTTTATCCTTTTTTACATTTTTCATAGCTTTCTTTCTCTATACCTTCGATTCTAATTGAAGTACGTGGTTCGTTTTCTAAGAAGTCCGACTAAAAATACTCCCTGGAACGAACTCTTTCATTTTAGCTTTTCCCCACTTCAATTTGTTGAGTTGGAGAAAGCTGGGTGTGAACCCTTAACTAAAACACAACACTGCGAACTAAAAACTCAGAGAGGGCCCGTAGCCAGGGCAGTTTTGCTAATATTATATATTGTGTATGTCAACCAAGCCAAAAACTATCTCCAGTTTTGCTAACGAATAAATCAAAGTCATGTATCTTTACCTATATTAAATAAATAAAAGTCCTGCCAATGGTGGCGTATGTGTCGGGTCGTTCGGTTCCCTTCAATAAAGTTGATCTGTACGATGGCTGGCATGTGCGTCATGCTCGTGAACGGGTGCCGTTGGTCGGGGATGGTCATCTCCGGGCTGCTATTACTTAAATATGTATAGTAGTAATCAGCGCGTCTATTTATATTTTAGAATAATAGGTATGTTACATTGTCCTCACATTTTATTTACGCTTATAAGCAATGTAACCAGAAATTTGTAAAAAAACATTTTGAAAAAGAGTGTCCTTGGAGTTTCTTGCCTGTTCTCCATAGGATCTACGTATTGGAACACGCAACTAGCTTCACGACTGACTTAGGCTGACTGACTCCTACTCCTGACAATTAAAAAATACCTATTATTGGTTTATTTGAAATAAACGGTTTTGATTTGATTTGATTGAAAAGATTTTTTATCAAAAAATATCCTGTGTATATAGTAAAGCAATTGGATGCGAAGCGAAGGGAAAGTGAATTGGCTATGCTACCATCACCATGCAATTTAGGCTGCCCATCTGAAATTAATTATCACATTTGATTTGGTAGACCAAAAGGTCTGGAGAATATATTTCTTTACTGTAAATATAAAAATATTTACAGTAAAGAAATATATTCTCCGTATTAATGAAAGCATTTTATGGCCAAGTCTTAAGCTTTATATTATCAAGTATATATTTTGTTGTGTCGCAACTAATCTTGGTCTAAACTGGTTGCGACCAAACAAAACATAACTTTTACGTACAATATTAAGCTTTATATATGCAAAACTATCATTACCTCATACACTCGCGAATAGAAGTGTTCCACACAATTTAATTTCGCATCCAAATTAATGACGTGTCGTCAATTGACGGTTGCACCAGTACTGTGCACGACGCACTGGAGTGCGGTAGATAATTTGTGCAAATTAGCTCCGTAGAATATTTGCAATCATTTCGGGTTAAATTTCAAGAAGGCTTGATGTGTTACAAAAACCAAATTTCTGACGTTTGAAATAAAGAAGTTAAATTTTATTCTATAAAGTAAATATTAAGCTATTTTAATAAATGGACAGATAGCTGCTTCCATTTTATTTAAATAAAAGTAGGTAATAAATTACGTTTAATATAAATAAAATTAAAAAATAAATATTTTGCAGATAAATACCCCTTGTTCTGATGATTGTAATCGTATATTAAGAAAAATTCAGAAATAAATTGCAGAAGTGTTCTTAACGAACTCATCACATAGGTGTCTACAGCACGTTAAAAATATTAATAATAACTTGAGACAACTCACACACGGCCAAACTACGCAGGGCCTGTACTATGGTACCTAGACTGCTGATGAACATACTTATATAGGTATGTTTCTAAATACATACATACGAGTATTTTAGATAAATTACAAAGAGACAAAGAACAAATTATCGTGCTCATCATAAATTATTTGTTCTGAGTGGGAATCGAACCCACGATATCTGGCTCAGCACTCAGGATCACTAACCACTAGACCAACAGGCCCGTCAAACTGAATATGCGGTATATTATTGTGTCATTTCATGGCATTGAATGATATGATTGGTCTTTAATTATGTTTTTCATACAATTTTACGTTATTCAGAACACAGAGACATATTTAAATTACCAGGGGTATCACTGCAATGACTACTCTCTTTTGGTCTGGACTGACCTGTCGTGGGTTCGATTCCCACCCAGGACAAATAATTGTATGACGAGCATGATCATTTGTTCTGTGTCTGGGTGTAATTTATCTAAAATATGAATATATTTAGAACTATATAAGTATGGTTATCAGTCTTTCTTTCTTTCTTTCTCTGCCTAGTTTGGGATCAAACCTCCGTGTGTGAGATGTGTGAGGTTATTATTTTAAATTAGTTAAATTCGTTAAATATTCAATAAAATTTTGTTAGGACACTGTATCTTTTAACTGGAAATTCAGAAATATCAGATTCTAGCCTTAACAAATTCTATCCGCAAATTCTTCCCAAAATATAGCAAAAAAATTAGACTTTTTTCTCGAAATATCAGACAACATTTTTGTAATCAACAACTATCTTTCCTACAACTAATAAAAATATATAAAATGGTCAAACATGATTCTAGTTCGTTCTAGTCACGTGGAAAGATACAAAGTGACAGGGATCCTGATTGTGTATGTATGACTGGAGCCAAGTGTCATACATGTTAAGTGACTTCGCTTTCAGGGTGTCATACGAATTTATCATCGATTTTATATGATTACTAGATAGTGCAGAATGTTTTATGTCAGTTATTCACGTAATATACAGGCGTATTGAGATAAAACGATTGTTAAACATCGATGATTGTATAAAACCTGTAAAAAAAATCATTTATTATTACTCTATTTAGAATGCGTAACCCTAACATCTCAGTGTACGCTGAGCGTCAACCCGAAATTGCAAAGCTAGCGTACTGAGTAATAATTTCTTTAAAATTATTCTTGAATAAAAAAATAAATAAAAGGAATAACCACATGTTGCCACGTCAAGAATGACACGTCACCTACATACATTCTACATGACATAAATGACGTATTGTAGATATATCATAGACAAAAAGTATGAATGTTTGTGAAGTAGGTGAATAATATCAATGTGTTTTTAAATATAAATAATTAGGTAACATAGAAAAAAAAATGTACGCTGAGGTTTTTACAATAAATTATATTTTCTTTCTATCTGATCTACTTCTAATAACAGAGAAGAAAAGAATGGTAGTCAAAAAAAACAACTGAAGGTATCCTACATTACAGTACTGGAGATCGCAGTGATCAAGCAGGGTTGTGCTGAGTTGTAGTGAGGAAGGTGACCAGAATTTTGCGGGAGATGTTCTCTTCATGGTTCGCAACGCAGTATTACTACTGAAATTTGAGGATTTCTAGGTACTAGTCAACGTTCAAAATCACGTGAACCGTGTGCTGGGTTGCCAACATGGTTTGAGTGCCAAAAATATCACATCTAAAAAACTAATTTACAAGTGTGTTTTGGCAAAATGCTATTAATTTCTAACATCACGTTGAAACTCAATGCTCAGAAAGCTTAGACTCGGTCCATATTAACGGACATATTGGACGGACCAGAGAAATTGATATCATCCTTAATTTTGGGCATGCAATAATATAAACGTCTACATACTACACCTTAACATAACATACATATTACCACAACATAAATTGGTGTTTTTGATACGTTAACAACCTGCGTTGACCGAAACTGCCCACGTCTTGATTGGATCACTCACTTTACATTCCGGTCGTTGGGTAATAATGTTACAATACCAAAGATGACAGCCTCGGTACATTACAGGCCATTGCTGGATACCCGTATATAAACATAATAGAGCATTGTTGTTACCTCTCAGTGTGGCAAAAAAAAATGAAAAAGATGAACCGGGCTTTCGATTTCACAGACCCTAATTATAAAAATGTGAGAGCTATGTCATAAAATGCTTTTAACTGGATCAAAAGCGATGAAAGTGTCTTTAAATTACAAACTTTAAAAAACATAAATACCGTGATAATATCGGAATAAAAAGTAGCCTATGTGTTAATCCAGGTCTCCAGCTATCTACATACCAAGTTTCATACCAATCGGTTCAGTGGTTTGTGCGTGAAGAGTAACAAACGTCCATCCATCCATCCATCAATCTATACATCCATCCAAACTCTCACATTTATAACATTAGTGGGATGTAAGTTAGTATGAATGAATATGAAAGCATAAATACTTTTTTAACTTAAAACAGGTTAATTCTCAAACAAAAGATTTTGACAAAATTGCTTTTATTTTCTTTTCGTTTCCTTTTTTATAACAGACAACTCTCACTTCAGGAATGATTCCTGTGTCACGGGGGACACAAACATTGAAACAACGGACACAATTTTATCAGTACACTACGATCTTTAGTGGAAAACCGGCCACATTGTCATCCTTCCAACCAATAAATATTTCGTCAACAAAAACATTTTCTTGCTTCCTCATTTTGATCTCAAGTGTACATCAAAATACACTGTAAACATTGAACGTTTACCTAGTCTACCACAAATACATACTGACCAATTTAGCGCTTGTTGGTCTAAACCTACGGAGAAGGCTTCTCAACCAAAATAAATAGTTTTTAGTTCGTCTTTTTTATGCCACGAAATAGGTAAGAAATTGGAAACATGCGGAGGATGTTCCTGATGCTGACCTATATACATGGAATTCAAAAATATGTTCTGGAACTTGGGTCTGCTTCTGCTACCGTACAATAGTGTACTTAGCCCTCACGGTGTTGGGAGAATATTCTGTTCCCTTCGTTGCCTGAGAGATAGTACGAGTCACGGGAGAGTACGAGTTCTGTCCTCTTCTTTGCCGCCTCTTGGATAAAAATCATATTATACGCATACATTCAATCCTTTATCTCTAAGGGGTAGGCAGATGCGTATTACACATCCGTAATAGTGGTCATGGTTTGTCGCCCAATGAGCACTTTGGGAATTAAAGATGAGAAATGTTCTGTCTAGGGACCACTCTCCCTTCGGAATAGTGACACAATATGAAGATGCTGAGAACTGTTAATCTAAAACGATAGGTATCCTTTACAGACCGTCACGAAATCTCCATCTCTCTGATCTAGCCCACGCACGGCTCCACTATAGCGTGGAGTGAAGTACAAACTACAAGGCCTTTCATTGCAATTAAAGCAAGATCCATCTTACTTAGACATTCGAATCATATAAGTATTCAAATTCACAAATTGTTGTGAATACAGAGTACACAAGCTGAAAACTAATGTTATAGATGCAAACACAAATATCTAGATGTTTGCGTTTGCTTTCGTGTTCTCCTCAACATCGTTTGAAATAATATTGGAGCCTTAAGAACAAATATCGAGTATTTGAAAGTGGTTCTCCGGAGACTTGTTTTTGTTCGCAGTTGGTTGGCATAGTTTAGATGGTATCATCAGAAGCTACAATTTCATAAAGTTTCAGACTTATATGTACGTTCCTTTCAAAGTTTTTAAATGTTGAACAAAAAAAAACGCTCTTTTTTTAACTTTGACCTTCATTTTCTGTTAAACAAAGCGACTTTGGATAGGTCTCATTTTGTAGGTAATTTAATGGAAAACAAAAATGCTTTGGGCACATATGACGAAATATGTACTGGTTTGTTTCCAGTCCATATCACATAAAATGTAAAAAAAGTCTTTTTCTGTCATTATATTGTTAAAATAAAATGACGCCCGCTTGTCCGGACTGCAGGTATCAAAATTCTTAATCAGCACATTATTAACTAGTTATCCAAAAATTTAAATGCGTGGTAATCCAAAATTTAGATATGTAAGTTCCTTGATTGGGCTAATATTAGTTCACGGGTACAAGCAACAAACAAAAAAAATATACTCTCATGGCTTGTGATTTGACACACAATAGACATGCACGTTACCGACAGTATTTTTCATTATTGCATTATCGTTCTTCGCGCATTATGGAGGAGTTGTCAAAATTCAGTCGCCATTCGTGATCGGCTACAAGTGTATTTTGTGTACAAACACAATAAAATAGCCACCATGTAAAACCCGATTCAATTTGTTAAAACTGTTTCAATTTAAAACGAGAACCAATTTAACTAACTACGAACGTACTCGCAGACAACCATCGACAGATTTACAAACACCCATTTGGCAATGAACTGCAGTCAATTGGGTTAGATATATAACAATAACTTCAGAATTACATACTCATAGCTATCATCACCTGTGTCCTATTAAATGGTGGTCAGACAAACATCCAACGCATTATAAACGGTATTATAATTTATTTTCAACTGTATCTCAAGATTGGCATCAAGCCAAGTTACTTTGTGAACGGTTCTTGAGACAAGCCCACACTGGAGGATGCAGTCAGTTTAATTTTATGAGCTTTTATTTCTATTAACGTAAGAAAGAAGAATAAAACGAAGATTTCAAGCGGATAATGCCTTCTTTTAAAATAGTTAAATTTAAAATGGTGGATTTCTTATAAAGATTCATTGATTACTAAATTAATTAATTTCAAACAGAACTTTACAACTATATCAAAGAATAAGCAAAAGTATTTTGGATATTTTCACACTTTAATTTTAACCCCAAAATATTAAGTGTTGTAGGGAAAATTATAAAGTAAGTTATCATCATTGTTTGAGTGGTACTTACAGTCATAAAAGCGCGCATTGTGATACCAAAGCATATAATAGTATAATTATGTATTTAAATGGGAATTAACGCTATCACGAAAAGGTATTACATACCTCTGATTTGCCTGACGTTTCGACCAGGTTGCACTGGCCATGGTCACAGGCTAAGTCAGCCTACCTTTTCGTGATCGTGTTAATTCCCGTTTAAATACATAATTATATCATGGAACGCAAAAGTTTAAAAGTTAGTATAATAGTATAGTATTTTCTGTATCTAAAATTAAAAGGTTTACAGTAAAGAGATTAATACATATAGTTGGGCTGTGAATATGAAATAACTAAATATAAATTACATCCTGTCCTAAAGTACACACAGACTCGAAATAATCATCGGTGGATAAACCAAATGTTAATAGTAATATTTCAGCGAGCCGTTAAATGGAGGTGGCAAAGGCCAATTTTCGGGGCATTATGTCGGGCTTGAAACCGAGTAATTAAACAATTTTACCCTTCAAAATTGCACAAAACATATAGCTCATAGCTATAATTTCACGTTAAGTCAGTTTACTATCAAATAAAAAATCAATGGCGCCATTCCATTGGTCGCCCTGAAAAATGGCGGGTAATAGTGGGGAAACAAAAGACAAAGATTAAAAGCTTTTTTAGTCAGTCTTTAGAGTGAATTTGGACGAGGAACAACATCGTGGTTACCATTCATACCCTTCAAGAAACAATTTTGATATCTTTTGTGAATTCAGTCATTTATATTATAAACATAATAGTCGTCAGTTCAGCGTATTATATCATCCTTTTATAAAACACTAAACAGTATGAACCTGCCCTTATCAAGTACATACTAGCATTAGTAAAGATTGTTTATAAAACAACGAGTGTAACCATCACAGATTATCATTATCTTGTTATTTATTTTCATTTAGCGATATTTACTCTGCGGTTTTATTAAAAGCAATATTAAATTCATATAATAGGAGTTTCATGCCAGAAGCGATATTTTGGCAACGATTTCTTAAATCTTTTAACCCCCGACGCAAAAGTAGGGTGTTATAAGTTTGACGTGTCTTTGTGTCTGTGTGCCTGTGTGTCTGTCTGTAGCATCCAAACGGATGAACCGATTTTAGTGTGTTTTTTTTTTTGTTTGAAAGGTGACTTGATCGAGAGTAGTCTTAGATATAATTCAAGAAAATCTGTTCAACCGTTCAATGATCATCAGTTCTTTTGTAATCGTTGAAGGGATTTTCGAGTCGGGGGTATTTTAAATTTTTAATTTATGTTTATTCTCACTATTGAAAATAATGTTTAACTGTTTGGACGGTGCCCCCGCCATTTAATATTTTAGGTATATAATTATCCTTTGACCTACGTAATCAGTAAAGTATGATAGACTTAATATTGCTTATCGTAATCATAAGTAAACTAATGATTAACAGGAACGCAATTTGATAGTAGTAAGTATTTTTGATTCAACAGATCCTACGTCTAAGTGGCTCCATCTAGTGTGTAAATGGGACATGCCCTTTCCGTTTGTATATAGTGAGATAATTGTTATATAAAGTGAGAATTAGCTCGGTCTTCTTTGCCGTCACAGTCTTTCCGTATCATTAGAAGGATCGATGATAGCAGCGCTTTATGAAGTCCACCAAAAACAATTTGATTCTATACTTTACATTCACAAAGTACACCTTATAAGTTGGCTGGATTATAATTGGGTTGTCCGGCTGCGGCTATAGAAAATGATTCAATCTCGCCTTTGCAAGCATTCTCATATTCACCAGAATCACTGTCTGCCCACGACCTTCCCCCCTTTGTCAAATTTTAAACACAAAAATTTTCATTGCGACACCGCTTACCGCTAACTTCACGTCAGTCAACTTATAAAGCGCGCCTTTTACAATTCTAAAATCATAATACCGCAAGTCTACGCTCACCTTTACAACCAACCGTTTCATTTCTTCAAGTGACTGTCTTATGAAAATAAATGAATCGTATTGGACAAATGGAAGCAACATCCATTTATTATGATAATAAACTATTAACCGCAATCCAATTTGATTGCCAACTGGAGACTAATGATGGTATTATAGGTGGCTGCTAGAGTGCATTGCGGTTTGATCAGGTGTAAGTAGTTGTTCAGTCAGTTGTATGTGGTAGAACACATAACAAGTTACAAAAGGTTCATGTTTTAAATGCTCCTTTTAAATGGACGATCGAGACCGAAAAATTTATGTTCAAAACTATGATATGGCTCGTTTTATTTTGTCGATAAAGGCCCTCATGTTAGTTGCTGGAAATTCTGTTACGAATGCCATGATAAAAGGTAATTATTTACATAAGTTGATGGAGCCCAATTGCGTAACGTCGAAGATAGTACAAAACAATTTTGATAGCTGCTTCGAGAGATCGATGTACCTATTATACTTTATCGACTTGATGTTGTATGATGTATAATATTAATAATAATTTGACACATCCCACATCGGCCGTCTGATCTTAAACTAGGCAGAGCCTGCATTATGGTAACCAGACTACTGATAAAATATTATAGATAAATTACGGATCGTGCCCATTACACAATTATTTTTCCTGGGTGGGAATCGAATCCACGACCTCTGGCTCAGCGTTCAGGATCACTAACCACTAGACCAACATGCCAGTCAAATATATGAAGTAATATTAACTGTTTCTGACTTGTGACTTACGGAAGAAGAAATTGTTAGGCTTTTATTAAAGCATTTTAATAACGCACACATTACTAGTATTCTTGTTGACCCCTCCAACAAACATAAATGCTCATGTTAGGTTTATGCCAGTAGTGTACTGGGCAGGGCTCGAACCAGCAAAACAGAAAAACGACAATATATAGAAAGAGAAGGAGAAAAAGAAAAAAGAAAGAGATAGAGAAATATTACCATACATAACTACGGGCTACGTTTTTCTTTCTTTCTCCGTCATAAATAAATCCTAACTTACTAACTTAATATGACAAATGCGAATGTGAGTTTGTTGGTTCGTTTCTTATGCTTTCACACCATAACTACTTTTCAGAAGTACAGAAAAGAACATAGGATACCTTTTATTCAGAAGAAGTACTATTAATAGTAGCGAGGGATACCAAAACCTACATTAACGCAAATTACGGGCAAAAGTTAGTTTGAAAATAAAGTACCATTACGTCTTTCATATTTCAAACCAACCGTGACATATTAGAATTGTCATAAGCTGAGGAGATGAAATAAATTTTTTATCACCGTCCCAAATGTACCGAGCCGGACGTGAACCCACTGTCTGTTGCGTAAATTAAAATTGGCCTAACGCCAAATAGGACCGGTACTACTGTAAGCGGTTTAGTATCGCGAGAATTATTCATTCTTCTTGTAGAAGGAGCAAGATATATTTTAAACTTAACTTTATTATTTCTCGCAAGTTCGATGCCTCTATTCTATTATATTTCCCCAGATAAACAGAATAAACCCACTAATATTATAAATGTGATAGTTTTGATGGCTGGATGTTTGTTACTCTTTCACGCAAAAACCACTGAACCGATTGCGATGAAACTTGGTATGTAGATAGCTGGAGACCTGGATTAAGGCATAAGCTACTTTTATCCCGATATTCCCTCGGGATCGGGACTTACGCGGGTGAAACCTCGGGGCGCTGCTAGTTTGAACATATTCAGACAAATCCGGTTTTTTCATCAACGTTATAGTTTTATTCATGTTTTCTCTTACAGAAAATTAGATGTAGCGTAAAATTTTCAGGTTCATATTTTCACTTTCAAACTTTGTCTGTCTGTTCGCAATAAACTGAAAAACTACTGAACGGATTTCCATGCAGTTTTCACCAAAAGACAGAGTGATTCATGAGGAAGATTTAGGTGTATAATTTGTTAACGTTTTGTGTAAATTGGTTGAAGTATGATGATGGTTGTTGAAGATGTCTCTACTACCCGTGCGAAGCCGGGGCGGGTTGCTAATACTATATAAATTATATAAGGGTTGGGCCCTTTAATAATAGAAAGCGGTGGTAGCGTAATGGCTAAGGCGTAGGACTTGCGATCGAGTGGTTGCGTGTTTGAACCCCACCCAGTGCACTACAGATGTAAACCCACTCCTAACATAAGCATTTAGCTTAGCTGGAGGGGTTAACAAGAATACCAGTAACATGTTGAAACGTGTTTTTTTTAGCCCCAAAAATATACAATAAACTTCCTGATGTATATAAACAATTAAATATAAATAATTTTAAGAAGAAACTAAAAAAATTACTAGATAACTGAAAAATGTTATTACCTACAATGTTAACGATTATTTAAATGAAAGTTTCCAACTATAAATAATTGTCCTGCTCATTATACTTCCTGTTTCTTTAAAAGCATTTTCTCCTTTTTTTTTAATTTAAGATTTGTCCGCCACTCGTAGGAGAATATGCTGTGATTCCTGATAGTTTATTTTTAAGAACTTTGTACCATATGCATGCAAATTAATGTATTGATTTGATTTGATTTGAGTGTGTAATTCTTTTAAAAATAAAATAAAAAATACCATCTTTATTTCACGTTTTACATGGGGCAAAAGCGCCCGGTTGACGACAATGGGCTTGCTCAATATTAGGTGAATGGAACCAATTAAAGTTTGATTGTTTAGCAAAATGTGATTGTTTAGCTTCTGCATACCCCTTCGGGGATATAGGCGTAAGTGTGTATATACTGTACAATGTATGCATGTAGTTATGCCTGTCTAACAAAAAGTAAAAACTAAAACCATAGTAGAGTGTGCTGTTCCTTATTTTAATCTTCGAACGCAATCCTCACGCTTCGAATATAAAGTTTTCCTTTAAACAAAATATCAACAAAAAGAGTCCTTGTTCGAAAGAAATGTATAGAACCGTCAGCACATTCATTTATTTTAAAAGAGAACACTAGTAGTAGATAATATTATGTTATCTGTGCTTACGGTTACCTTACGTTACCTACGCTTCCTGTAAGCCAAGTCTTTATTAAAAGTCACCTTTGGTCGTTGGACTTAAAAGAGTAAGAGTGACTTGTGGTATGAGACAATTCTTGTTTTCTATTTTATAAATTAAAGTAATACTTAACTGAAAAAGGGTAGAAGCAATGTCACGTCCGCCAGGCCATTGTAATGCTACCCACGCTTAATTTATTCATTTGTTTCCAGCGCAGAACGCAATGACTTACGCTACCTTGTTCTGTAGTTTTTTATGTGTCCGTTATTTACCTAATTTCTTAAAAATTAACCATTTGTAGATTTATTCTATTTACGTAATATATACAATACATATTGTAGCACTTCGCTAGGCCGCAGCGAGATGGTAGTCAGGGGATGTGTGTGTGAAGAGGCAAGTTTGGAATTAAACAATGGAAGCTGTGTATTATTGTATTGTACATTATAATAAATACTTTCACATTCAAATATAACAAAAACTTCTTAAAAGATTAGGTACGTCCACTTTGTCTGACGTCCAGGTTCAGACTCTCTTGTTTCTGTATGGATAGAATAGGATTATTCTTTACATCAATTTAATTAGTTATAGCTATTCGACTTATGCCGCGTTCCAATAAACAAGAAAGGATTCGTTTTGCTTACGGACGGTAAATTTTTTTTTGAAAATTCAACGAAGTTTTACCGTCCGTAAGTAAAACGAATCGTTTCTTGTTTATTGGAACGCGGCATTGACGTTATATTAGCAGCCAGCTATAGTCTGTTCAAAGGAGATTTGAACACTACAATTTTGTACAGTTGATGTCCCTGTCCTATTGGCTCCAATCACAGGGTGGACATACGCGACTCCATCTTCTTCGCAGCTACTACAGTCTCAGTCTCGTTTCTAAATCCGAAAATTGTGGGATTCTTTACTCAAATTCGTTCTATTCGTTTTCCTCACCTTCTTCCTCTGTTCTGCCTGAAAACAAGCGTGTGAAACAGTTGGTGTCCCGACCCCAAACGAAAAGGACAGGAAGATGACCACACATAGTTCCACATCAATTTACAATACAGGATTGCTGTTTGTTTCATAAACGGATATTAAAGTGATGTTTTGAATATGTAAGTAAAACCTTTGAATCACTTAAAATTACAGCCAGTTAACACTGGCCGTTGTCACAGGCTGACTGGCCGTGGGAGAGCCATGCTTCGGCACTTATGAGTCGGCTTGACCTTAGTGATACCACGGCCTCACAAAAAACCGACAGTGAGCTTTTCGCCGAGTGAGTGAGGTTACCGGAGGCCCCAACCCTTTCCACCCCCTCTCCCCCTCTTCCACCCTTCCCCTACTCCCACCTTAAAGGCCGGCAACGCACTTGTGACTCTTGAGTTGCAGGTGCCCTTGGGCGCCGGTAGTAATTTAAAATTAGGTGACGCATCTGCTCGTTCGCCCCCTATACCAAAAAAAATATAGATGTATAATGCCTGTCAGTTTGAGAGTTAGTGTAAATTATATAAAAAACATAGCTTTACTAAAAAAATTAAGGTCTCTGAAATAGAGTGATTAATGAGTGATTGATTTGATTTGAGTTGATTATCTTAATTTTAATAATGCTCATAATAAACGTCTAAATAATACAATACTTTAATTACGTGTATTTACATACAATGAAAAATGAAGAACTGTACATATAATGACAAGTTAAGTGAAACAAAAAACTAAATATTTAAACCTGGATTTCCTCTAAATAATCATCGGTCATGTACTTTATTCAAAAACATAATGCATCCGTTCATAAATCATATTCTAATAGCGCTATTAATAAAATTAATGCCTTCCCATCGGATTAGATATACAACAAAATATTACTCGTAGCTTTTACTTATTTCATCGTTTAGCTTGCAGTGGTCAGCTGACACTTGCCTACCATTTTATTCTACATTTTATTAGTATCCAGATTACTTTTTTTATGGAATAGGGGGCAAACGAGTAGACGGGTCACCTGATGGGCACCTGTAACTCAAGAGTCACAAGTGCGTTGCCGGCCTTTAAGGTGGGGGTAAGGGAAGGGTGGAAGAGGGCAAGAGGGGGGAGGGAAGGGTTAGGGCCTCCGGTAACCTCAGTCACTCGGCGAAAAGCAAATTGCTTCACTGCCGGTTTTCTGTGAGGCCGTAGTATCACACCGGTCGAGCCAGCCCATACGTGCCGAAGAATGGCTCTCCCACGATTATGGACAAACACACGTCACGCCCGAAGGAAAACGTTTACAAGTGTCTATGAACGACCGTACGTTTGTCTTTGATTGCTGTGGTTTTTTTATAAGCATAATAAATGTTCCAGCTCCAAAATCGCTACATTTAACACCACGCCCCAAATTTATATAAAAATCTGTTTGTATAAATCGTTGGTATATCTGTCTGTCAAACCCAAATTACTGTCGTGACACGGACTAATTCATTACAACTAAATATAAAGAATCTCTCGTCAGGAATGTGGGGCATGTAAGAGCTATGCAAGAGGCTATTATAATATAAATATATTTTAGCAAAGGAAATATTTGTTAACAAGTTCCCTTTTATCACGGTACCTAAATTGCCGTTATTTTATCTCAGACTAGCTGAATTTATTGTGTTGCCAACCTCTCTGAATGCTTTTGAATAGCTAGTACCAGATTTTTTCGTATTCGTATACATTAACAGTGGGAGAGCCATGCTTCGGCACGTATGGGCCGACTCGACCGGAATAATACCACGGCCTCACAAAAAACCGGCAGTGAAGCTTTACATTGCTTTTCACCGAGTGAGTGAGGTTACCGGAGGCCCTAACCCTTCCGGAGGTAGGGGCGGCTGTTCTACGGATCCGTTCCAAGAACACCGCCCCCGGGCCAGACGGGATCCCTGCCCGAGTGTTGGCCCTTGCCCTTGACCACATGTCCGACCGCCTCAGGGAGGTGTTCGACGCTAGCTTGGCGTCCGGGCGCTTCCCTGATTGCTGGAAGAACGGGAAGCTGGTCCTTTTAAGGAAGCCGGGACGGCCTACCGACTCGGTCGCGGCCTACAGGCCCATCGTGTTGCTGGACGAGGCGGGTAAACTGTTTGAGAGGGTCCTTTCTGCCCGCATCGTCCGGCACCTTAGCGAGGTCGGCCCCGATCTGTCGGACGCCCAATTCGGTTTTCGGGCGGGGCGTTCGACGGTCGGTGCTGTGTTGCGCCTGAGGGCCGTGACCGAAGAGGTAGTGAGCTGTGGCGGCGTGCTATTGGCGGTGTCGTTGGACATCGCCAACGCGTTCAATAGTCTGCCATTCAGCTGCATCAGGGAAGCACTCCACTATCACGGAGTGCCAGGGTACCTGAGGCGGCTAGTGGCAGACTATTTAGAGGAGCGTACCGTCATGTACGAGGACCGAGATGGAGTTTTGAGTCGTCGGCCCATGTCGTGCGGTGTTCCACAGGGGTCTGTCCTTGGACCGCTCCTGTGGAACATGGGGTACGACTGGGCCCTTCGAGGCGACTTCCCCCCCGGGCTCGGCGTAATCTGTTACGCCGATGACACTCTTGTCACAGCCCGGGGGGTGAACTTTCAGGAGGCGGCGCGCCTGGCTACCAGGGGAGTCTCTCTGGTGGTCGGGCGCATCGAGGCGCTGGGTTTGCGGGTGGCCCTTGATAAGACGGAGGCCCTTTTATTTCATGGGCCCCGTCGTGGTCCACCCCCTGGCGCCTCTATAGAGGTCAACTCGGTCCTCGTACCGGTTCAGGCCCACATAAAATATCTGGGCCTGTTCCTCGACGGTAGGTGGCGCTTCGACGAGCACTTCCTGCAACTTGCTCCAAAGCTGGTCGGCGCTGCGTCCGCCCTTGGGCGACTCTTACCCAATTTGGGCGGACCCAGCGTCGGTACGAGACGGCTGTACACGGGGGTTGTCCGGTCAATGGCACTGTACGGTGCACCGGTGTGGGCGGAGGCTCTGACCGCCCAGAATAGGGCGCGCCTCTGGCGCCCTCAGAGGGTTATGGCGGTTAGAGCCATACGCGGATACCGCACCGTGTCGACGGAGGCGGCGTGCGCGTTGGCCGGGACTCCCCCGTGGGATTTGGAGGCGGAAGTACTCGCCGAAGTATATCGGCGAACGGCTGAGTTCCGGGCGGGAAGCGGCAGTCGGCCCCCGCCCGAAGAGGTACGCGAATGGCGTGAGGCCGCTCGCCGAGCCACCATGGCTCGTTGGTCGTCCCGACTGGAGGCTCCACGTGCTGGCTTTGCCGCCGTGGAGGCGCTCCAGCCGGTCATCGTCGAGTGGGCAGGGCGGCAGCACGGGACCCTTTCCTTCCGACTGACGCAGGTCCTTTCCGGGCACGGCTGCTTCGGGAAGTACCTGCACTCGGTCGCTAGGAGGGAATTGAGTCCCGCCTGTCACCACTGCGACTGCAGTGAGGACTCGGCTCAGCACACGCTGGCGGTTTGCTCCGCCTGGGCAACGCAGCGTCGGGCCCTCACTGCAGTCATCGGAGGGGATCTCTCGCTACCGGCCGTCATACGCTCCATGGCCGGTAGCGACAGGAATTTTACCGCGGTCGCGACCTTCTGTGAGGACGTCATCTCGCAGAAGGAGGCGGCGGAAAGGGTCCGGGAGGACGATCTCCACTCGGACCTAATTCGCCGCCGGCGAACCGGGCGGCGGAGGCGCGCTTACCAGCGCCTCATGCCGCCCTGAGTGTGGCCGCGGGTGGACGGGACGGGTTTTCCCCTCCACCCGCTGTAGTGGCCCCCCGCGAGGAGGCGGCGTCCGCGTGTGCCTGGACGTCGCCTAATCGAGAGGATTTTACCCGAAGATGGTGCCCGCGCTTTAGCGGGCAGGCGCTAGGAGGGTTCCGGATGTCGTAATAAAGCTGTTCCCGGATCCCTCCTACTTAAGGCGCAGTACGGCACACCGTGTGGTTTTAGTCGGTTCGATTCCGACACACCGCCCCACCGAAAACCCCGGTGGGGTGACGGCCCGAGGGGGTTTCCACACGCACAAAAAAAAAAAAAAAAAAAAAAAAGGCCCTAACCCTTCCCGGATACCTTAATAAAAGCTGTTCCCGGATCCCTCCTACTTAAGGCGCAGTACGGCACACCGTGTGGTTTTAGGTAGTGTTACGGTCCGAGGGGGTTTCCACACGCACAAAAAACTAAAAAAGGCCCTAACCCTTCCCTTTCCCCCTCTTCTCCTCTCCCCTCTCCCCCCTTCCCCTACTCCCACCTTAAAAGGCCGGCAACGCACTTGTGACTCTTGAGTTGCAAGTGCCCATGGGCGGCGGTAGTCATTTACCATCAGGTCGTTTGTCCCCTATGACATAAAAAAAAACACTTTCATTGACTGTCCTTTTTACTGTAACTCGTATAGCTCGAGTGATGTATAACGAACAAGTGAAGACGTAATAAAATCACTTTCTTCATTTGTACATTAAGTGTTCATTTAGAAATGGTTCTAAATTTTGTTGTAATGTTTGCAAAATTAGAGGACTTTAGATGGGGAAGGGAAGCCAGAACTTAATCATTATGGATAGATTTGTGGCTGCCCATTATTTAACAGGCGGCCAAGGTCTGCCGGGGTTTTCGGGGACTTCCTTCCTAGGGTAATAGTAATAGTCTTAATAGTAATTTATTGGTAAGGGTCACTTACAGGTCAAAATACATATGAATATAAGTGCATGACATAACAATGAAACTATAAGTATAATACGTACTACCAATTTCCCAATTACTCATAATATTAATAATTATTTAAAGTAGGTTGAAACGAAGATTACATTAAATTGTATTAGTGAGGAACTATGTTGGAAAATTAAAGAAAAATTACAAAAGGCCATAGACAAGTAGATATTAGTTCAATTAAATATTAATAGATAAAATAATAATAGATAAATCACAACAGTATAAAAATGTAAGTGGATAACACTCCAATCGGATGTGAATAAAATGATATTAGCTTAATGTCCAAAATAATACATAAAGTTCGTAAATCTATCAGTTAATTAAAAATATTAGTATTCAATAATTCGTCGAAGGAATAAAACGTTTGCTCGGCAAGCCAGCGTTTTAGCCGACTTTTGAAAATATCAATACTAGTGGCATTGATGATATGCATAGGTAGCTTATTATACACTGCCGGGCCCATGACATGAGCCGTCTTAGATGTCTTAGCGAGAGTTCTCTGCACTGCCGACAATTTTGCCCTACCTCTAGTGTAGTAACAATGCACGTCTCCGCGTCTAGAGTATTGCTCTGGATTCAATCTCACGTATACTGCTACCTGATATATAATTATTGAAGGTAATGTGAGTATGCCCAGTTCTTTAAAATATGGCCTTGCGGACGTATCTTGTGGTATTCGTAGAATAGCACGAATGGTGCGCTTTTGTCAGTCAGCAGCGCGTCCCCACAGTTCCGCACCATACTGGATGACTGAATGAACTGTGGCTAAATAGCATGCCCGCACCTCACCCATCGATACCACTCTCGCGATACGGCCAAGCGCGAAACAGGCACTGCCTAACTTGCCACATATTTTATTTATGTGGTTTTTCCATTTTAAACCAGAGTCGATTTTAATATCGAGGAAGGTTACTGAATCGACCTGGGAGACATTAATTCCATCCACAGACACTGTAAATGGTGTTGATGCCCGACCCGACAGAACAAAATGCATGAAGTGCGTCTTCTCTAAGTTGAGCATAAGCCTATTCCCTTTAAACCAGCAGAGCAGTTGAGATGCGACTTTATTTAATTTTTGCTCTAACAGTTGCACCGAATTTGCTGTAACTACTGCAGCTACGTCATCAGCGTACATGTATATTTCGGCGTCCGGTATATTTTTTGGCAAGTCATTCAGCAGGAGAGAAAACAATATATTTGACACGGAAGATCCCTGTGTCACTCCCGTCTCTGATATCAAGGGATCGGACTTCACAGTGCCACCACAAGCAACAACACTTTGGCATCTCCCACGCATCAAATCATAAATCAATTCATGTGAAGCTCCTACTACGCCATATTGCGGCAATTTTAATGCGAGAACATCCGGTCGGCAACATCAAATGCTTTAGATAAGTCACACGACATCAATGCTACTTGGCACCTGTCCTCACAAGCGACCATCACACGATGTATAAGTTCGCGAGTCAGGGACGTGGTTGATCGACCCTCGCGGTATGCGTATTGTCGATCTGAGAGAGCATTTATCTCGTGTAAGTACTGCGTTAACCTAGAACTAAGTCCGTTCTCGAACACTTTCGCTATAGCTGGAATGATCGAGACTGGCCTATAGTTGTCTATACAATCTCTTTTGCCTTTCCCTTTAAACAATGGCGATACTTTACTCACTTTCAATGGGGAGAGATAAGAGCCTTCCCTGATACAAGTATTAAAAAAATCTGAGAGCACAGGGGCTAAAGGAACTGCCGCCAACCTTACTAGCTTCATACTGATCCCGTAGTTGTCCTTAGACGGTTTTGGTGGAATACGCGTCATAATGATTTTGAGGTGAGAAAGGGAGTAATTTTAAGGAACGGTCTGCAGGAGGCACTGCCTCGCTCAGCCATTGATACACACGTTTAATGTCAGCTCTGGGTGAGCCGCACGCAGCTGCTGCACCTAAAAATCGTTTGTTCATGGCATCTACTGCTGTTTTTTTTGTCGGATAAAGTTTACCGTTCGAATCTTTGACTATATCGGTGAAGTCTAAGTGAGGCACGTTGCATT
This sequence comes from Euplagia quadripunctaria, assembly GCA_963859945.1. Taxonomy (NCBI): domain Eukaryota; kingdom Metazoa; phylum Arthropoda; class Insecta; order Lepidoptera; family Erebidae; genus Euplagia; species Euplagia quadripunctaria. Next base: position 3,984,332 of record OY982581.1, on the reverse strand, counting down.
TGCGTCTTTCCTTATTCATCACTGTCCACATCGTCTTCGAAGTATTGTTCGAGTTAGATATCATTTTTGAATAATGCTCAAATTTTCTATTATTTGACATAATTGTATAATATTCTTTCATGTCAGAGATAATATTATTAATTGTATCATTGGAATACCGCATATTAATGTCAATAAATTCGAATAGCAATAATTTGTAATCTATAATGTCTGGTGTCACCCACGATGAGTCCGTCCTAATATTATTACTTTTTTTCTTTAACGGAAAGCAAATGTCAATCTTACAACTAATTATATTAATAATAGCCTGAGCCATACGAGCAGGCGAACCATTACGCGCCTTAATCTCTTCCCAATCTATCGAATTAAGAGCCGCTATAAAATTCAATTCATTCGCCTTCGATAACCGTCTGGTATAGCGTGTAGTTATAAGCGATGTGGGTGAATTGCACCTCACCTCGCTTCTTACAGCGAGATGGTCACTCAAATTTGTGACTACAGGAGACACACTCATCTCTCGTACAAGCTTTCTGGGAATCCGATGACGAAGTTCGTATGTCACGTTTTTCTACAAAATAATTATCGTATTTATGGATTTTATTTAAATACTTCAGGATGTTTTCCCGTGTAGTTTCGGGTTTAAATGACCATGCTTGAATATATTTTATTTTCCCGACGGTCTGTAGCTCATCGTTAGCTTTCCCAGTACCAATCAGTACTTGGCGACGTCTTTGCATTTTGCGCTTTTTTGCTACTATTTGCCACTCGTTGTCCTTATCTGGGCTTTTTATCTCGTCATACGTTGACCTAGTGGCTACACTAGCAGTGGTTACAACTGACAGTGAGTCGCTTGTTGTCGTGTTTGTCAAACCGTTCGTGACTTCTCGATCTGCCTCGGCATTATTCGGTAGTTCACGGTCGTTTGTCAGTGCAACTTTTCGAGCGGTGGATTTTTTTGAGAGCGCTGTACAGGTGTTATTTGTTCCCGAGACTGAACCTGCGGTAGCGGCCGAAGCAGCAATCGCATTTAGCCGTGCTTGACGAATCGGTCGCTGCATCGCTGTTTGGGGTTGCACACACATGGAGTCATGACCGGGTTGCTTACCCTCGAATTTTAAAACTAGTTCTGAGATGATCTGAACTTGTTTAGTGATTATCGTATTTTGGTCATTAATCTTGCACTCCATTGCATTGATTTTATCACTCAAGACACCAATTGTTTTTTGCAAGTCACGGACACAATTTTCGAGCACTTTTTGCGCCATTTTATAATTTTACACAATTAAAAACAGTGCGAGAGCTTGAAAGAGACTTCACCCGCGAACACCCACCCTCGATTTCTATACCTCGGGTATACCCGAGTCCCTTGCAATAGACCCACTTATGTCGGAACACCGTGTGGTTTTAGTCGATTCGATTCCGACATACCACTTCACTGCCAGCCCCGGTGAGGTGATGACCCTTAGGGGTTTCCACACGATAAAAAAAAACAAACAATGAAGCAAGAAAGTGACTTACACTTACTATATAAATTATCCAAAAAATTAATCGTTTCGTTAAGGTTCCGACCTCATTACCAATATTTCAAAAGATTATTCATGGCTGGAAAATTTTAACACCATCTTTTAGCAGTAAGGCTCAACGCCATCTATTGAGTTGAGTTTATCTATTCATTCACCGTCGCATAATGCAATGCGGTTTTTTTTTTAGAAATGCTGAAGCACATGTTTCGGCAACAGTGCCTCGTATTGATATTTCTGTATCAACGAGTATATTACATATTGATCTCTTTAATGAATATTCATACTGAAGCGAAAATAAATATGTTTATCTAGTATACATCACAATGCGCGCGTACGGTATTAAATAGGTTCATAAATATTACTTAAAAAAATATATAGAACTAGCAGCGTCCCGCGGTTTCACCCGCGTAAGTCCCGATCCCGTGGGAATATCGGGATAAAAAGTAGGCTTTGCGTTAATCTAGGTCTCCAGCTATCCTCCCCGCCAGAAATCATTGCTGCCATGCTGACGGATGAGGAGGGCTGGGGCGCAGTGGTCTCTTTCTGTGAAGCTGTAATGCTCCAGAAAGAGACCGCTGAACGGGATCGGGAGAGGGCCGATCCCGAGCGTAGAACACGTCGGCGGCGATATCAGCCGTCGACGGGGCCGCAGGCTGCCAGAGACTGGGGACCTCTGGTGGCAGATTAATTGCTGCGGTAGGCGATAGGATGGCGGCCGATCGCTTTTTGCGATCGGGCCGCAACACATATTGACTAGGCCGATAGGCGTGGGGAAGCCTGCTTTCCCCGGGATAGGGCTTGGATAGGCGCGGCGTCGATCCGGGGGGGACCTGAAATAACATGGTCCAGGTCCTCCCTGGAACAGGGCGCCTGAGACCGGCTGTCGGGGTGGTTTTTAGTGGAAACACCACATACTCCTGGCTCCTGCGTCCCCGAGGAGCCGGAGATCCGAAGGGATTTTCCACCCCGTCAACAAAAAAAAAAAAAAAAGGTCTCCAGCTATCCACATACCAAGTTTCATCGCAATGGGTTCAGTGGTTTTGGCGTGAAAGAGTCACAAGCATACATCCATCCATCCATCCATGCAAACTTTCACAATTATAATATTAGTGAGAAATAAATAATAATAATAATAACTTGAAACATCTCACACACGGCCGTATGATCTCAAACTAGGTAGAGCCTGTACTATGGTAACCAGACTGCTGATAAACATACTTATATATTTCTAAATACATACATATTATAGATAAATTACACCCAGACACAGAACAAATGATCATGCTCATCACACAATTATTTATCCTGGGTGGCAATCAAACCCACGACCTATGGCTCAGCAGTCAGGGTCACTAAGCACTAGAACAACAGGCTAGTCATAATTATAAATAACTGGAGGAATGGGTGTTATGTCCCTCCAACACAGCGGGAGGATCTTCCGACCAGGGTAGGTGATCATGCCTGGTGGACCGCAGCTTAACGCTGGATGTTAGAAAGTTGTTTAATATATATGCTAATCGGCGGGAGAAATTACATTGCGCGATGCAGGGTATAATAGATACTACATAGTTCAGCTCGTCTTCGGTAGATGACGTTGAAGTTTTTGGTGTATGCAGAAATCGCTACATTGCTCGATTTATAGATTTACTAGCAGCGCCTCGCGGTTTCACCCGCGTAAGTCCCGATCCCTTGGGAATATCGGGATAAAAAGTAGCCTATGCGTATATCTAGGTCTCCAGCTATCCACATACCAAGTTTCATCGCAATGGGTTCAGTGGTTTTTGCGTGAAAGAGTAACAAACATCCATCCATCCTTCCATCCACCCAAACTTTCACATTTATAATATTAGTGGATTTTTTTTATATTATCATAGAATCTTTCACATCAAGACCACGTCACTCATCTCATCTCTTCGTAAAAGTACATGGTTCAAATAGAAAACGAAACAAGGGTTGACGCAGACATCGTTCCGTTCGAACCCCCTCTTATTTGACCCCGTCTATCAAACCTGGCAACATGAATATAATTGATATGACCGCAGGTGTATGTCAATATTTGATCTCAAAGCTAGACAGTCGTATTACCTCCGTGATGGTTGACTATAAAATGTATTATATTATACTAGTTTTTGTCCGTCGTGTTCCTCGCGACCTATAACATTTCTACATCACCCCAGAGATCGCTGGTAGTGAATGATGCCCTGGGCATTAAGTCCGCCTTTGTACAATGCGCATGGAGTTTTAAATTAATAAATGATCACACACGTGGTTCCACAGGCACTAATAAAAAGGAATGCTAATGAGTGCTTCTAAACTTATCAATTGTATATTTTCAAAATCAAAATCAAAATTATTTATTTCAAGTAAACCCATTGTAGGTATTTTTCAATTGCCAGGAGGAGTCAGTCAGTATAAGTCGGTCGTGAAGCTCCAAGGACACTCTTTTTCAACATGGTCTTTTTTTACAAAGTTATTTGTTACATTGCTTATAAGTGCAATTTAATGTGAGGACAATGTAATCTAATATTGTTCTAAAATGAAAAAGAAATTCACAGAGCTGCTAGGCAACATAGAAAATTAACTTAACTGGAGATCGCGTGGTGGTCGAATTTCGACCATGGTTTATTTCATTGGCCAATATTACTTGACCTGTCATTGTATAGACTTTTGTACCATGACAGGTCAAAATATATACTGGACACTCATAGCTGTATGTACCCATTTTTGCATTTTTTTTAACTTTGTAGCAAATATTGTTCAAAAATTTTAGCATTCGTCACTTCTTCTCTGTGTAAACTATAAGTGTGCGAAATTTCATACTCCTCCGTCCGCCCAATTTTCGTAAAACAGGGTCCAAAGTTTTCGCTTCACGTATTAATATATGTATACTTATTATACTACTTACTTAATACTATATTAAAAATAATTTGTTTGAACCAGTATTTTTATTAATATCTAATTTTATAAGGTATTTTACTTAGAATAATAATATGTTTTGTTTTACAAGTATATTTTAAAATAAAAACTTTTACTTTTAGCGTAAACTTTGAACAAGATTTATTAACGAGGGTCAAGTTTCTGCCGTTCGATGTTTTAAAATATGCAAAGCTTTTAAAGTACGATGGAGTCTATGCTGGCTTTCTAACCGCATCGGTGAAACGCTTCTGGCCATATTTTCACCGGTGTGGTTGCGGTGGGATTACGGTGCGCTTGGGTGTGACTTGTATCGTCAAATCATAAAATTAAAATAAAAGTAGCTTATATTTCTGCGGTTCTAGAACACAGATAACATACTATGATACTTTTTTTTAAATTAAACCATAGTGTTAATGAGTAGCGGAACCAAAGTGAGACGCACGGCGATATCTTTTACCGAATAACAGGACTAATAGTCTGTAAATAGAATGTTCTACTGAGTTTTAAAAGTTCCAACAGTGGTCGAGTCAGATAACACGAAATATTTCAGAAAACTTGATGAATTTCTATGCGATGTTTTTCGAACTATATAAGGAAGTTGCATTGCGGTATGGATATTCAGTTCTAGTTAAGTGATACTACGAGTTACCAAGTGCAAAAAATAGTGAGTAGTACAAGTGAATATTAGAGAGAATTACTGCAACTGTGACTTGTATAAATTGCGAATTATTTTAACAAATTCTGTTTATTTCGTAGTAAGTTGGTGTATAACGATCTCTCTCTCTCTCTAATCCCGAACCCCGGCTTGTAATAGTATGCATAGAAACACCAAAACCAATGCAAATAGCTCTATTCATGCACGTTACAAATTTCGGAATCGAACCCCAACAAATGCTCTACTGGCGCGCCACATAAGCCGTCCAGTCATCCAAGAGATATTGTACAAAAGCTAACTTTTCGTACAATATCTCTTGCAAGTGAAATTATTTATTTCCATCCCTAGGGAACATTTTTTTTGTATGAATGGCAAAGTGTATGCAAAATTCCATGATGAGCGAATGATCGGTACTGTAGCGCATAAAATACGAACAAACATTAAATTTTATAAAGTTTTAAAGATAATAATAAGTTTTAACCCAGCCACAATACATTTTACTACTAGGTTATTCTATTTACTAGCAAATATCATCCAGTTATACATTGGCTGGGCCTAATTAGGAAACACGTTATTCCGACATTTCAATCAATCAATTCAATAAATGAGCCTATTCTATTCGACTGCTGGACATAGGCCTCTCCCAATGTATGCCATAGCACCCGGTCCTCCACCTGCCGCATCCAATCCCTCCCAACTACCTTCCTCAGGTCGTCAGTCCATCTCTCAGGGGGGGCATTCTACCTTCTGTTTACCGATTCGACATCTAGTAAAAACTAATATAAATACTGAAGAAAGGCGTATAATCAAGATACTGAATGCACTAATGAATGTATCCTTTCCCTACTCCCACCTTAAAGGCCGGCAACCCACTTGTGACTCTTGAGTTGCAGGTGTCCATGGGCAGCGGTAGTCACTTACCATCAGGTGACCCGTCTACTTGTTTGCCCCCGATCCCAAAGAAGAAAAAAATCATTTTTTGGTTAAGAGTTATATCACAATAAGTAAACAGAACCTTTTACCAATAACCAGTTTTTTCGCTTCCAAAGGAGCTTTGTTGTTATATTAATGAAATATCGAGTTTCAAGCTCTGGGGCGACGATTAGTCTAGACTTATTTCACAAGTCCCACAACCACACCAACCACAATTACACCACAACCACAATACGTGGGTGGGCGCTAATTTGTATGAAAATTAATAGTTAAATTCACACGGACTACATTTTGCCGTCATTATTGACCGCGTGTGCAATACCGACCACAGCGCAGCTACATCGTAACCACAACGTTCGGGACGCGACTAGAAAAGCCGGCGTCGAACTGTCTATCTGTACGCTACGGCACCCTTCGCAACGACTAGCGACAACGTAGCCACCTCTAAATTTTGTAGGTATCGCAACGCAACCGCAAGAAGCCACAGCGACACTATTCACACATAACCACGGCTTGACCACATTTTGTCGAGACGGTGTGGTGTGGTTGTGGTACGTGTGAAACAAGCCTAACTAAATACGTACAGCCGCCCTCCGAAAGATACAATAAATATCGTAAATAAATATCTTGTGTATATTTCATTGTTCCTTTCCTTTGATCTCTAGTTAATTATTTAGTAGCAATTCTGAGAACGTTAGTAAACAAAACCATTTGTCTCGCTGTCCGCGTCGATGGCGTTGACATTTAATTAGTGAGGGTTGTACGTGGTCTTTTAAGCGTATGTCGTTAAAAATAGAAAAACCGGCCAAGTGCGAGTTGGATTCTGACACTAAGGGTTCCGTACCATCGTACGAGATTTAATGAAAATATTTCATTTGTTTGGAGGCGCCTTTAATTTTGTTTTTGTTATTTGTTGTCATAGCGGCAATAGAAATAGATACTCTGTGAAAATTTCAACTGCACGGTATAAAATACATAGACGCCTAGACTTTTCACAACGAAAGAATAAAATATTTGCCTGAAACCTGCCAAAAAACCGGCACGCTGAATGTGACATAAACTACATTATATATTTATCTCCCTCTAACGATGCAATATCATGATTTTTTTCGTTAAACGGATACCGAAATAAATCACGTTTCTGGTATGGGGTCCGTCCCCCTTTATTTTTTTATTTTATTTCATTTGTAATAGGAAAACACACTTGGTAAAAATTTAACTGTCTACCTATTGCAACATATGGGATGTAGCCCGCTGACGGGTAGACGGATAGTGGAGGCTGTAATAGGGTTGCGTCGGCACCCTTTGGGTACGGAACCCTAAAAACAATGCAAATGTTTTTTTTATGTTTTTTTTTCGTGAAACTGTAGCCTGTAATAGTTTCAGGAATATTTATACTTTTTATAATACTTTGTGTTGTGACGATATGACTTAACAAGAAGCCTCTCTACAAAGCTAGAGAGTCGTCACTCATTTCTACTAAAAGGTAGTTTTTGAAGTGAAACTTCTTTGGTGACGTTGTGCTCTTTTTTGGGATGGGTAAAAAATGTTAAACTCGTGTCAGGACACGTGACCTGATCGAAAATTCGTAAGACGGAGCGGACGGAGGGTTTCTCATATTTAAAAAAAATTACATTCGAAATTGAAACATTTATGAGCGGCCAGGAGCGCAGAACTTCCAGTGTACCCTATGTATACATTTAGATATGTTATTACCTACTTTTTATTTTTAACCTAATTATATATATACAGATGTGTGTATATATAATTATATAATTAGGTATATGCAAATACATTGTGAAGGTTATGTTTTCACTTCTGTCGGCAGTCCCATGACTGGCTACTTTTTTTTTTAAGATACACTATAAACGTGTTGTTAAACCTATCCAACTAAGCTAAATTGGTGTGGGTTTAGTCAAACCTACAATTATTTGATGGCAAGTCCCTCGTCTTAGCCATTACCCTGATGGTAACTTATGGTAAAAGCAAGCAATTATTTATTTCATTTAGTTACATAAACTATATGCGCTTGAAGCACAGTGGCGGACTTAATGCCTAAGTCATTCTCTGCCAGTGATCAAGTGATGCAGAGAAAACGAAGTGCATTAAAAATATTATAAAACAAAGTCCCCCGCCGCGTCTGTCTGTTCACGATAAACTGAAAAACTATTGAACGGATTTTCATACGGTTTTCACTAATAGACAGAGTGATTTATGAGGAAGATTTAGGTGTATAATTTGTTAAGATTTTGTGTAAATTGATTGAAATATATTGATGATTTTTGGAGATGTCTCTGCTACCCATGCGAAGCCGGGGCTAGTCGGCTAGTAGGAGTAGGGGTTACTAGTAGTTTATTAAATATAGTTTTCTACTTATACATAGAACCATTATTTTAAACAGTCACTATCTATTCATAGTTTATTATTATACCCATATATACTGAATTAAAATAAGATAGTAAATTGACCAATTTTGACACAATGCAACGGTGAATGAAACCTCGTTAAGCCAGCAACGAGGGGAGATGAAAGGAAATGTACTTATAAAAATGTATCCCAATCCTTTTAAGCCTCGCTATTGCACATTAACCTTACTCCAAACAGCATTTGTAAGGTTCTATTTATTCAATATCGTATTCTCACTTTCTTTGGACATGTCACACGTCGAGAAGATGCATCTATGGAACAACTTGCAGTGCAGGGAGAAGTTGAGGCACAAGAGCGCGTGGCAGGTCACCAATCCGTTGGACCAACCATGTCAAAACTGCACTCAATGGTCCACTCCACGAATGTACAAGTAGAGCTACAGTTATACGGGTGGAATGGCGTCGGATTGTTGACAAGTTTGCCACAACCCGTCACGAGACGACTAAGACCAGTCAGCCAAGAGTGTGACAACGAAGAAGAAGAAGAGCAAAATTCATTAATTATCAGTCGTATAGATAATAAGAATTCCCTTCTATTTGAGGCCATTATACTTTTTTGTCTATGCACAGCGGGCGTTTTTATTTTCCCGTCGTCGTTGTCGAGGAGCTGTTTAACGACGCAGAGGGCGTGGAAAGGGGCAAGGGGAATTTTATTCCGGTACAAACTCTATTAAAACAATATGAGACAATTTAGCCCTGCGGGTAAAATGAATATGAAATATTTTGGAAGCGAAGGTCACTATCCATTTGTGACAAAAAGAAACCATCTGTGATCATTAAAATTATATATATAATGAAAATGAAAATTGAACACTTAAACTGGCCACAATGTAGGAGATCATTAAGAGAGTAACGAGAGTCTAGACCTTTTTTTGGCAACCCTCAAGGGCCTTCACCACCACCGGGGTTTTCGTTGGGGCGGTGTGTCGGAATCCAACGCACAAAAACCACACGGTATGCCATATAGGAGAAGGACTGGGTACGACTGTTGTTAGCATTGTCTAGACCAAAATTAATCATACCTTGTACTATGATACATATTTATATTCCTTTTTTACGGATTATAATTATTCGTAAGTAATTCATTCAGTAATTTCAATGTATGCTGGAAGCGGTTCTCAACAAACACAATGTTGCCATATTAGAAAAAATAGATAGAGAACACTTTACTTGTAGTACAGTAGATACATTTATCAAACAGATAATGTACAAAGGGCGGCCATATTGCTAGATGCAATCTTTTCCAGGCAGTCTTAGGATGGATCAAAATAATTCGGAGAGACAGTGGCAGTTGGTGGTGTATCTGTTAAAAAAATTTAACAAAATTTTTAATTGCTAATAAATAGTAAATAAAAAGATATTTTGTATTTTCAACTGAGCACGTTAAGCCGTCGGTCCCGGATGCCATACGAACATCTGTAGCATTTGTTACGGGTAGTTGGGACCCCTAAGAAGTCCGACAACCTGGTCCAACTACAGAACTTCGATATCGCCTAGTACTTGGGTTGTGGAGCTCTGATGGCAGTCGCTTCACGTAAAATATCAAAATTCGGCCGTATCGTAGTTTAAAGCCGACCCCAACTTAGTTGGGAAAAGGCGCGGAGGATGATGATGATTCTGTATTTTCAACTACTTCACTTAAATTAAATAATTATAGAAATAAAACAATTTGTATGTTCACATAACTAATAAGTAAATAAATATGTATGTATATGTACATAGAAAAACGCCCTGATCAATGCGAATAGACTTATTCATGGATATAAAATATTTGTACAGAGCAAATATTTATGAAAGAACCAGCGATAACTGACGCTGCAGGTTTATGTTTTCCTAAATATTTGCTCTGTTCAAATGTTTGGGGAAAGAACCAGCGATAATTGACGTTGCAGGTGTATGTTTTCCCAAATATGTGCTCTGTTCAAATATTTGGGGAAAGAACCAGCGATAATTGACGTTGCAGGTGTATGTTATCCCAAATATGTGCTCTGTTCAAATATTTGGGGAAAGAACCAGCGATAACTGACGTTACAGGTGCATGTTATCCCAAATATGTGCTCTGTTCAAATATTTGGGGAAAGAACCAGCGATAACTGACGTTGCAGGTTTATGTTATCCCAAATATGTGCTCTGTTCAAATATTTGGGGAAAGAACCAGCGATAACTGACGTTGCAGGTGTATGTTATCCCAAATATGTGCTCTGTTCAAATATTTGGGGAAAGAACCAGTGATAACTGACGTTGCAGGTGTATGTTATCCCAAATATGTGCTCTGTTCAAATATTTGGGGAAAGAACCACCGATAACTGACGTTGCAGGTGTATGTTATCCCAAATATTTGTTCTGTGCAAATATTTGGGGAAAGAACCAGCGATAACTGACATTGCAGGTGGATGTTCTACCACTGACTACCACCCGCGCCGCTCTATCAATAATTTAATGAATTGCGGTCGAATTTCGACCTCTGGCCAACAACTAGTATGTGATAAACTTTCTAATATATAAAAATCAATGTTAGTTTGTTCGTATTTTATACGCTACACAGCGCAGGGATAAATAGATAAATGTTCTAAATTTGAATTGTAATTGTACACTTTATGAGGCTGCCATTGTTGACATGCTAAATACTAGGTGTATTTAGCATGTCAACAATGGCAGCCTCATTATTGTTATTTTCACCTAATGTCACTGTAAACATGTAGTCCATGTGAAATTAGTATTCATTAAAATGTTGGATTCGGGATTAATGTTGATAACGTCACACTATTACGTTATGTAATGGTGTGACGTAAAGTTATATGTGTGTAACACTATAATTCCTGGTCAAAAACTAACCGTTCGTAAGACGCAATTTTCAAACACATGCTCTCTAATGTGAGTTTGTTTGTTACGTCTTAACTACTAAACGGATCATCATGAAGTTACATTTGTTAGGGGTACAGAAAAGGACAAGTACAAAAATAACTTCTTTTTTTTTTGTTTTTTAAGATTACTAGTAACGTGGGTCACACATTACTAGTAATCTCGTTAACCCCTCCAGCTAAGCTTAACGCTTGTGTTAGGAGTGGGTTCACGACGGTAGTGCACTGGGTGGACTTCGAACCCGCAACCACTTGATCGCAAGTCCGACGCCTTAGCCATTACGCTACCGCCGCTTTTTCTAACTTAAGGTTAATTAGGTTTAGTGGGAGAGATATTCTTCGGCACGTATGGGCCGGCTCGACCGGAGTGATAAGACGGCCTCAAAGAAAACCGGCCGTGAAGCAATGCTTGCGGCGAAACAACGCCGAGTGAGTGAGGTTACCGGAGGCCGTAATCCCTCCCCCCTTCCCCTACTCCCACCATAAAAGCCGGCAACGTACTTGTGACTCTTGAGTTGCAAGGGTCCATGTGCGGTGGTAGTCACTAACCATCAGGTGACCAGTCTGCTCGTTTGCCCCAAATCCCATAAAATAAAAAATAAAAAACTGTGGCATAGAGTTGTTTTTCTTACAAGTGAATTTATCCGAGCGGTTTTTGCCAACTGTATTGCATACATGTATATGTATAGCCAGCCATGTATCGCTGGTTTCCGAGAATATCGACGTAATTCAAAATTCAGTCGAATAGAACTAAGTATTCCAAACTATCATAAATCTTTGATATTTTATGGTGAACAGAGATGCAACGATTTCGTGCTAACGTTCGTTAGAAAGAGACAAGTTCATTATATATTTAGAACAAAATACTCTAGCGCAAATCACAAAACATTGCCTTTCTCTAAAATCAATAATTTTTAGTTCCGTCGCTATTCTCGCAAACCAGCGATATGTCTCAAAGTGTGTAATGTCTATTGAAAGCGTTAATTTCATCATTCAATCATCATAAATTGAGAGACCTCACACACGGACACACACACGGTCGTCTGATCCCAAACTAGGCAGAGCCTGTACTATGGTAACCAGACTGCTGATAAACATACTTATGTATTACTAAATACATACATATTATAGACAAATGACACCCAGACACAGAACAAAATTAAATGATAGTGCTCATCACAAAATTAATTGTCCTGGGTAAGAATCGAACCCACAACCTCTGGCTCGGCAGCCAGGTTCACTAACCACTAAACCAACATACCTGTCAAAATGTTTAATCACTTAAAGTATAAATGTAGCTAGATGTTGCCATTTTCACATTATTAGTTTCTAATATTGTTATAAAAAATTGTTAGTTAGGGAAAAGTATTCCCCATATTATAAACCTTTGAGTATTCTAAATTACACTTCACATTCCTCGGTGCGTGAAATTTGTTTTAAAAGAGTTACGAAGAATTAGAAATTAGTTTAATTTTTTTTATGGTATAGGGGCAAACGAGAGAAGGGTCACCTGGTGGTAAATGACTACCGTCGCCCTTGGGCACCTGCAACTCAAGAGTCACAAGTGCGTTACCGGCCTTTGAGGTGGGGGTAGGGGAAGGGAAGGAAGAGGGGGTGAGGAGGGGAGAGGAGGGATAAGGGGAAGAGGGGGAGAGGGAAGGCTTAGGGCCACCGGTAACCTCACTCACTCGGCGAAAAAGCATTGCAAGCATTACTCCACTGCCGGTTTTCTGTGAGGCCGTGGTATCACTCCGGTCGAGCATGACTCTTCCATGACTAAAAGTTATAAGTTCTAAGGAATATAAGAAGATAATATATTTCTGCACGTCATTATTATAAAGTATAAACTATACAAAGAATCTTGAAGCTAGTACAATAGAACCGTATAATAAAAACATCGCCTAGAGACCATTAACGTTTTTTACAACCATTTTCGTATTGATCTAAGGAGTATTAAATATTCATTCCTTTTAAATCGCTCCCTAGCCTTAATGAGAGATTTAATCAGTTCAATTTGAACCTAACACTGAAGTTCATAGAGTCAATTTTTGATAAAATGGCTTGAAAAGATGGTGAGGTGTATAAAGTGTATCGATTTTATCTGTAGTTGATAGAAAGTCGCCAAGCCTTGCTCCTCGATCGGTACGAATTCCCATGAGAAGGTAATATTTTGTAAAGCCAGGATATCTTAATGCTCTTTTTTGTAAAAAAATGTTGAGTTTAGATGCTGTTGACAACGTTTTTTTCTGAAGTAAGCCATCTTAATTTATCTTCGTCGTTGCCTTTTCTCCTCTTCATTAACTCGACATTAAATTCTTCTTTGTTATATTTGCTTTTATTTTCCTTTCACTATTCTTCTTGAGAATCCAGATATAAATACATTTCAAGAGAAAATATATATATACGTAGATAATGAAAAAATGTTGTTCGTTGGATTTTAACATAATGCGTAACAGTATAGTATAGTAGAAATAGGATTTAGATCATAGGAAATTGGAAAAATTGGAAAAAATAAAAATAAAAATTATGGTATAGAGAGCAAATGAGGAGACGGGTCACCTGCTGGTAAGTGACTACCACCGCCCATGGACACATGCAACTTAAGAGTCACAAATGGAATCAATACGATCACAAAGAATCTTATTGAAATCTAACAGAAAAACGTGCGTCGGTTCAGCAAGTTTTTCATAAATTATTTTCCAAGGAACACAGAAATCCTGGGCAAAATTGAGGAATAAATTTAATCCTACATAACGTACCAAATAAAACCTCGTATAGGGTGAAGTACCTATCACCACTCAAATGGCACTCGTACTTTATCTAATTTAAAGCACCATCATTCCACAATTACCCCATTTTTAGGAGGAAGGATAAATTTAAGAGGGATTTCAATTTATTTCCGTAGAAGATATTTTACGTAGGGTAGCAGTGCCTAATGTTCGCCTGGAGGTTGAATTGAAACTGGTAAATCCGTATGGCTTAGTTGTATGTAGCTGACAGTTTGTCACAAATTATTTGTTGTGTTTCGAGGGTGTATTTACACAATATTTTTTCTACATTTACATTATTAATTCTTACTAAAGATGGAGATGAACTGTCAAAAATGGTAAATAATTTACGGTAATTATTTACGTATATAAAAAGAGAACATAAATAAATTAGATTGATATCGGTCGGTGCGATTTACTTATAATTACAGAGAGTAAAATATATTTCTTAAATGATTTCAAATGTGTTAGTCATATTTTAATATCTTACTTTAAAGTTTTATCTCTCAAATTGAGGTAACTTTATGTTTATTTAGTGATGGATGGAAAGCGAGAAAAATTACTGCTCGTATTGTGTTTGTAATCTAGGTGTTTGTTGATATAGTATGTTTCTAGTCTGTTAATAAGTAATATGTTAATGAAATAATTTAGCCATTTCCGTTACAAATCTTTTTCTTTGATACTGTAAGAAACAGTCTCACAACCACTGATATAAACTATGAAAATCACTAACTAACAGTAACTGCCAAGTTGCTCGTACCACTATTCGCACTCAAGTCAATAGTTCTGAACTTATTTCTACCCTTTTATAACCCCACTATTCATTAATATTTATTAATCGACCAATACCATTGCGTTACCGGTATAACCAGTCAAAATAATGTCCATTAACTTACTTCGTTATTATCTATTATTGTTTGTCCCTATTTTTAATAAAATAAATAAGCGCTTTTGAAGTGGCGACAACACTACGAATATCAATAAGCAAATGTGCTGAATAAAATGTTTAGATCTATAACTTATGTGTATCACATTTAAGTAAATAGAAGGATGTGATTGCAAAAAACTTGCAATCAGCAAACTGTAACCTAGACAACGAAACAAACTTTCAGCTACAAACCACCAGCCAAATACATGAACATACTTTATACAAGGTACATGTCTAATGTTCGCCAGAGGGTAGAATTGAACTCGCTTGATCCTTAAGCGACGTAGATACATATACCTATTCTAAAGGTCCAAATGATATTTTGATGAATAGTACAACGCTATTTTTTATATAATCTTAACGTAGGCAAGATACAATGGTTTTGTTTATCTCGATTTCCTTTTTATACGACTAAGATGTTAAAAAACTACCGACTTGATAGTAAGAGGTTACCGTACCCTAATAACGTTTACAACATAAGTGGCATGACAAAAAATACATACGCTTTTATGCTATTATGCTTATAAAATGCATAGAATTTATTTTTAAATGAAGAGCCGTCACGTATCTTGAACACAAATTACATTTATTTTTCTTTAGTTATCGTATATTTACATTAATACATAAGCTCATGCTTTTCTCCCTTCTGGGAAGACAGAAGTTGTTATTGTCGTGTTGTTGTTGTCTCTGTCTTCTGATAGAGACTACAGTCCGCCAATTGCTTCTATCCTTGCATACCTCATGAGCTCCCTCTACTTTTATTAAACTGTACTTCTGTAAGTAGTTCTGACCTACTATTTCTCGAGAACATCACCAATTTGATCGGTATTTATGTTCTACAGAAAAAAAAAGGAAAAAAAAACCAAATATAATTTATTGCAAAAACCTCGGCGTACATTTTTTTTATGTTACCCAAGTCAATATTTAAAATAAAATAATAGCAATATATAAATATATTAGTATTCAAGTCTAATTACACTCTAAAACAACCTAATATTATTATGAAATTAAAATACACATTGATAATAATTACCTATTTCACAAACATCATATTTTTAATCTATGGCTTTATCTACAACATGTCAAGTAGAATGTAAATGGCGTGTCATTCTTGACGTGGCAACATATGTGGTAATCTCTTTTTATTCAAGAATAATTGACGGTCGTAACGTGATGGTCAGTCGAGTTCAGTGCCTTTTCCCCATACCAAAAGTGCCCAACGTGCCTAAAGAAGTTTTCACTTCAAAACTGTCTTGTTTATAATAATCTATATATTAATACGTGAAGCGAAAACTGTGTATCCCTTTTTACGAAAATTGGGCGGACGGAGGAGTATGAAATTTCGCACACTTATAGCTTATACAGAGAAGAAGTGACGAATGCTAAAATTTTTGAACAATATTTGCTACAAAGTCAAAAAAAATGCAAAAACGGGTACATACAGATATGAGTGTCCAGTATTATTTTGACCTGTCATGGTACAAAAGTCTATACAATGACAGGTCAAGTAATATTGGCCAATGACATAATCCATGGTCGAAATTCGACCACCACGCCATCTCTAGTTATAATAATTGTGTTAAAAAACTACTACTAGTGGCATCCATCAAACTGACGTACGTTCGGACGAAATGTTGAATAAAGGTTTTCGCTATTGAGCACTGTAAGCGTTATATATCTCCACCTTAATTATAATTATGTTTTTGTTTATTTTACCATATGAATTGCGCACACAATAAGTACTTCATTGAACTAATTATATTTTTAAAGATTAATTAATAAGGAGCTTACGGAACTCAATGTTTAAATTAGCGCCCTCTAGTGGATCTATATATGTACTATTAGCGTGACGATCACATGTTCAGTGCTTTTTCCCCATAGCAAAAGTGCACAACGTGCCTAAAGAAGTTTTCACTTCAAAAACTACGTGGTCAAAATATTTATTGTTGATTATAGAGGCGTACTAGGTGTACCCTAAACAAACACATTCAAACCGACGAGAAATTAATAAAGTTACATTTGTGTTCATGATGGCTGATGCCTGCATATGGTTGAAGAATAAACTGAGGCTGTAATACTTACGGAACGGGTAGATTGTTATACATTATTCGTAGACGTCGTCAGTTCTGGTGCCTTACCTGCAATAAATGAATCCATTAAATCAATAAATCCTCCTTCTATGTATATCATATGAAAGTATTTTAATTAAATCAACGTCTCGTGTTTATTATTATTATCCTTTTCACTTTAAAACTTACGAATTAATTACATCAACCATTTACGAGTGGTTTCGATATGGTTTTGGATCTACCGTTTTCAAAATAACCACATTCTTAAGAAGATTATTTTTGTGTGTACTTTATCGAAATCTTTTGCAGTTACCGTTAACATATTTTGATAATTCTTTTTATCTTAAAGTTATTAATTTTATGAAAATCAAATACAATTAGGAGAAATATCATGTAGCCGAGAATACATACTGTAGCTGTGTAGTGGCTTTGTTGCGACACATTGAAGGATTTATCTTATGACAAGTCTTTAGCCAAATATAGATACCCTAACGCCTGTAACCCCGAAGGGGTAGGCAGAGACGTATTAAACTTGATACGCCTATACGACGTATTGGTACGACTATAATTTATATTTATTTATTTATTTATTTATTAATGCTTTATGCACAGATTGTACAAAGGCGGACTTAATGCCTAAGGCATTCTCTGCCAGTCAACCTTGGGGTGATGCGGAAATAAAAGTGGTAGGTGCAAAGATATGTTATAGAGAGAAAACAGAGAAAAGAGAGAGAGATAATATTCCAAAGATAAGAATTCAAAAGTCTTATAATAATTTGGATTGATAAATCAAACCATAAACTAAATATACACATTAAGAACATCTACATCATATATACATATTATAAACATATATATACATACATATCAAGTCAGAGAGTTATGTTCTAGCGCTGTGTCAATTCTGCCAACTCGTTGTGGAGGAGATCACATACTCTCCTCTTAAATATAAAGCGGTTTGTGGACATCCTGATTTCGAGTGGGAGCGCATTCCAGAGAAGAACTGATTGGACATAGAACGAAGAGTTCACGAAGTCAGAGTTATGTGGGGGACATAAGAGAAGGTTATTATTTGTAGAACGGAGATTTCTATTATGATTTGAGCACAAGAACCGAAGGTAGGGAGCTAAATAAGAAGGTGGAGATGGAGAGTTAACAAAAGAGAAAAGAGAAGTTAGTGCTCGTAGATTACGGTGCTGGCGTACAGGTAACCATTATATCATCATCCTCGGCGCCTGATGATACAAATTATAGTCTTACCAATACCAGGCCTATGTCACTCGATGTAATTAATTGCAATTATACAATACTAGCAACTGGCTTCGCACGGGTACAAATTATATACCAAAACCTTCCTCATGAATCACTCTGCCTATTAGTGAAAACCGCATGAAAAGCCGTTCAGTAGTTTTTCAGTTTATCGCGAACAGACAGACAGACAGACGCGGCGGGGGACTTTGTTTGTGTATGTAGTGATTTTTCACCACACAGTTTAATAATCAATATTTTAGAAAGGGTAAGAAGTTATTCATCTTTATATAAAAATAAAACACTTATAGGAAGTATTTTTGTATGAGTACTTAACATTTGAAATGAAAAAATAAGCATAAGTACTTAATTAATAGGTATACCAATTGCATTTTAAAAATAAATTTATTAAAAAAGTAACCCTACACACATTTTAAAGCGAGGAAAGATTAGGCAATTAAAACGGTAATTTATCTGTTACGTAGTAACTACTTAGCAATCTGTACCGATATTATACATATTTGTTTAATATAATAAATTGCGCCAGCCTCCAAATTAAATTGGGACAAGGATAGGCAGATGATGATGACGATATGTATATATTTGTTTATTAATGTATGCAAATATGAAAGTAATATTATGCGTGAGAAGTATTTCATGTTTATACGTCTCATACTAAGTAATATTATATCCTTACGCAAATTTTTCGACTAACGCCAACGAATAGATATTTGTATTCGTTAGCGTGTGTCGAAAAGGTTGATTTATTTAAATCATTCTGTTCTATACCCAATCCAAATTTAATTATTTGCGATTGGAAGACATTGGTTCCGATTCTATTGTACACTCGACTAAACTAAAACCTAACTTAATTTCTTCATATGAAATCAACCCTATCTTCTTCGCAACAAGATCTATTTGTTACTGGCATCTATTTCTCAGCGCCACTAAATTTCACTAAAACCTGTCAACATATACTCAACTTTATTTCCACGCAGCGAGAGTCCCCATTTATTCAAATGCCGTATAATTGCCGTATAAAAACTTGTTCAAAACGAACTAAGACGTTATTTTAATCGACACCTACGAAGACGCTTACTAAAAACACAGAGCAAAAGAGATGGCATTCAACGGATAGGCGGCTCTCGCGACGTGGTATTAAAGTTTATTTAAGCGTATCAGACTTTAGTCGACAAATAAATTGCTTATTTCGATAGCGACATATGTTCCTACTTGTTTAAATTTGAAATAAGACCTTCTTTCAAAGTGTACAAGGTTTACATTTTGTATTAAAAAAATTAAGTCAATTATATTCAAGAGAGCAATACAACAGAATTGACACCATTGTTTTAAGTGATAAGTCCGCTCTTTGGTCAATGTCATCGCCTTAAAATTTTGCATTTTTGTAAAAACCATAATGTTGTACATTATGATTTTCACAAAAATGTGAAGTGTTATCCGTTTATCTATCAATAAAAATTCTTAAACTGTTGTTTATCGCATCATTATTTTGTTATACAGACATTCTGAACAGATTGACAGATTATTGGTATAAATGACGAAAATTACTCAAATCATTATTTGAAATATAAATATTTTCTAAAATATTACACAACGCTATCTTACTACTATAATATTACAGCTACAGATTTTTTTTTGTGCATGTGGAAGCCCCACAGGACGTCACCACCACAGAGGTTTTCAGTGAGGCGGTGAGTTGGGATCGAACCGACAAACCACACGGTGTGCCATACTGCGCCTGAAATAGGAGCACGAGAACAGCTGTGTTAAGATATCCAGTACCCCTCTTAGCGTCTGCCTATTATATAAGGTAATTTATGCTATATAAGTTGGTAAGTAGATCAGGGTCGACCTTAAATAAACAAACATCGATAAAATTGGTGATATCCGGAAAAGTGGGATAAAACATACGATGTTGAACGGCTTATATTGAAACTCTAATAACTGATAAGGCGATATTAGATTAAAAAGACAGGGTTGAGCTATCCGAAGATAGATTATAAACTGATTATTTAGTCGTTTCTTGCAAATTTAAAAGAGAATCTATTATCCAAGAAAGAAACCTGCTATGTTTCCTACGCCTCGGTGTAATTTTTAAATTAAAATGATAATCCAGTTTAAATTTCCAATACTTAATATGAAAATCTGATCATCTTTAAAAAGTTATGCGTAGGTATAATATAGAAATCCTTTTGATTACGTTTTTTGACGTGACAACGTCTTATAAATTGGTTTACCGGGTGACACTTCAAGAAACTGCGTTACGCTCCGCTCACGTTATGCGCTCACAATGAGAGCGAGTGAGAGGCACGCGTCCCTTCCACTCGGGCATGGTTATTATTTTACCACTCAAAGTCGTTGTCACGTAAAACTTTCGCCCGTATACCGACTTTACAGGCAACCAATTTTTTTTTTTTTTAAATGGACACTATATCTCTTGGAATCAAGAGATATAGTGTCCAAAGAAATACATGGCCTATTGAATTTAGGTTTTGTTTCAGTATCAATTCAATTCTAGTATTAGTTTCCAAACTAGGAGGCAATTATCTATATATTAATACGTGAAGCGAAAACTTTGGATCCCTTTTTATGAAAATTGAGCGGACGGAGGAGTATTTCACACACTTATAGTTTATACAGAGAAGTGACGAATGCTAAAATTTTTGAACAATACTTGCTACAAAGTTAAAAAAAATGCAAAAACGGGTACATACAGCATGAGTGTCCAGTATATATTTTGACCTGTACAAACGTCTATACAATGACAGGTCAAGTAATATTGGCCGATGAAATAAACCATGGTCGAAATTCGACCACCACGCGATCTCTAGTTTAATTAGTTACTTGCATTTTGATAAGTTAATTCTTACTAAATTTAATTTAATGTCCGAATAAAGGTTGAGTACCTGGAAGAAGCTTTTTTTAAAATCGCCATTTTTTTAATTTATTTTTTTTTGTTGTAAAAATTACGTTTTTACAGGAAATACCACTATACAGTTGAATTTAAAATGTAATACTGTATCTGAATTCAAAATTTCATCAAAACCGTTAGAGCCGTTTCCGAGATACCCGAAATATAAATACATAAGACACATATAAGAAAGCCGAACACGTCAGCCTGTGACCATGGCCAGTGCAACCTGGTCGAAACGTTAGGCAATTCAGAGGTATGTAATACCTTTTCGTGATCGCGTTAATTCCCGTTTAAATACATAATTATATCATGGAACGCGAAAGTTTAAAAGTTAGTAAATGAAAATACCTTTGTATGAACGAATATGGCCGATCGTGTTCCCACTTTGTTTATGAATTTGTAAATGTAAATTTTTCTTATAATGTTTTCTTTGTGTCCGTTGTATCTATGTTTGTAAAGTCCCCCGCGACACAGGAGTAATTCCTAATGCGGGAGTTGTCTTTTAAAAAGAAAAAAAAAATTTAGTGATCGCGTTAATCCCCCCTATATATACATAATTACATGAATTATTATTATAATGTATCTTATGAGTTCAGAAAAAAAACTGTTTCTTTCTTTCCAAAAATAATTCTTTAAAAAAAAAACCGACTTCAACAAAAAAAACTATTCCATAAAAGACTTATATATGGTTTTCTCATGGATGCCATTGTCAGAACTGGACCAAATTGAAAAGGGACCACATGGGAAGCACCAGCTTTCAAATAAAAAAAGAATCATCAAAATCGGTTCACCCAGTCGAAAGTTCTGAGGTAACAAACATAAAAAAAACATACAGTCGAATTGGGAACCTCCTCCTTTTTTGAAGTCGGTTAAAAATGACAGTTTTTAAGTTCCAAGTTAGTATCGATTATTATTATTTATTAATAAAATTCAGTTTTATTCTTAGAATAATAAATATGAAATTGTTTATTATTTTTATCTATACTAATATTATAAATCTGAAGAGTTTGTATGGTTGAACGTGCTAATCTCAGGAACTACTGACTCGTATTGGAAAAATCTTTCAGTGTTGGATAGTCCATTTATTACCTACGGAAGACGATAGGCTAGGCAAACGGGTCACCTGATTGTAAGTGATTATTGCCACCCATGGGCACCTACAAATCAAGAGTCACATGTGCGTTACCGAACTTCAAGGTGGGAGTAGGGGAAGGGAGAGAAGGGGAGAGAGAGAAGGGTTAGGGTCTCCGGTAACCTCATTCGCTCGACGAAACACAACGAAGCATGGATCTCCCACTTAAACCTACTTCTAATTGACGTATCGAAATGAAACGTTGTATGTATAAGTAGTTTAGATGACAATACTATAATTGGGCATCTGCAGCCGATCTGATGTTGAAGACAAGAGGTGGATAATGGAACTCTTCAGTGGCTGCTAGTAAACCCCTCGAGTTTGGACTCATATGATTTGTTTTGACGAGTCCAACAGATTAAGCTTGGTAACGATGGTCTGATGCTGGACCCAGGATGTAAATGGTGGAACTCTTTTTAATTTGGTGTTCGTATTTTTAGTTATTTATTTGTAACTTAACGTAAATCAACTATCACAGCGTTTAAAGCAATTATAGGATGAATAAATATAAACTGCCAGGACAATGTCACCCGGGTTAGTAAATTAATAAATCAATCATAATTCGCAATTTTGTTAGCGCAGTCATTACTTATTTCATTTTGCTCATGTTATTACATATTTTGACAATATATTTTTTATGGGATAAGTGGTAAACCTTATGACGGAAGTGACTATCGCCGCCCATGGGCACCTGCAACTTGAGAGTCACAAGTGCATTGCCGACCTTTAAGATGGGAGTAGGAGAACGGAGGGGAGGGGTGAAGAAGAGGGGAGAGAGGGAAGGGTTAGGGCCTCTGGTAACCTCACTCACTAGGCAAAACCGCCGGTTTTCTGTGAGGCCGTGGTATCACTCCGGTCGAGCCGGCCCATGCGTGCCGAAGCATGGCTCTCTCACTTATAAATATGCCTTTTTCTGTACTCCGACATTGTCTTTGCATTTTATTTTTATTTAATGTACAATGGCGGACTTAATGCCATAGGCACTCTCTACCAGTCTACCCTAGAGTGGTACAGAAATGGGTGAAATAGGTGCACTAAATATATAATATAATATTGTATTAATACGTGAAGAGAATTCTTTGTACCACTTTTTAAGAAACTTTCAGGAACGTAGTAACGTGAATTTTAAAATATTTACAGTTTATATATAGAAGAAGTGCAGAAAGCTAAAATTTTTAAACAATATGTCTTACAACTTTAAAAATTAGGTGAAAACGGCTTATTGAAATTACACGCGTCCAGTGTATGTGATTACTTGTCATGGGAAGTAAGTGTATACAAGGACAGCTCAAGTTATACTGACCAATGAAAAAACCATGCTCGAAATTCGCCAACCACGCGATCTCTAGTATAAATATATACACATATACATACATACATACATAAAAATATACATATATACATACAAATTATAAAGTATTAATGTTGTGATGATCCTGCCAAATTTTGTGCATGACGTAGTTCGTGACGTAGGTTGAGACGTATAATGTTATAGATCGGAATTTCATAAATTCCTAACATTCCTTTAGGTGAATAATATTGTGGTGTCATATATAAGTACATACTACGTATGATAACCTAGATTAATTCCTATATAAGCTCATGTATTCCATCAGAAAATATAGTTATTCTACAGTACTAACAAGAAGTGGTGTCATTTCAATTAGAGATAATCTCCACGTACTTCATGGCGATCCTGGCAGGGTCGCCACGTACTTCAGCTCGTACCTTCGCCTTGAACGAAAGGCGACTTTTATGACAATCAGTTCAGTAGTAAAGGTGTGAAAGAAAACTCACATTCGCATTTACAATACGACAAGTATTAATTACGGTTAACACGGTTACGCACTTAAATATATTTTCTTTACATTCCTAGAGAATTTAAAACTGTGTGTCATTTTTCTGCGCCAATAGCCACATGTATTTATTCTCTGCTGTAACACGTTTTTAAATCAGTTCAGCTCACAAGTGCACAATCAGCCGGATATCCGGCACCGTACGGCCTTAATCTAACCTATATCTAGAATGTTTTAGAAATACTTTCATCGTAATACTCTTCTAGAAAGATATTGTAATACCATTGTTGTATTTTTATCGCAGAATGTCAAGAAAATGGTGGTTACATACTTTATTATACTTTTACTTGTACCACAAGATCATCAGGACAGTCAATAATCATCCTCCGCGCCTTTCCCAAACTAAGTAGGGGTCGGTCGTGCTCCAACTACCCGTAACGAATGCAGATATTTATCTGGCACCCGGGAACGACGGTTAAACGTGCTCTCCGAGGCACGGAGGGGTCTCAATGTGTTAAGAATGGTCACCCATCCTAAGACCGACCTGGCTAGGGTTACTTAACTTTGTAATGTGCTAACCTACTCGATTACCACTTAGCCACGAGCCCCTCCAGGACAGTCAATAAAGACAGTAAAAATATTTCTAACTAATAACAGCGCGTGAGATGTCTTTAGGACACCCGTTTGAAACGATGGCGACGTTCCTTTCGCTATATATATATATTTGATGGATTGAATAAATTGTTTCAAACTATATTAAATATTGTAAATACTCGAAATTTTGCGCCATCTGTGAAAGTTGCCGTAACTAATATACGGATAATTAGTATACAAGATATTACAGTAGTATCGCGCAGAATCTACAGATAGCGTAAAAATATAATAAATCAACTCGTGGTCAGCATTTTTCGTTTCACTAACACTTTTTTTGAAGCTAGCCGAGCATCTGAAGATACGATAACGAACTTCGTTCTAAAAATGAATCTATTTAATTTTATCTTAAATTCTGGTAATCCATAGATTAAGAAGATCACTTTTCACCAGGCTGGCCACTAAAATGGTTTAAAAGATCCAACCTCCCTAGCTAGTAATATTGCTAGTACGTTATGGGACGTTATAGCGCCTCTATACAATCGCCCGTCAAATTATGGTCGGTGAAAAGCAAAAGAGATTGTTTCAATCCATCTAAACGGTTACAATATTCAACTCTGATTACGTCAAATTTAAAGTTGGTTGATCACAAACGTCAACGCTAAGTGAAATTCGAACACTTACAGCCCATGCATGCAATGAAATAAAAATAATTAATGGTCCAATTGTCTTTTGATATTGCAGGAGGAATTATGACGTCATTAAGCCATCTAGCAGAAACTACGTCTTCGATACGATGTCTCTTAAGGTGGTCTTCTCCATTGTGTTGAAGGAGGTGCCAAGTTGAGGATTTTAATTGAAGCTTTTGTTCAGCGTTGATGCCGCCCGCCCACTGTTGGTCTAGATTTCCCTCGGATTACCAGAATTTTGCTAAATCTCAGACTTTGCCTTGACTTAGAATGAGAAATAGATCCACTTAAAAAAGTGACAAATTAAATTATCCATAGCGTCGTTAAACCAACAATAATATAACAATATTAATCCTAAGCGACGGTGAATAATGGTTGGTTTTCTGATTAATGATCAAAATACCAAGAATTGTGTTTTGTTTTACAATTCAAAGTATTTTTGTCCGAACAAATGCTTAGCGACGCGTAATACTGTAATGCGTAATGAATAAGAAAATTAAAAATTAAATTGTGTCGAGTCAGATGCGTCCTTTATTTATGAAATAATGTTTATTTTAAATAATTAAATTGAGAGGCATCAGAAAAATTTTAAGCGCCTAGGCCAAAAAATAGATACGACTGGATTAATGCAGCCTCTCCTACCGGATGACGCAAGTAGACACCGGACACGGTTGTTTCGGGAAATTTCTGTCGGACAGGTCAGCAGCCGCTAAAGACAAAGACACACCAGGTGAAGGAGAGAGCTGAATGAGCGCTTACCTGGGGACGATGGGCAGGCTCATCTGCCGCTCTAGCAAAAACAGGCCCGAGACGGGGACGAAGTGTTCCGCGCGCGCCTTTTCAGGACTGGCAGGGGACAAGATTCCCCGCACACCACTGCGGAGTCAACTGTTGTTCAACAGACGGCTTTCCTTTCAAGGATATACCTGAGGCCCTGGCAGTAAGGACTCCGTGACGTAACATCGTGTTTTTAATCGGTTCGATATCAGTAACAAGACCCTTAGTGATAGTTTCATCTTTGTCACGACCGACGATTATAATTTTTCATAGAATATATCGGGAATGTAATAGGCAAAAAGCAACTCGGATAATACGATTCTAACAAAACCTAAATGCGCCTTTATGGGGGCTACTCTATAAAACAACTATATACGGGCACCAACCCGTATAGATTTTACAAACTTGTAGCTTACATTTGTTGCCGCTTGACAGTAATGGAGCAGAGTGGCTGACATAATTGTATCTCGTATATGTTAAGCCCCATTTACACGTTAATTAATTCAAACGGTAATTTGTATCTTTTTGCTTCTTATGTACTTGTTATGTACTTAACTTATCGATAAACAGGCAGCACAAAAAAGGAATGAACGTTCTATTTGTCACTGAAACCAATGTATAACAGAGACTTTACCTATTACCCGTTCCCCGAATATCGATCGTATTTTTATTAGTTTTAATAGAATTCAAATATGATAATCGTCTGTGACAGAAGCTGGAAAAATATAAACAGATAAAATTATGTAAAATACTTTCCCTTGCCCACTGAAGTAGAACACTCTTTTTGTTTTTTTTATATATATATATGTATTCGGTGTACAATAAAGAGTACTTACTTACAACAGTAAAAACTTTTTGTGAATATCTTGGAATAAATGTTAACTTCTCTATGGTTTTGTGCAATTGAGTGGAAATGAAAGCTTTGTAGCTCTTTGTTGACAGTTTATATGTAAGTATAAGTTTTTTTGTCTACGTATGACATCAAAAAAATATAATATATTGCATTTAGAGTACGCCGTCGGAAATAGCGAATCTACACTTGCCAGAGGCGTTTCGGCAATCGTTGAGATTCTACTTGTGACAGAAATGATTGACGCCTTTGATCATGCTTGCTAGCGAGAGTAAGCATTTTTGATATAATCTTGTGCTAAGCTTTGATTTTAAATAACTTAGTAGTTCAACAAGCGCACGGTCTTAAGAATAACAGAATAATAATAACTAACTGACAATTAAATATTCAGATTAATTAATCGTTTAAAAAAGGACAACCCTAACGTCACAGTGTCGTCAGAACAGCTAAGAGTTACGCGATAGAAAGAGAGGAAACTTCTAAGTAGATATAACTATAAGTAATTAGCGCTGTGGCCTGTGCTACTTGAATTACGATTTTATTGTATCGGAACAAGAGTCGCTATTTATTTAAACGATTTGGCGGAGTGAGACCTCTGTACTGGTACTATTATGTATTCTGTTGCTATAGGGGTATCCAGTATATATATTGACCTGTTATGGTACAAAAG
Organism: Euplagia quadripunctaria; assembly: GCA_963859945.1. NCBI lineage: Eukaryota > Metazoa > Arthropoda > Insecta > Lepidoptera > Erebidae > Euplagia > Euplagia quadripunctaria. The sequence goes on along the minus strand of OY982581.1, from coordinate 3,956,565 downwards.
TCTTTACAATGACAGTTCAATTTATACTGGTAAATGAAATAAAACAAGACGTCAAAAACAGTCGAAATTCGACAGCCATGCTTTCTGTAATATAACTGAGTAGGAGGACAAAGAGAAGAAATACATACTGGACTGTTTGGTCCTTAATAGTTCAGTACGTTTATTAGCAGGCTTTAGTATTGTCAACAAAAAAAAATAAAAGCTTTCCCTTTCGATGGAGTTTTAATGTTGTGAGTAACAAAAGTGTTAAAGTCGCATTTCAACCATCTCGCGACCACTAGTCAATTTCATTATTTAAGCTGTAGCCTGCGACTTCGTTCGCGTACAAATTCTGGTAAAATCCATCTCACGGGAACTGTAAATTTTTCGGTTATTATTTTTCTGTTTAGTTGTTATTATTCCTATTTTTTGATTATTATTTTTTACTATAATAACTTGTAAACGACTAATATTGCAATGAAATGTTTCCACATATCCAGAGGTGGGCGCGTACCATTTTTTTTACCTTGTGATAATGTTCCTGATTAAAATATTTATTGTATTATTAATTCAAAAAATCTGTTCAACCGCTTGAATATCATTAACCCTTTTTCTAATCGTTGAAGAGATTTTCGAGTTGGGGGTATTTTTTTTACTGTTACTTTTTTTATCTTGTTTAATTTCGTTTTATGTCTTAAGATGCACACTGAAATATTTTTGAAGAGAAAACTCCTTTAGCGGCGTTGTGCACTTATTGGGATTGGTAAAAAATGTTAAACTCGCGTCAGGATACGTGACCTGATCCAAAATTCGTAAGACAGAGCCGAGTTTCTTAAATTTAAAAAAATATAACATTCGAAATTCAAACATTTATGAGCGGCCAGGAGCGCAGAACTTCCAGTGTACCCTATGTATACATTTAGATATGTTATTACCTACTTTTTATTATTAACCTAATTGTCTAGTGGTTAGTAACCCTGACTCATTATATATATATACAGCTGTGTGTGTGTGTATGTATATGGAAATACATTGTGAAGTTATGTTTTCACTACTGACGTGCAGTCCTACGACTGACTGTTTTTTTTTATTTCTTCACTACTCTGTAAGATTAATGTCGTTTAACTATTGTCCAATATCTTTAAAGAGATCAGTAAGCTAGTAACGGTATTGTAATCAAACAGACAAATGCATTTCGATATTCGTTGCAGCCAAGACGTATAGTTTCACGATTGCAATTTCTTGGAATGATACCAACACATTAGCTGTGCTGTCTTTACAAATAGAATGCAATTGCTGCTGGATTTTTTATTGTTACTATCCCACTAATATTATATTATAGTATGGACTAATCACCGCGGAAAGGTTGAAAGATACCCATCTGCCGAATGCCCATGGGACCAAAGCGGATATTGATAACCACGCGAATAACCTTACCACCACCTTAATTACATGCTTTGAACAAACATGCCCACTTTCATTACCCAGAACGGGACCATGCAGTAAACAACACTGGTGGGGACCGGAACTGAAGAAACAACGGCGTAAGCTTAGAAAGTTGTTCAATAAAGCCAAAAATTCACGAATAGATCAACACACGGACGCATACAAACAGGCCCTACAAAACTACAAGAAGCGGATCAGAATCAGTAAAACTGAATGCTGGAGAAGCTTCTGCACTAACATAGAGAACAACGATCAGGCAAATAGAGTCAAAAACATCATGTGCTGTGAACGGATACACAGTCTTGGCTTCTTGAAAAAACCTGATGGGACCTATACCAAAACAGATTCGGAGACATCAGAACTGTTGATGACAACCCACTTCCCAGGTTGTCGCATATCAAACGAGGAGGACACATGGGAAGACAGTGAGGAAGATACACTGGGTGAGCCTGACTGGACCACTGCCCGCACAATCATTAATCACGATAAAGTGCAATGGGCGATCAACAGCTTTCTTCCATATAAAGCGGCAGGACTAGATGGTATTTTCCCAGGCCTGCTAAAATGGTGCGATAGGGCACTGATAGATCATCTTCGGATTATCTACGGAAGCTGCTTGGCACACCGCTACGTCCCCCTGAAATGGAGAGAGGTCAAAGTAGTCTTCATCCCCAAACCCGGCAAAGGAGATTACACACAACCGAAATCATTTAGACCCATCAGTCTCACATCATTCCTACTTAAAGTACTGGAGAGACTAATAGACAGGGAAATCAGAAGCACTGCACTAGTCAACTACCCTCTGAACCCCAACCAACATGCTTACTCAATGGGCAAATCAACAGAATCTGCCCTCCATCAAGTTGTCTCATACATAGAGGGCAACCTAAAATACAAGATGTCAACTCTAGGAACCTTCATCGATATTGAGGGTGCCTTCGACAAAACTAACTTCACCAGTATCAGCCAAGCTCTGGCAAGGCATGGGGTCAACTCCACAATTGCCGGATGGATGGACAACATGCTCAGACACAGAGCCATACAATTCACTGTGAATAACACAACAAGAGGGGTGGTGGCCAGAGGCTGTCCGCAAGGCGGAGTTCTCTCACCTCTCTTGTGGAACATTGTGGTCAATGAGCTTATTACTCGGCTCAATGACCGCAAGTTCCTCACAGTGGGCTATGCAGACGACCTGACCATCCTCATCAGTGGGCCCTTTGAGAGTGTGGTATGCGACCGAATGAGGTCTGCTTTGAAGGTCGTGGAACAATGGTGTGAGGAACACGACTTAACAGTGAACCCGACGAAGACAGAGTTGATCATGTTCACAAATAAACGCAGTTTAGGAGAATTAAGACTACCCAAACTATTCAACACCCGTCTAGCCCTTACCAAGGAAGTCAAGTATCTAGGAGTGATACTAGACAGTAAACTCCTATGGAACAGGCACCTGGACACAAAATTGAACAAAGCCAGCATTATTTTCTGCCAATGCAAGCGACTCCTCGGCAAAAGCTGGGGTTTATCACCAAAAATCACACTATGGCTGTACAAAACGGTCATACGGCCAATCGTCACATACGGTGCCATTACCTGGTGGCAGAGAACAGAGCTAAGCACCGTCAGAAACAAACTACAACAATTCCAGAGACTCGCATGTGCTGCCGTCACTGGTTGCATGCGCACAGCACCCACAGCTGCCCTTGAAGTAGCTTTAGATCTGGCGCCACTAGACCTATATATACAACAAGAAGCAGCAATGGCAGCCATCAGACTCAAACACCTAGGTCTATGGTACAACCAAGAAGGTCCTCATTCCAAATTATGGAACCAATTAGTGGAATACCAACCACTAATAGCTGCCCCATGCGATAGGATCCCTAAACAACATATCTTCGGTAGAAGGTACCGAATACAACTACATGAGAGCGACCGAGATCAATCTGGCATAAACGAAGTCCGGATATACACGGACGGTTCTAAGATGGGGACAGGGACTGGAGCCGGAGTTTTCTCACAAGACTTGAATATAACAATATCACTGGCGCTAGGCCGACACAGCTCCATATTCCAATGTGAGTGCGTTGCGATAACCTACGCCGCTACCGCGGTCATGTCAAGGGGTATAAAGGAGTACAACATCCGCATACTCTCAGACAGTATGGCCGTCCTGAAAGCCCTGGAGGGCAACACCATGAACTCCGGCCTTATATACGAATGCCACCAGACACTCGAACGTTTAGCTTCTGGCAATGGGCTAACCCTTCAATGGATCAGGGGGCATAGTAATTCACTCGGCAACGATGCCGCAGATGAGCTGGCAAGAAATGGATCTGCAACGACAGTGGCAGGGCCAACTATATTGCTGCCACTTCCCTTCAATCAACTTCGCTCATGGGTAAGGCAACGAACCCATGAAGCGCACAACGGTCGCTGGGCTGATACGCCCGGCTGTAGGCAATCTAGACTGGTGCTGACGGAGGTCTCACCACGTTTAACCTGCAGACTGCTCAGTCTTAACCGACTTGAGATCAGAATAGTTGTACGTACCATTACGGGCCACTTGGCCCTAAACCGGCACCTATTCACCATCAATGCGACAAACAGTCCTCTATGTAGAGGCTGTCTTAATGCGGAGGAAACGGCCGCCCGACGAAACGTCGTCCTGGAGTGCGAGGGAGTGGCCACACAACGGGCAAATATCCTCGCAGGAGCGAGGTCGCTTCTAGAAGCCTGTGAACGCCCCAGGAGGCTTCTGTGCTTCTGGAAGGAGCTAGGCTGGCTCAACTAGCCAGCCTATCTGAACGCATAATGGACCGCCTATGAGTCTAAATGCGGAAACAGAGCCCTTTACCAATACCAATACCAATACCCACTAATATTATAAATGTGAAAGTTTAGATGGATGGATGGATGGATAGATGGATGCATGTTTGTTACTCTTTCACGCAAAAACCACTGAACTGATTGCGATGAAACTTTATATGTAGATAGCTGGAGACCTGGATTAACGCATAGGCTACTTTTTTATCCCGATATTCCCACGGGATTGGGACTTACGCGGGTTAAACCGCGGGGCGCTGCTAGTTATCTATAATAGTGTCATGCTATTCTTGAGTTACAATGGAAAATACGAACTATCGAACCGTTGACTGGCCTGTTGGTCTAGTGGTTAGTAACCCTGACTGCTAGGCCAAAGGTCGTGGGTTCGATTCCCACCCATCATCAATACATACATACCTACAAATAAATAAAATTGAAGTGTCTGTTTGTAATGTTAAAATAATAGTTATTTTTTAAACTCATACAGTCATTTGCACGATACCCATACCTAAAAATCAGTTTTAAAAATTTTTGTCTGTCTGTCTGTCTGTTTTTTTTGGCTAATCTCCGGAACGGGTGGACCGATTCCCATGGGACTTTCACTGGCAGATAGCTAAGACCTTATAAGGAGTAAGTTAGGCTACTTTTATTTTTGAAAAAGAATTAAGGTTCCGCGCAAAAATATATAAATATGTACACGCGAGCGATGCCCTGCTATTTACAAATAATTGTGTGATGAGCATGATCATTTATTTTGTGTCTGGGTGTAATTTATCTATAACTAGCTTGATGTGAAGTTGAAGTGTGGAATGAGCTGCCTGCATCTATTTTTAAAATCAATTATAATCCTGGAACGTTTAAGTGTACAGGTGAGTTGGAAGACAAACGCCTATTCCATCCCACTAATATTATAAATGTGAAAGTTTGGATGGATGGATAGATGGATGGATGGATGGATGTTTGTTGCTCTTTCACGCAAAAACGTCTGAACCGATTGCGATGAAATTTGGTATATAGATAGCTGGAGACCTGGACTACTACCTGGACTTTTTATCCCGATATTCCCACGGGATCGGGACTTGCGCAGGTGTAACTACTGGGCGCTGCTAGTTTCATATAAAAAAGTAGTCAAGGCTTGAAAGCTAACAAACAAACTAACTTTCGCATTGATAATAATATTAATAAGGAGTAGTTAGAATTTATTTTCTCTCTGTGTCTTTCTTTTTAATGTTTATTTACCAGAGACAGTTATCTTCGAATTTTCTTTATTAACTCCATCTGTTGTCCGTGAGCGTCATTACATTCGGTCTAAGCAGAATATCAGCGCCGACTCTTTAATAATAAGAGGCTCAATGCTAAGCTAAGAACTGTTCTTGTCTCCTTTTAGTTTTAAGTCATTGTATCAAAGTTTAATCACGCATCGATTTTCGCCCAACTTAAAAAAGGAATTATCTCAATTTGCCGCTCATGTAGGTTTTTTTTGTGTACCTATGTTATCTCAGGTCTCCGTCAAATATGAACCGATTTTTTTACTATACGTGACCATAGTGAAGATCTGATGAAGTTCTCGGGATCCGGAGAAAGAAACACCTTCACGGACATTAGCCTCAACGAATTACCATAGACAGGGAATCCAAACCGAATACCTTCCACAGTGAGATATACTTACCAGGCGTTGCAAGTACTTCCAACGCTAAGGCATAAGCCTTAAATTGCAATCTTGCGCTGGCATGTAATAATAGTTCGACCATTGTTTCGCCTCTAACCGGTAAGCCGCAGGGCATCCCCAGGAATATTCGGCAGCAATGTAACATTTGTTTATGGCAATTCGTTGAGGTTTATCCTCGGCTGTGGACATCATTGTGGTCTACAAACCGAAGGTGACTGGTGGGTTTTCCCTCCTCAATTACTATCTAACCCCCACGGGCCATCACCTCACCGGGTCCAAAAAACAAGGTTGTATGTCGGACTCGAACCGACTAAAACCACACAGTGTTCCGGCACCGGGTCTTATGGCCGGAGCCTCGGGTGTACCCTAAATTAGTTTACCTATATTCTACGATGTCTGATGTCCGCCACAACGCGGACGAAGTCGCGGACAAAAGCTAGTTTTGGTAAAATTTATTGATTGTATTTCATAGGAGTACGAAATACATCTCTTTCTTTCTTGCTAAATAGGTGCGCTCTTGGTACATATAAAACATTGTGACCTTCAGAGGTTTCCTTGCGGCGTAAATGAAAATATTTGTTACGACTTTGACTAGACTGAAGGTTATAAAAGTATAAATTAAGTCCCTTTTAATTAATATTACCAGATTCATAACTAATTTAACTTTACTTAGTTAATAAGAAAACTATGTTGAAAGTTCTGATAATAATCTTAATTTTCATAAATATTTTAATGCTCATTAGTAAAATTTTAACTATTAAAACGTTTAAAATGTTTGTGCTGTTGACTTATAAATTAATTATACCTTGCAGGGCGTGGAGTACTTACCTATCTTTTAAAATTTATGTTTATTAAACTTTTTTTTGGAGTATTAACTTATTTTAAACATCAAAAAGATCTTGGTTTATTACACAGCACGCCACGATATAATTTACGCAAAGCATTATCAACAAACTTTAGAATTGCGTAATTTTAACCAGGTAGTTCTAAGTATTTATTTTAAAAAACAACAAATAATAAAATTTTATAGTAAGATTTATAACCTAAGATATTATATCGGCAATATTTATGGAATGGTAACTTTTTGTAGCACGTCCATTACAGCGGTGGACAGACGACCTAGTAAAGATCGCAGGTTTTCGCTGGATGGAGGTCACTTCCAACCGGCCTTCTAAGAAGTTATTATGGCAGGACTATGTCCGACAGTGGACGTCCTATGGTTGAAATGACGATGATGATGAAATTCTTGTCAGCTGGTTTTAGTCTACTTGTGTGTATACTGAAATGCAAGCGACATTTTGACTGGTTAGTGATTCGATTCCCACCCAGAACAAATAATTGTGTGATGAACATGATCATTTGTTCTTTGTCTGGGTGTAATTTATCTATAATATGTATGTAGAAATATAAGTATGTTTATCAGCAGTTTGGTTGCCATAGTACAGGCTCTGCATAGTTTGGGATCAGACCGCCGTGTGTGAGATTTGTCAAGCTATTAACATTATTTATTATTATTTCAATACACTATAGGGAGAGGTTGGCAACGTACTTGTTACATCCTTGCTTTAAGAATGTTTTTTCTAACGAAGATAACTATTTCGGAACTCTTCATCCTGTATCTGTTCTTAATGTTGGACAACAGCAATCCAGGCTACATAGAAAAACAATCAATGTTCACTCGCCATTAGGTTAGGCCTAATACTATAGCTACTGCCTACCCCTGACGGGAATAGGGCGTAAGCAATGTGCTTGAGTATTTATAGTGATTGTTTACTTACTTGAAATCAATATTTTAGGTAAGATAATTCTTTAAAAAAAACCGACTTAAAAAAAAAAACCATAAAAGACTCATATGGTTTTCTCATAGATGCCATTGTCAGAACTGGACCAAATAGAAATGGGACCACACGGGAAGCACCAGCTGTCAAAAAAAAAAAACATCAAAATCGGTTCACCCAGTCGAAAGTTCTGAGGTAACAAACATAAAAAGAAAAGAATTGAGAACCTCCTCCTTTTTTGAAGTCGGTTAAAAAACTATGAAAACGCGCCTTAATAGGGAACTGAAGTAAAAAAAACAAACAGTTCCTCTATCCATCTCCTTACCCCCATCATTAAAAAGCCCAATCGGTTGGACTTGTCAAAACGAATCAAATGAGCCCAAACTCGATAGGCAAACCCAAACTAGCAATAGTTTAGCCACTACTTTACTAGCCACTGAAGAGTTTCACTGTCCACCTCCTCGCCATGGGGCCATCTTGGAGCTGATCCACATATATATACAAAGTTTCATTTCAATACGACAATTAGAAGTAGGTTAAAAATTTACTTCTAAAATTCGTTTACATTCTTATTTAGTTACAAGTGACGCTAATAATAATAATCAAGCGTGTCAAAAAAATATTTTCATGTACTAAAATGATGTCAGGTTTCAAACGAAAACTTCCCAAAAAAAATACGGATAACCCCCTACATTACTTAATCCGACCCTATATTGAACCCGGTTTCAAACAACTCAGAATTAACGAAGTAGAAACATAATGCTAACCGCTTTCAAGGATGACACCGCTGAATAAAAACATAGAAAATACACAAAACGATTTTACTTATACACAATTCAGTGAACATAATTTTCTGGACTAAAGGGTAAAGTAACTATTTAACCCTCTTTATAGCAGTAAGTTACGGTTGAATAAAATCACGCCTAAATAAGGACGTATTTGTTTTGGGGTTTTTTCAGAAAATAGTGATGAAACTTGATTAAAGTGCGTGTAGATGTAGCAATGATATTATGCCCCTAAATTATGGATACTACTTACTCGTAGGCGGTACGCATTAAAATGTGCCTACTTATTTTGGTTATGTGTATAATATTTTTAATTTATATCCGTAAAAAAGGAGTTGTACTGGTAAAAATTTGCAATAGGGTTATAGTCATAACAAGTAATAAAAAAGTAATCGTTAAATGCAACAAAAAATAGGTCTATGTTAAAGATACTAACTAATAAAGTTGTTTGTTTGATATTACCTTTTAAAACCCTTCTTTTTGATACCCCACTCGATAAATTTTGGAACAAAAATTGAAAACATACAATTTGGCAACATAAATCTGGATTTTGATTTTTATATAACTTTAATATACCTAAGGATACTCGCGCAATGAAGGCAAATCTAACGATATATTATTTATCAAAATCAGTTCTGCAGTTTAGTAGTTTCGAGGGAATATAGCGACGGACATACATACAGGTCAAAGCCATAACCTCCTTTTATTGCTTCGCCGCAGTCAAGTAAAAATGTTACAAGCAATAAGTGAAATATAATATATGGCCTCCAAATAAAGTCTTAAGCCTTTTAGTTTCAGACATACAATTAGAATTGCCAGAGTAAAATAATTCGTCAGTATTTTATTCTGGAAACACCTTGGAAGGCGCTTACGTTTTTTGTTACATTATTGAAACATTTAAATTGACACTACAATGGTTTACAATTGACACTTCAGTAAGCACCAAGATTCAATTATATAGCATAACAAGTCTTTTAAATTTATTTTCCATTAAAAGTATAGTATTGTACCGAAATCATCAGCTCTACACTAATTTTAGGAAGTTTATTTCGAAGGGTTGAAATGCTTACTCAAAATAAAGTAACATTGAATTTAAAACAAACTCCGTTGGATACAATTACAAAATAATGATTACGTCTCATCAGTTCAGGCCAAAATAATATCGTGTTTCTATCCTCCTCCGAGGATTTTTCTGTAATTGTATTGAGAAAATAATAACAAAGACAGTTTAAACATTGATTTGTTTTTTTTTTTGTAATTTAAAGAATGATATTTAAAAATTTAATTCAAGTTTAGAATTTAAATTTAAAAAAATACGTGTGCGTCTAGGGACGCCCGACAAAAGTGATAACTTAAACTAATCTAAGTTGAGCTATTTAATATTGAAATTGGAAATACGGCCAGCACTGTGGGTTGGAGTGAGAGAGGAGGAGCCTGCCTGGTAGGCATGCTCCTCCTCTCCTCGCGTGAGAGAAAGGGAAGCCACAGAGAGAGACTGGTGCCGTAACGCGTTACGTAACGAACCGGTTTACCCTCCCATAAGAAGTCATGACTTCAATAAATTTCAGATTAAGAAAACATTTACAAATTTGAGACATTTTTTTTTATTTTGTTTCTACGTTTTAACAGGTTCACGAAGTTTTGTACTCCGTACTTTTGTAGTTTTTGTTAGAACAGCGCCACGAAGTTCATCGGCACAGAAAGCCTCCTGCGGCAGATATATCGTTTCCATTGGCCATGATTTTAGGGCATTTGTAATTTTAAAGGAGTTCCAGACACCTCCAATAAAATGTTGCCGTCTCAGCCAGAGTAATGGATACACAAACATAATAAATTATGTCAAAACTGAACGTAAAATTTTCTGTTCTCTTTCACATGATATCCTAATATTTTATACAACTTAATCGGATCATTAAAACCGTACGGTAAGGTGGACCGTAAGCAACCTTATCAAGATACAATAGGAGTTCATTTTTAGCATATTGTAAGCGATTTCCAATAATCTTTATTTTCTATAGACGATCGTGTAGAAACGATATTGCTTCAAGCATTACTTTGGATACATATCGGAATAATGTTGAATATTGTAACGAGTAAATAAGTATGTACATTTTTTTTTTTGGGTTTCGGTAACTGGAACTACGGGTTAATGACCGTACATTGCGCTCGGTCAGCAAATGAACTTACAATATGATGTGTGGACTAGTTTAGACTTAGTGCACGTTTAGCAATAGGACGGTACTCATACCAATGTAACTTAAGCATTTAGAATTAAATAAATTTTTTAACGTTATTTGTAACTAGCAGCGCCCCGCGGTTTAACCCGCGTAAGTCCCGATCCCGTGGGAATATCGGGATAAAAAGTAGCCTATGTGTTAATCCAAGTCTTCAGCTATGTACATACCAAGTTTTATTGCAATCGGTCGAAGTAACAAACATACACACACACTCACAAACTTTCGCCTCTATAATATTAGTGTGATTACTGAACGATTGGCTGTTTATATAAATCATTTAGTATTATCAATTAGTATTTTTTTTTTGTGTGGTTTATGAGTGACAACCAAGGAAAAGCAGTACCAGTGCTGAACCAGCAAGAGCGCTCGGTATCGAACCTTCAGCAACCAACAAGCAGGTGTTGAAGGAGCAATTCAATTAAGATCTTTCTATTTTTTTATTTTCTATAAAAATTTAAAACTATCTAAAACACAGGAGGTTCCGTATTCGATCCGTATGTATGTGTGTGTGATTTTCTTAAAAGTAATGGATCAATTTTCTTGATTGTTTAACCAACGTATTTATATTTTCAGGAAGGTTTTAGTATTTAATACATTTCTTATTTATTAGTTAATTTTTTTTCACAATGTATTTCGTTCATCTCTTTGTTTTTATTTAAAAAAAATCAAAATATATGTATTAAGAGCGATGAAGTGGAGTGAGAACGACTGCTATGCTAAACAACTTTCTCATTCTTTGCAGAATTTCTAAAGATGCCTCTAGGCAAAACACGTGTCGAAGTCACTTTGTGTTTATTGCGTATTTAGAGGTAATAACCTACCACACTTTAGATGTAGATCTCTATTGAAAGAATTCAGTTTACATTTACAATTCGTTCCAATTCGTTGATGTTTATCATTGAGTGTTGTTAGCGTTGGGATTTACGAAACGAAGTTCGGTTTTCCTCCTCAACTATGAATTTCCACTTCGATTGTCATAATAATATATTAGATATAGACCAAAAGCTATATTCCTATTTATACAAATATAAATATTTTGAAATTTTTTACTAGTGATAGATTAAAAAAAAATGTTCGCAATCATATGTCATAGTGCTGTTGCAATAGCGATAGTCTATCAATAGTATCTAGTGCTATCGATAGTTCTATCGAAAATATTCACTTGCATAATACTATTGTTAGATAACATTACGAAAATATTATTGCTAGAGATCGATAATATCGATAGTATTCATTACAACACTATCGATTAGTTATAGCATTGATAGTTTTACTCTATCGTCAAAAGAAAGAAATATTTCAATTTCTCTATATTTTCTTGCCCAATAGATCTTTCATCAATAGGTCAATCGGTATTATTGATCCGATTGTACCGATATTACCGACACTTTACAATCTATCGACAATAATTGGGGAATGCAATACTATCAACCACTTTTCAATACCGAAACTATCCATGTTATTGAAAATATCGATAATTTCGAAAGCACTATCGATATAGTTAATATTTTTCAAGGTCAATTATCGATAGGGAAACCATCGCTATCGCAACAGCACTGTAGTATGATACACTGCCGTTGCACCACTCACATTATTAGAGTAGTTTCAAATTAGATATCGAACTAATACATTAACAGAAGAAACTCGAAGAATTTCTTAATATTGTATTTACTTCTGTTCGTGGCAAAAGTTTCTTTGAAAGGTGGAATTCTTTCGATACTGTATGTATATTTGTGGGTATAAATACAAGCATCTATATCTAATCTGCCGTAAAAAAGTCTTTTGTTATGGATATTCCTGTAAATTACTACCGGTCAGTGGATTTGAAAGTGATTACTGATCGAGTTTTGTCTAGGATTTGACCTTGACCTGACCTATTCGAGCTATTGCTTATATACTCCCCAATCTATACGTATAAGCAACATTTTTTTTATGTTATAGGGGTCAAAACGACCATACGAGTCACCTGACGGGAAATGACTACCGCCGCCCATGGGCACCTGCAACTCAAGAGTCACAAGTGCGTTGCCGGCCTTTAAAGTGGAAGCATTGGAATGGGGGAAGAGGGGAAGAGGACGGGAGAGGGGAAGTAGGAAAGGTTAGGGCCGGTAACCTCACTCACTCGGCGAAAAGCAATGAAAGTTTTTCTTCACTGCCGGTTTTCTGTGAGGTCGTGGTATCACTCCGGTCGAGCGGGCCCTTACGTGCCGAAGTATGGCTCTCCCACAACATTTACCTAATTTTGTCATTAACATTTATATTGTACGATGCAGTGTGTCACTATTTTGTGATTCAATAAAATAAAATTGGGAAAGAAGTAATTTTGTCATTAAGTTTAAACCCGGCTTTAAGTGACATGTTGTAATTAGTACTAGCTAATCACAATTAGGAAGACAGTAACAATATATAGGTACGACTTATGTAAAAATAAACTGAACCAAATGAAAATTTTCTTTGAACTGAAATAGATGCGAGGCGTTCTCTATAACACAGGGCCCTAATGCCGCAGTTTACAATCTTTGCGAGTCCGATAAGAACCTTTACCTATCTTTACCTTTTGGAATAGGACAGTTGGCATCGCTCGATATTACAGATTCACTTTTCGGTATACGTGATTTGACTACACAAATACCTTGCCTTAGTAAATTTCAGTGAAGTATCTAAACATCTAGCGCGCTTATTTTTACAGTTGGTATCTACCGCTCTATGCAATTAAAACTGTAGGCAAATATAAAGTGATGCCTTTTTAACGCAATAATTCTTTGAAAAAAAAAACGACTTAAAAAAACAACTATACCATAAAAGACTTATATGGTTGTGCCACGGGAAGCAGCAGCTTTCAAATAAAAAAAGAATCATCAAAATCGGTTCACCCAGGCGAAAGTTCTGAGGTAACAAAGATAAAAAAAAATACAGCCGAATCGAGAACTTCCTCCTTTTTTTAAATAGGTTAAAAAGGAGGGATGTTATAAAATTAATTAGTGTATCTGTGTGTCTGTCTGTTTCATCATGGCTCCTAAACGGAGTGACTGATTCTGATTAAATTTTTTTTTTGTTTGAAAGGTGGAAACTTAATCGATGTTGTTCATAGTTAGTCAGTCGAAGATCATCAGCTCTTTTCTAATGACTGAATCGATTTTTTTTTGTCGTAAATTTATGCTTGGTATAATGCTTAGTGCTTATTTATGCTTATGTTATTGCTTAATGCTTATTTATGCTGGTATACGTGATTTGACTACACAAATACCTTGCCTTAGTAAATTTCAGTGAAGTATCTAAACATCTAGCGCGCTTATTTTTACAGTTGGTATCTACCGCTCTATGCAATTAAAACTGTAGGCAAATATAAAGTGATGCGTTTTTAACGCAATAATTCTTTCAAAAAAAAAACCAACTTAAAAAATCAACTATTCCATAAAAGACTTATATGGTTGTGTCCGGGAAGCACCAGCTTTCAAATAAAAAAAGAATCATCAAAATCGGTTCACCCAGGCGAAAGTTCTGAGGTAACAAAGATAAAAAAAATACAACCGAATCGAGAACTTCCTCCTTTTTTTAAATAGGTTAAAAAGGAGGGATGTTATAAAATTAATTAGTGTATCTGTGTGTCTGTCTGTTCATCATGGCTCCTAAACGGAGTGACTGATTCTGATTAAGTTTTTTTTTTGTTTGAAAGGTGGAAACTTAATCGATGTTGTTCATAGTTAGTCAGTCGAAGATCATCAGCTCTTTTCTAATGACTGAATCGATTTTTTCGTCGTAAATTTATGCTTGGTATAATGCTAAGCAAAACTTCATTTAATCATTGATCAACAAAATACATATTTATAGTAACTTTACACTTTCGCGTTCCATGATATAATTATGTATTTACACGGGAACTTAATTCGACCAGGTTGCACTGGCCGTGCACAGCCTGTGACCACGGTCAGTGCAACCTGGTCGAAACGTCAGGCAACTCAGAAGTATGTAATACCTTTTCGTGATCACGTTAATTCCCGTGTAAATATTATACATATTTATAGGCTGGGTTATGATAACTTTTAATGTAAAAACGCTACTAAGAATTCAACTCAAAACAATTTTGATTGCGATAGCTATACTAGGAATTGAAATATCTAAAGTTTAACTCAGTAAAATGAAACAAATTCTGTCTGAGAATAACCGAAATACATTGTACTGTAGTGTGTGGGTGTATAATTTCATGTTACAGGTACGTTATTCAAAATGAACTGATGGTTTTTAATAAGTAATTACGGCTTTGTTTGTATTCTTATAATATACGAACTAAAAATATCCCAGCTACTGAAATGTTTCTTTCTAATAGTACTTTTAGGCAGTAGAGAAAAATTGACTTAAAACATTAGGTAGGGGTAATGATGAAGGAGATATGAAACAGGTGAAAAATATGACTACGCCTCTCCGTTATACTGTTTTCAAGCCTTGCAAAGACTTTATATTTTTCACTGAAAACCCATTAGTAGTTGTATGCCTCGGGCCTTCTATACATAAAAGTCGATCATACAACGCAATATTCTGATAGCAGCACGCTCGGCGAGCACACTCGCATTTATCATTTGTATCTCTTGCACATAAACTCACTGTAAACCTATCGTTGTTAACGAGAAACTTATACAAAATGCAGTTTTTGTATTGAGACTAAGCGTACTTCTACCTGCATTGGCAGGTGCAAACTATTTGTTTTTTAAAAAAGAAATGTTAGGAATTGATTGCTATTTATCTTTCTCAATGGATTTTATGACTGGCCTGTTGGTCTAGTGGTTAGTAGCACTGACTGCTAAGCCAGAGGTCGTGGGTTCGATTGCCACCCAAGACTAATAATTGTGTGATGAGCACGATAATTTGTTCTGTGTCTGGGTGTAATTTATCTATAATATGTATGTATTAAGTAATATATAAGTAAGTTTATCAGCAGTCTGGTTAGCATAGTACAGACTCTGCCTAGTTTGGAATCAGACGGCCGTGTGTGAGATGTGTCAAATTATTATTATTATTATTATTTTATACACATCCTTTTCGATATATTCGTCTCTGTTTCGTCAACCAACGCAAATTGCAAGCGTATGTTGCCTCGTGTCTGCCTGCAGTCGCAGAAAGCCTTCTCCTTCATTCTAGTGAAAGTGCAAGTAATTGCCAAAGGAGCCTTGCCTCGCACCTGCGTTAGTTGGAAGGAAAAGGTCCCGGCTGGCACTCAGCCCACTAGGCGTAGAGCCTCCAGCCTGGACGATCAACGAGCCATCGTTGCGTGGCGAAGCGTTCTCACACTTCTCGCAAACTTTTCGGTGTAGGTTGAATGCAGCTACAAGCTCGAAACTCCGCCGCCGATAAACTTCGGCGACCGCTTCCGCCTCCAAATCCCACGGGGGTTTCAACCAACGCGCATGCCGTCTCCATCGATACTTTGCCTTACCACATAGGTATAGGCTTTGACCATCATAATCCTCTAAGGGCACCAGAGGCACATCCTATCCTGGAGGCTCTATCATAACCAAACCTAACGTTTTGTTTTTATGTGTCTTTGATGCCTTGTCCGAAGAAATATGTTTTTGGTTATTTACACATTATAAAGATGTATTTCTGTTGACTAATTGTTACTTAATAATACCTACCAATACAGTTATTTTATGGTAAGAACTTGGTATTAATAAGTCATACATATCAGAATGTTGAAACGCCGACCGCGAGCTTACAGCGCGCTGACTGCGAGTCGAGTTGTATGGTTTCAGCAAGCGCGCTTACCACCCGCTGTTGGCTTTTTCATTTTGACATTATGAAATGTATTATACGACCACGTTTTAAAGTTCAGATTTGAATGACAACTTAATTGCTGGGGTGGAGCTGCGCTGGTATAGTGTGTGATGAGCTTAAAGCTTTAAAGAGAATAAGTGATTAATACTATCAAATAGGTACTGTTTATTGATCTTAACAATAAGTCTACACTATACAAAATTCTAGCTTTCTTTCTAGCTAGAAACATACAAAATGGATATATTTAATGTTCACATTGTCTTTTTCATTTATAAAAGTCGCGAAATTTTTCCAGAACATCCTAATCTTAAAAAATGAATAGTCAATGTCAAGCCTCAGCCAACAATATAGGTCCTTCAAGGCAATTTTACAAATAGGTTTTCTGTAGCCATCCATCACAAAAAAATTAGGTAAGTACTTATAAATGTAGCATTTCCATTCTTCTATTATAGCTTAGGGTTTATACAAAGGCTGGGCGGCAGACTATAGCGAAATTCGATAAAAATGATACCTAACTTTAAATTGCTTTCGGTATATAGGTGAGTTATGTATAAAGGTTTGTTTAAACAAGCGTAAAAGTTGTAAAAAAATATAAAGGCATGGTACACACAGAATGGTGATAAAACAGTTCAGTTTTTATAGTAACCAGCTGATACCCGCAACTTCGTTCTAACAAACTACTCGTACTAATCCTTACTAATCCTTACTAATATTATAAATGCGAAAGTAACTCTGTCTGTCTGTCTGTCTATCTGTCGCCCTTTCACGCCAAAACTACTGAACCGATTTCAATGAAATTTGGTACACATATAGTCTAGAGCCTGAGAAAGGACATACGCTACTTATTAATGTGAAAAAAGCGGTGTAAGGGTTGAAAAGTGGGGATGAAAAGTTGTATGGAAGTATCGTCATATTTAGAGCTAGAAGCTTGAAACTAATTTTTAGGCTGTTGATTCTATATTACATACACTATTCCACGCGGACGAAGTCGTGGGCACAGCTAGTAATATTATAAAGCCAAAGAGTTTGTTTGATTGAACGTGCTAATCTAAGGAACTCCTGGTTCGATTTGAAAAATTATTTAAGTGTTTAAAAACCCATTTATCGAGGAAGGCTATAGGCTATTATATAACTTTACGCTACGGCCGAAAATTTACTAATGCGTATGTGTTGGTCACATATATTTATGGCTAGTTTTAATCTCATATGGCTTGATTTTCTCAAACTTTTATGAAACTGTACTGAACCACCAAACTACCTATCAAAGAAAAATAATAACATTAAAATCGCTCAGCACGTCTGCCAACCGTTTGACGCGAGTCATCCACGCCGTCAGTGAGCAGACAAATTCCACCTCGAGCGCATTCCATTCACTTCTCTGTGCGTGATATGAATAGAGTGCATTTCTATACAACAGCGCTTATCTTGTAGACTTTTATACTTGTACTGAATAAAGGCAGCCTTTAATTCACCTCAAATTGTTATAAGCCAACTATTACATTTTAATCTTAATTAAAGGTGAACGAAATTGTCTTCCATCAATTAAGTGTCCGCAAACTTAACTGACAACGATGACAGACAGATTAAATGGACAAGACGTGACGTAATCAGGGGTTGATAGATGACTTGGCCAGCAAATACTGTGGTAATGCGAGAACGATCTATTAATATTAACTTCCTAGACGTGGTGGGTGACTAGGTGACTTTTTACTGTTAATCCACGACGCAAGAAGGAGGGATGTTATAAGTTAAACGAGTTAAATGAGTGTATCGATGTGTTTGTCTGTGGCCAGCTCCTAAACGGATGGAATAATTTGAGACACCCTACACACATTCGTTTGATCCCAAACTAGGCAGAGTCTGTACTATGGTAACCAGACTCCTGATAAACATACTTATAAATGACTAAATACATACATACTATAGAGATATAAATTAATGAGTTTAGTTTAGTTTTTTTTATGTACTTTAAGGGGGAGGAGGGGTGTAGTGAGATATCACGTGTCTAAAACCTCACCACGTATCTCCAGTGGGCAGGGGGAGTTAAGACTACCGCACCTGCAACTCAAGAGTCAGAAGTGTATTGCCTGCCTTTAAGGACTGAGTAGGAGAAAGGAGAAGGGGCAAAGAGGGGGAGAGAGAAGGGTTTTCCGGTAACCTCACTCGCTCAGCGAAACACAATGCAATCATTGCTACACTGCCGTTTAGTTTCATTTATTGTCTTTAATTGTAACTATTTATGAGTTGTTTAACTATTAATGTTAATTTTAAAAACATCACAAAATAACGTTCATATTAGAATAAGCACTCTTATCGACCGACAATGACTGACTGACAACTGATGATACATAAAAGGCAGAAGGTTTTTATCCTCATTCAATCAATTGCCTCGTAATATCAATATTAGCAATGAAGTCGGTATCGAAAAGCTTCGATTTGTGAATAATGCAAAGAAAATATATAAAAAAAAATTGGTTCATCGAGTGAACGGAATTTCATTTGAAGATAAATAAAGGTCAAGTATCTTTTTTGATAAGAGGGTGTAGGTTTGATTCCCGTTAGATTAACCAATTACTTTGGACTTATTAGAATAACGAGCTGTTCATAATTAGAAGTCCTGAATATAATTACATTTTACGTTTACTTAATACGTTATAATCAAGATATAATAAAATAGAGATCATCGTATCATCAATTATAGCTTTCTCTTGTCTGAAATACCATAAAATTATTATTAAACCGGCAGTGAAGTAATGTTTTATATTGCTTTTCGCCGAGTGAGTGAGGTTACAGGAGGCCCTAACCCTTCCCCCTACCCCCTTTTATCCCCTCTTCCACCACCTTAAAGGCCGGCAACGCACTTGTGACTCTTGAGTTGCAGGTGCCCATGGGCGGCGGTTTATCGGACCCGTCTGCATGTTTGTCCCCTATAGATATAATGAAAAAAATACATGTGAATTGACAGTAGAAGGTAGGGAAAATAACTGTTCCCGAGACGACGGCGCGATGTTACATAAGAGGGGGCAGGACTCTCCGCACCTTACAGTGTGGTCGTCTTGCTCAACAGGCGGCTAAGTCTGCCGGGGTTCACTGGGATTTCCTTCCTAGGGTGTTTACACCTGAGGCCCCGGCTATAAGACCCGGTGGCGGAACACCGTGTGGTTTTAGTCGGTTCAAGTCCGACATACCACCGTGCCAATTGGCCCCAGTGAGGTGACGGCCCGGACGACCCCGGCTTAACACGGATAATAGAGCATATATTGATTTTTTCCTACATCTTCAACAATCATCGCCATACGTAAAACCTTAATAAATTATACACCTAAACCTTCCTCATGAATCACTACGTCTATTAGTTAATCGTGTTCCGACAGACAGATGCGGCGGGGGGGACCTTGTTTTATAATATGTAGTGATTACACAAAAGTTAGTCAGTAGTTAAAGATTTCCACACTAGGAATTATTTTTAACAAACAATGAACACAAAAAGCAGCCAGTCTCAGGATAACTATTTGTGAATCACAAATAGTTCGATGCTTCACAGTGGCAAGGGAACCACTTTAACCATTGCGCCATCCGTAAAAAACAGAGGATAAAACGCGGGGCTTCGCGTGCTTTCGCGGGGTTTTCATTTAGCATACATCAACCTACCATTTATCTACCTACCTAGGGTACCTTTCATTCAGAAAAAAAATTCTGTACCCTTGACGACGTGTATGCAAAACCTTTGAGTTGCCGGAAGTTTCGACCAGGTTGCACTGGCCATGGTCACAGGCTGAGTGGCTCAGTGCACTAGCCCTGTGCAACCTAGTCGTAACGTCAGGTACGTAATACCTTTTAAATACGTGATCGCCTTAATTCACGTCCGTCACATAGGACGTCCACTGTTAGACAATAACCCTCCCTTAATGACTTCCAAGAAGACTGGTTGGAAGCGGCCTGGATCCACCAACGGCCTGCGATCTTTACTAGGTCGTCTGTCAACCGCAATAGTGGACATGCTACGCTGAATTTGCCGGTCCATGGGCTCCATTCGAGAACTTTTCCGTGTCCATCGATCATCCGTTCTACGTGCTATGTGCCCTGCCCATTGCCACTTCAATTTTCTGACCCGTTCGGTTGGTAACCTTCGTTCGTAATTATTTTATTGTGTAATGCGGAAGTTTAAAAGTTTACGCTGATCAGTTGAGTAGTTTAGACGTGAAATAGCAACAAACAAACTCAAATTCGCATTTATGATATTAGTAAGGATAATTTACATGGTTACGGTATTTCTGATATTATGCGAGATACAAATAAACTCAGAGAAGTATTAATTTTGGTGTGTTCATTAAAACAACTCGAACGAATTCCAAGCTTGTGTATTTGCTGTGTTAAAATTTAGATGGCTGTGTAAATTATGAGCGGTTAGCGTTTTTTGAGTGACATTTATTATTATTAAATGTATACGAAATTATTTATATGTGACACGATCTAGTGAAAATATGTTCTTGTTATTTTTTGTTAATAAGGAGAATATTTTTTTTTATTGTATAATTTATTGTAAATGAGCACGCGGGTCACCTGATGGTAAATGACTACCGCCACCCCCCATGGGTGGCGGTAGTCATTTGACTAGCGCCGCCTATGGGCATATATACCTGCAACTCAAGAGTCATAAGTACGTTGCCGGCCTTTAAGATGGGAGTAGGGGAAGGGTGGAAGAGGGGTAGAGGGGGGGAGGGAAGGGTTAGGGTCTCCGGTAACCTCACTCACTCGGTGAAAAGCAATGCAAGAATTGCTTCACTGCCGGTTTTCTGTGAGGCCGAGGTATCTATTAGGACTCCGATCGAGCCGGCCCATACGTGCTGAAGCATGGCTCTCCCACGATAAAGTTCCTTTTTTGTATTAAAAATTTCGTTTGAACCCGCACAATATAGATACAGTCCTATATCTCGGTGGTTATTTAGGATTGTTTAATAAATACATGAATCAGTCTGAAGAAAATTAATTAAAATCTTTGAATGTGCCAAAACTGTCCTAGAACTTTTTTAATTATGTTAAACTGTACATACTTTAAAGAAACACACAACGAAAGTCAACATAATTTTATTAATATTCCGTTAATGTCAATAAACATCAACATAAATATCAGATAAGTCTGAAAAAAAAACCAGATATCAACTTAATTGCCCAGATTTTTTACGCAAACATTTCCAGACATTTCAAATAAAATATTATATCATAAATCGTCCATTTTTTAACTTCATATCCTCGGTTTCAAAACAACGTTGCTTTATTAATGATTGCTTTATTAATGACTAGCAGCGCCCCGCGGTTTTACCTGCGTAAGACCCGATCCCGTGGGAATATCGGGATAAAAAGTAGCCTATGCGTTAATCCAGGTTTCCAGCTATCTACATACCAAGCTTCATCGCAATCGGTTCAGTGGTTTTTACGTGAAAGAGTAACAAACATTCATCCATCCCCACTTTCACATTTAAAATATTAGTGGGATCACAGAATAAATTTAATATAACTCAACAACATTTATTTATTTGACCTTTACTTAAACTTTTAACTTACACCAACTTCTAAGGTCCGCAAGGGTCGTATAAAAAATTGTCAGAGGAAGGTTTGGTCCTGAATATAAATAGTCCGTTAAAGCCGTTGTTTAAACATTGTACATAATAGTATATCTTCACTATTTCATTCAAAATAAACTGTCTTTCTTTGACCCTGATAGAATTTAAATATCGAGTTGGAGTGAGCTCTATAAAAAAACAAAGGCTGCGCAACCCATATCAGCATCCGAATGCTAGAAAATCTGAGAAAATTTCATCCGTTCATAGAAATCCGCACAATTGCATTTATATTAGTAAAAGGGTGCTATTGAAAATCCTGAACTGACTGGCCTGTTGGTCTAGTGGTTAGTGACCCTGACTGCTAAGCCATAGGTTATGGGTTCGATGCCCACCCGAGTCTGGGTGTTCTTTGTGTCCGTTGTTTGTATTTTTGCAAGTCCCCCGCGACAAAGGACTAATTCCTAATACGGGAGTTATCTTTTTTTTTAAATAAAAAAACAGAACTTTAAAAAGTATTTATAATCCGAGTTTACCTAATCTTATAAGAAGTTCAAAGTGAATTCAGAATAGTTCGAAATTCAAATTCAAAATTGCTATGTATTTAAATTACACAGTCAACAAGTCTATCTTCGGCAAAATCGGTTAATGTTTAAAATCTATAAAAATAAATAGAAACATGTCACGACTCCATGTTTCAATTGCAATTTCTTTTTATTTATTATCTTCATAACCACGCTGAGGTCGTAACAAATAATGTATTACATGTCTATTAATGTCAAAACACTTATCAAATACTAGTAAAATAACACGGAAAAATAAATAGTCAAATGTAGCAGACGTCACATTTAGATTTAAAGGACATCTTTCTTTTATCTTTTTATAATTTGTGTATAATGAGCATGATGATATTTTCTGTGTCTGGGTGTAATTTATCTATAACTAGCAGCCGGTTTCGCACGGGTAGCAGAGACATCTTAAACAATCATCAACATATTTCAATCAATTTACACAAAATCTTAACAAACAAACACCTGGCTAAACCTTAGTCGTAAATCACTCAAGCTATTAGTGAAAACCGCATGAAATTCCGTTCAGTAGTTTTTCAGTTTATCGCGAACAGACAGACAGGACTTTGTTTCATAAAATGTAGTGTTGACGCCCTGCCTAATTTGGGATCAGACTGCCGGTTGTGAGATGAGTCAAGTTATTATTTTTATTATTATAATGCTTTTCGCTTATAGAGATTTTAAGAATTTAGAAGTATATACTCTGGATTTTGAACAGTATTCCTACAAAATGTATTCGGTAGTAAATCAGCGGTGTGAACGCCCAACCGGGTGTAGTAATTTGTATTCTGTTACAAACCCGGGTACCATTTCGCATCGAACGTGTTAATTTTGCAACTTGAAAAGGAAATCGCTTTGGTTGGGGAATTGATTGTATTGCGTAACATGACTTTTTCTACGGAATTTCGTACCAATAAGTAACAGTGAAGTTGTTCAAACTTTTTTAATATGTTTGTGCAACAGATGGCTCATGGGAAAATTAACTAAATATTGTTACAAAATTGTTGTTGGACACATAGCGATGAACCTTGGAAGAAAGTTTACTGTCAAAATATATTAGAAATTGTATCATTGAAATATAATTAAAGGCACTTTTAAACTGTTTTATAATTTTTTTTATGTTATAGGGGGCAAACGAGCAGACGGGTCACCTGATGGTAAATGACTACCGCCGCCCATGGGCACCTGCAACTCAAGAGTCACAAGTACGTTGCCGGCCTTTAAGATGGGAGTAGGGGAAGGGTGGAAGAGGGGTAGAGGGGGGGAGGGAAGGGTTAGGGTCTCCGGTAACATCACTTACTCGACGAAAAGCAATGCAAGCATTGCTTCACTGCCGGTTTTCTGTGAGGCCGTGGTATCACTCCGGTCGAGCCGGCCCATACGTGCCGAAGCATAAGTAGTAATGTAATGTAAGTAATAAAATTACTTTACCTTTAATACTCTCGTTTTTTTTTATTGTGTAATGGTATAAGCGTTTGTCTTCCAACTCACCTGATGGAAAGTGATGATGAAGACGAAGATGGTACACGCCTATCCAAGAGAAACCTATTCACTCTACTCTTGAACGTTCCAAGATTATAATTGTCTGGAAAAAGTGACGCAGGCAGTTCATTCCAGATCTTGGTCACTCGAACCAGAAAGGAGCTGACAAAACGTTTCGTTCGACTTTTTGGTGTTTCGACGATGAAGGGGTAGAACCTCTGTCTCCGTCTAGACGTCCAAAGAAGGAATTCAGAGGGTTCAATTAGTTTAAAGAGAGCCGTCGCACACTCACCACTCGTTTCAGTTGGTTCGTGATCAGAACACAGACCAAATTCACCTACAGTTAAATCGCCTTTAATCCGTACTAGCAACGCCCCGCGGTTTCACCCGCGTAAGTCCCGATCCCGTGATAATATCGGGATAAAAGTAGCCTATGCGTTAATCCAGGTCTCCAGCTATCTACATAAAACAAAAATTAAAGATATTAAAACCTTCAAACAATTAGTTTGAGTTTGTAGTTACTGTTCTAAAGATATATTAAACATAGAAATTCGTGTAAACATTTTTACAGTGAGCAGCAAAAAAACCTGTGATTTCTGACTTTATTGTCGAATGCCTTACTATGTATACCAATATAGTAATTTATTCTTACTAATAATTCTAATTCTAATCTCTACGTAGTATAAAACAAATTCGCTTATCGCCATATGCCATCTGTCTCTCTGTACGCTTAGATCTTTTAAACTACGCAACAGATTTTAATGCAGTTTTCACCAACAGATGAAGTGATTTATGGTGAAGGTTTAGGTGTATAACTTTATAAAGGTTTTGTGCAAAATAGCTGAAATATGACGATGATAGTTGACGATGTCGAAAAAAGTCAATATACGCTCTGCTACCTGTGCGAAGCCAAGGCGGGTTGCTAGTTTATTTTATAATAAGGCTAAAATATTATATATAATATAATCTCTGAAACTGTCAGTCAGATTTAAATAATTCTTTCTGTATTAGATAGAGTATTTATTGAGGAAGGTTGTAGGCTATGTAACATCACGCTATGACCTCTAGGAGCGGAGCAGTGACCATAAATGTAAGTGAAAATGCGGGACATGGCTAGTTTTTTAACATTTGTGTCCTTGTTTGTTTCTTGTACATACAATTAATTAGTGTCAGATCAAAAAGTTCTAAAAACAACGGTTCTAGGAACTTTATTTATACATAGTTCGCTTTTATGATATTGTAAATGGTTTATAGCCTAAGACGAAATGGTCGACACTCAAGCTTGACCGTAAAATTATATTTCCCATAAAATGGGCATTACCAAGTTCCAAAGTAAAGCGTTTGAATACAACATTACAAAATATTGAAGACGTCTAAACATGAGGACAGTGCTTTTTTTTTTCATGACGAGGTGGAAGATCCTTATTGATGTCCTCCGCCCTTGGGGGGGGGGGGGGGGGGAAGGGGTCTGTCGGACTCTTACCGACTAAAAACCACCCCGGTGTTCCGCTACTTGCCTATCCTATATATGATTGCATTCTTCCGCAACCCCCGATAAGCATTGACCCGTCTCACCCTAGACGGGTCCCGTCACCCGGTGCGACCATCACCCGTCGGCCGCACTCCTCTGAGAGCGCGCGCGGAACACTGCGCGCTGCCTCTCGGGCCTGTATCATGAGGACAGTGCGACACAAAGTAACGTTAAACGAATAATTATTATCTTAATCAATACAATTCCGTAAGTACTAAATTATCATGGTATATTAGTTTGTAGTTGGTAGTTTTATATAGGTGTAATTATCTATAATATGTGTTTATTTAGAAATATACAAAAAATATGTTTATCAGCAGTTTGGTTACCATAGTACAGACTCTGAATTTCAGAAATTTGATTTTTGTTTTTAGAAATTGCAGAATTTTATTGTTAGAGAACAATAGAGATAAGATATCCACAGAGTGTATCTAAATAGATCATGTGAAATGAATATGGCATTAAGCTTCTTAGATAACAACCGTGGGAGAGCCATGCTTCGACACGTATGGGCCGGCTATACCAGAGTGTTACTATGGCCTCACAAAAAACTAGTGTGAAGAAATGCTTCAGTTGTGTTTCGCCGAGTGAGTGTGGTTTCTGGAGGCCCTAACTCCCGCCCTCCCTTCTCCTACTTCCACCACTTGTGTTTCAGGTGTCCATAAGCGTCCATGTCCAAATAATTTTAATTTTAGTAATGCTTTAATTATTTTGCAGTATTAAGCACTAAATATTATAAAACAAAGTCCCCCGCCGCGTCGGTTTGTCTGTCTGTCTGTTCGCGATAAACTGAAAAACTACAGAATGGATTTTCATGCAGTTTTCACCAATAGACAGAATGTTTCATGAGGAAGGTTTAAGTGTATAATTTGTTAAGATTTTGTGTAAATTGATTAAAATATGTTGATGATTGTTGAAGATGTCTCTGCAACCCGTGCGAAGCCGCGGCGGGTTGCTAGTGTATTTTATAATAGTGTAATGAAAAAAATTACACTTTAGTTTTGAGTTATTTCCACAATTATATTAAATGCTGTTACAACCAAAAATAGACCTGGGAGATTTCACTAAAACATGCGAATAGTGGCTTTAAATTCAAAAGGCTAATAAAGTGATTATTCGAAAATTGACAGTTAGAAGGTATTGGCACTTCTACTAATTAACTCGACCATTTATCCCTCAACCTCAACTAATTTAATTCAACCATCCGTCATCATCTTCCTGCTCTGTTCCCAATTTTCATTGAGGTTGAGGAAATTCATGGGAAACCCAGCCAGCTCGACCGGAGTGATACCACGGCCTCACAGAAAACTAGCAGTGAAGCAATAATTTCAAAGCTTTTCGCCAAGTGAGTGAGGTTACTGGAGGCCCTAACCCTAAATTGTTTGAGAGGGTCCTCTCTGCCCGCATCGTCCGGCACCTTGGCGAGGTCGGCCCCGATTTGTCGGACGCCCAATTCGGCTTTCGAGCGGGGCGTTCGACGGTCGGTGCTGTGTTGCGCCTGAGGGCCGTGACCGAAGAGGTAGTGAGCTGTGGCGGCGTGCTGTTGGCGGTGTCGTTGGACATCGCCAACGCATTCAATAGTCTGCCATTCAGCTGCATCAGGGAAGCACTCCAGTATCACGGAGTGCCAGGGTACCTGAGGCGGCTAGTGGCAGACTATTTAGAGGAGCGTACCGTCATGTACGAGGACCGAGAGGGAGTTTTGAGTCGTCGGCCCATGTCGTGCGGTGTTCCGCAGGGGTCTGTCCTTGGACCACTCCTGTGGAACATGGGATACGACTGGGCCCTTCGAGGCGACTTCCCCCCCGGGCTGGGCGTAATTTGTTACGCCGATGACACGTTAGTCACAGCCCGGGGGGTGAACTTTCAGGAGGCGGCGCGCTTGGCCACCAGGGGAGTCTCTCTGGTGGTCGGGCGCATCGAGGCGCTGGGCTTGCGGGTGGCCCTGGATAAGACGGAGGCCCTTTTATTCCATGGGCCCCGTCGTGGTCCACCCCCTGGCGCCTCTATCGTGGTCAACTCGGTCCTCGTACCGGTTCAGGCCCACATAAGGTATCTGGGCCTGATCCTTGACGGTAGGTGGCTCTTCGACGAGCACTTCCGACAGCTTGCTCCGAAGCTGGTCGGCGCTGCGTCCGCCCTTGGGCGACTCTTGCCCAATCTGGGCGGGCCCAGCGTCGCTACGAGACGGCTGTACACGGGGGTTGTCCGGTCAATGGCACTGTACGGTGCACCGGTGTGGGCGGGAGCTCTGACCGCCCAAAATAGGGCGCGCCTCTGGCGCCCTCAGAGGGTTATGGCGGTCAGAGCCATACGCGGATACCGCACCGTGTCGACGGAGGCGGCGTGCGCGTTGGCCGGGACTCCCCCTTGGGATTTGGAGGCGGAAGTGCTCGCCGAAGTATATCGGCGAACGGCTGAGTTCCGGGCGGGAAGCGGCAGTCGGCCCCCGCCCGAAGAGGTACGCGAATGGCGTGAGGCCGCTCGCCGAGCCACCATGGCTCGTTGGTCGTCCCGGCTGGAGGCTCCACGTGCTGGCTTTGCCGCCGTGGAGGCGCTCCAGCCGGTCATCGTCGAGTGGGCAGGGCGGCAGCACGGGACCCTTTCCTTCCGACTGACGCAGGTCCTTTCCGGGCACGGCTGCTTCGGGAAGTACCTGCACTCGGTCGCTAGGAGGGAACTGAGTCCCGCCTGTCACCACTGCGACTGCAGTGAGGACTCGGCTCAGCACACGCTGGCGGTTTGCTCCGCCTGGGCGACGCAGCGTCGGGCCCTCACTGCAGTCATCGGAGGAGATCTCTCGCTACCGGCCGTCATACGCTCCATGGCCGGTAGCGACAGAAATTTTACCGCGGTCGCGACCTTCTGTGAGGACGTCATCTCGCAGAAGGAGGCGGCGGAAAGGGTCCGGGAGGACGATCTCCACTCGGACCTAATTCGCCGCCGGCGAACCGGGCGGCGGAGGCGCGCTTACCAGCGCCTCATGCCGCCCTGAGTGTGGCCGCGGGTGGACGGGACGGGTTTTCCCCTCCACCCGCTGTAGTGGCCCCCCGCGAGGAGGCGGCGTCCGCGTGTGCCTGGACGTCGCCTAATTGAGAGGATTGTACCCGAAGGTGGTGCCCGCGCTGTAGCGGGCAGGCGCTAGGAGGGTTCCGGATGTCGTAATAAAGCTGTTCCCGGATCCCTCCTACTGAAGGCGCAGTACGGCACACCGTGTGGTTTTAGTCGGTTCGATTCCGACACACCGCCCCACCGAAAACCCCGGTGGGGTGACGGCCCGAGGGGGTTTCCACACGCACAAAAAAAAAAAAAAAAAGGCCCTAACCCTTCCCTCACCCCACTCCCGCCCACTCCCCCTCTTCTCCCCTTCCCCTACTCCCACCTTAAAGGTAAGCAACACACTTGTGACTCTTGAGTTGCAGGTGCCCATGGGCGGCGGTAGTCATTTACCATCAGGTGACCCGTCAGCTCGTTTACCCCCTAGACCATAAAAAAAAGCTCGGCACACTGTGTGACATTGTAAAGGGTGGCTGGTTTCTTTTATAGCCAGCCACCTGCCTGATGTCAACCCTCCTTGGGAATGTAATCGTTTTCAATTACTTTGAATGCAGATCTACTCAATAAACTAGACCGACTTCTCAATAATTGCATTCGGTTCATTTTAAATCTTCGTAAGTACGACCATGTGTCTACTTACCGTTCCCAACTGTCATGGTTACCTATACGGCAACGTCGAAGCCTACGTGCATTGACTACACTTTAATCTCTACTTAATAACCCTACAGCCCCCACTTATCTGACCTCACATCTTCAACTTCTATGTTCCAACCATGACAGAGAGCTTCGCTCCACAAATAATCTTTTATTCCTATGCCCTACACACACTTCTTCTCTTGTTCACTCTTTATTCACTATCCATTCTATCTTACTATGCAATGCGCTCCCTCCTGAGATTAGGATGTCCACCAACAGAGACACATTTAAAGCAAAGGTCCGTGAATTTTACAGGAAACAGTTGGCAGAAATATCATCATAACCTCATAACTATAGGTATATTTGGTATCTATATATAGTATTTATTTGTATATAAATTTATCTGTAAGTATTTATGTATGTATGTATTATGTATATTCAATTGTAATTGTATTTATTTTGTAAGTATAACGATCTTTAACAAATTCGTTCTTATGCACCTGCCATGTCCCTCTCTGAATCATCCAAAGGTTGACTGGTAGATAATGCCATGTGGCATTAAGTCCGCCTCGTGCATTGTAAACTGCAGGAAGTTTTTAAATAAATAAATAAGTCGAGGAAGCTAGGGATACCGTAAGTCTCGGGTGGGGAAACGAGACTGAGGCTGCAGTAGCGAAGTAGTCTAAGATGCCGGGGTCGCGTACCCGTATGTTCGTCCTCTGATTGGAGAGGCCACCAGGAGAGAGATACTAACTGGTCATCTATCTATTAAAAATATAATTGAAACCTATTACGAGTCTTAATTATGTATTTACACGGGAATTAAGGCGATCACGAAAAGGTATTACATGCCTCTAAATTGCCTGACGTTTCGACCAGGTTGCACTGGCCGTGGTCAGCCGGTGATTACGGCCAGTGCAACCTAGTTGAAACGTTCGTTATTATATCATGGAACGCGAAAGTTTAAATGTTACTTAAGAGTTTGTCCGGCCGTTCTATCTAACCAATTTACTTTTTGTTAGAAGTTACAGTTCTAATGG
The DNA here is from genome assembly GCA_963859945.1 of Euplagia quadripunctaria. Taxonomy (NCBI): domain Eukaryota; kingdom Metazoa; phylum Arthropoda; class Insecta; order Lepidoptera; family Erebidae; genus Euplagia; species Euplagia quadripunctaria. The sequence goes on along the minus strand of OY982581.1, from coordinate 3,926,200 downwards.
AAAAATTATGAAAGTAAATTTTTACGATGCGCGCCCACACCGTCACGAAAAACCGACATCCTAAAGTTAGCTAGTCAACATTTTAGTATTTCAAAAAAGTTATCAACTTCACGATAGTGATAAAAATTATTTTAAAAATTACTTAGAGTACGTTTGTAGAATTTGAGGTTAGTTGACAGTATGTATTATTTATTATGATATTTAAATAAACTTTATTTAACTAGATAAAAGTATGACTTCTTACTTGCGCACGTAAGTACACACACAGTTTTTGTTTTTTAATTAAGGATTTGTCATCAAGCACTGGAAATCATTTAACTTTCACCCTTTTCAAGTAGTAATTCGTATTTCCTCCTGAACATTTCTTATGGTTTCAATGCTTTCTTTGTCTACATCTCTGGTTCTAATTGAGGTACGCGATTCGTTTCGCTGGAATAAGTTCTTTCATTTAAGGTTTCGCTCACTTAAAATACTTGAGAGGGAATAGGTGTTGCCATTCAACTTAATTTTAAATATGCGTTTCAAATTAAAAGATAATAATAATCAATACTATCATGTTCATAATTTTCCATCTTCTGTGTTCGAATTAGGTAAAGTAGGTAACAATTACTCATTATATAACAGCGTTATTTTTTTGAAAATTATAAACACAATGTTGCAGAGCAGCACGGGTTATGTCGTTTTAAAAATAATCTTACTAATATTATGAAGGTAAAAGTTTATGAGGATGGATGGATGTTTGTTACTTTTTCAGGCAAAAACAGCTGAACGGATCTGGATGAATTTTAGCACAGAGATAGATTATTAGTCTAGAATAGCACATAGGCCACTTTTACCCAGGAAAAAGTATGTTTCCCGTGAGATAGATTTCACTAAATTATATATTAGTAATTGGAGAGCCATGCTTCGGCACGTAAGGGCTGGCTCGACCGGAGTGATACCACGGCCTCACAAAAAACCGGCAGTGAAGCAATGTTGCATTGCTTTTCGCCGTGTGAATGAGGTTACTGGAGACCCTAACCCTTCCCTCTCCCCCTCTCACCCCTCTCCCATCTCTCCCCCCTCTTCCCCTACTCCCACCTCAAAGACCGGCCACGCACTTGTGACACTTGACTTGCAGGTGCTCATGAGCGGCGGTAGTAATTTACCATAAGGTGACCCATCTGCTCGCTTGCGCCCTATACCATAAAAAAAGTCGCGGAAAACAACTAGTGATAAATGTATTTCATCTCAGTCTTTCTTCAGTCTCATCATAATATATATTCTCTTCTGATATTCAGAAAATGTTATTATCGGGCCAACATAGGAGACGAAGCTATATCTACAGAGGATTATAATTCCGAATGTTTCATTACTATGTTATATATTATAATGCTACTTTAACAAGACGACATAATTTGTATAAATGCCACCCTAAATATCTGTCTCCATTGTATTTATTGCTTTGAAATCAAATCCCGTAAACATCAAATTAGTCAAAACATACGCTGAAATAAAACAATATAATTTGGCGGTACATTACGCAAACACATCTTTGATCAGCGCCATCTACCGGAATAATTGGGCGGTGTTCAGCTTATTCGGTTTTTTACGCAGCAAGGAAATTCAAATAATAATATTTGCCTTAATAATAACGAGCCGTATTCATCGGGGTAAGAAGGCTGTAATAGTAAATAATATTTCGAGTTCACCAGCCACCATTGGCCGTTAATTAAAGACTACAAGGATTGTGTAAAACAGGCAATCAAAAAAAGGCAGTTTTTTATTTAATTCACATAACAAGTAGCTGGTGTACGCGACAGATAAACTTTCATCCCTTCTTTCACACCCTTCAAGATGTATTTTCGTGGCAAAAAGTAGCCTATATTCTTCTTACTCATGGTCTTTTCTATCTCCATACTAAAAAATCATCAAAATCAAGGTTTACCCGTGAATATATTACAGACTGCCCCTACATTATGTCAATATAGATATATCTTGGCAGAGCCATGCTTCGGCACGTATGGGCCAGCTCGATCGGAGTGATAGCACGGCCTCACAGAGAACCGGCAGTGAATTGTTTTTCGCCGAGTGAGTAAGGTTACCAGAGGCCCTAAACCTTCCGCCCCCCACTTTCTCTCTTCCCCCCTACTCCTACTCCCATCTTAAAGGCCGGCAACGTACTTGTGACTCTTGAGTTACAGGGCGCGATGATTTTCTGTTGTTCCGTGCCACTTTCTTAAATTTTTCTTTCATAAAAACCTTCTCCTGATAATAACAAACACAAAAAAAAAGAATTAACGAAATCCGCAAAGCCATTCACGCGTGATGCCGTGACCAAGGGAAATAGGGATTCATTTATACTCTGAATCACTGAGACTTTCTTTCATACCAGTTCTTTACACAGCGATCTTCAATACCGATTACTATAATAATTAATTATAATAATAATAATAACCATTCCCCATGACGACAATCTCTTAAAAGCCGAAAAAGATAAACAAATAAAATATTTGGACCTATCCCACGAGATTGTCGACATGTGGAATGTGGATTCAGCAATCATTGTGCCGATAGTCATTTCGACCCATGGGTTAATTGCTAAGAGCCTCAACCAACACCTTCAGAGGCTCACGTTAGGCAGTTGGATTGAGAGCCTAATGCAGAAGGCAGTCCTCCTCGATACGGCACGCATAGTGAGGAGGTTTCTGTCTCTGGAACCCTAACCACCGGTAACTTGGTCCCTGTACCCGATACCGGTGGGACACTATTTTTTATATTTTTAAATATATTTTGTTTTTTTTATTGTAAGTATATTTAAAAATGTAATTTATATGTTTATGAAATAAATGAAGAGAATAATAATAGTCATTTATTTCAGGTTGTCAACCCATATGTTGTTAGTAATACAATAAGTGCTTACCCTAATGTTAATATCCATAAAAAATAAATTACATTTTATTACTGTTACATGTCAATTTATGAATAAAAATCATGTCAACTTTATTATATACATTTTCATATAATTCTTTTTTTATTAAATTCTTGCATTTGTTTAACCTCTTTAAAAATGAATTTGTACGCTTTCTCATTATGGCATAAAAGTCATCCACTCCTGCCTCCGCAAACATACCTGAGGCGCTACAAAATTTAGATAGATAAATAAGGGTCCAGTATAATAATGCCTTTAGAAGGCATTATTATACTGGACTCTTATGTTATGCATTGCTCTCCTTGAAGGCTGAATCCAGAGGCTGCACGTGTAGAACGTTTGGCAGTAACTTTTAAATAATGTTGTCTTGACCTGAGCAGAACACCCGCTAAACCTACGACTAAGCATATTGGCCTTGATTGCAAGCGACCTACGCTCTCTCTTATAAGAAAATCTGTAATTAAAGTCCAATATTTTAATTACAGATAATTTATTATTTATGTAAGAAATTTTCAAATGTATGTTTCTGTACGTATTGCCTGTACATTATGTAGCTACAGAACATAGTCTTAAAATTTTCTTATAATTAATTATTTTAGGAATCTGTGTTAGATACACAACACTGCTAGATACACCCTATACAGCGTGTAAGTTTGAGCTACGCGAAAAACTTACAAAAACCTCTTTCTGTTTATACCTATCATAATACAAAAGTCAGTTCATCATAAAAATGCGAGATTAAGGATTTTTAGTGATTAGTTTCATTTGGCGCTACGCAATGTACGCGATTTTTTTTTATGCGGTACGGCGAATGAGCTTAAACTTACGGCGCCGTCGAAGCAGCTGATTTCATAAATGTCGTTTAATTGATTACATTGCAGTTTTTGGCCGTATGGGGTATTTAGTTACATTTCGGGAAAATGTACTGTTTACTCATTGTTATTATTATGACCAAAAAAATAAAAATTATAAAAAAGAAATATGAGCTTACCGGCAGAAAATTCTAATGATTTTCGACTCTGAATGGCTGTCTGAATACTAACACTATTTCAGTATTCGGTACGGTGTTTCTTACACCCTGTATATACAGGATGTGTATAGTACACATTCCACCTTTTATGAGAAACGGAATAATACCTGGAAATTCAAACGGTCATAACTTATAGATGGCTAGTTTTTTTTTTTAATTATTTTTACAACTGCACGCCACAGTTATGTAGTGATAAAAATAAATGTTTCATAGTCACAAACACCCTGTATATATCCATGTTTACACGGCATTTTTCAAAGTATTTTAATATTACTTATGTCACTTATGCACGCATCAGGTAATATGCGTATTAAGTACGTGAATATTTTTACGATAGCTTACACCTTACGCCTAAAAATCGCTTGAATGTCTCTCTAATGAAAAAACCTGCGAAATTATTCATAATTTGTAGTCCTTTCTCGCACCCGAGTGACTCACGTGTGCCAAGCGAATTCTTATAATTTTATAGTTATTTTCAGACGTTTTCAAGGGTTTAATAAATATATATTTTAATATTAAACATCCTCCGCGGATAATTTTGTCATGGCTTATGGGTGACCGTAAAGCCATTTTTAGATCGTGGGAGAGCCATGCTTCGGCAGGTATGGGCCGGCTCGATCATAGTGATACCACGGCCTCACATAAAACCGGCAGTAAAGCAATGCTTGCATTACTTTTCACGAGTGAGTGAGTGAGGTTACCGGAGGCCCTAACCCTTCCCTCCCACCTCTCCTCCCCCACTCCCCTCTCTTCCACCTTTCCCCTACTCCTACCTTAAAGGTCGGTAATGCACATGTGACTCTAGAGTTGCAGGTGCCCATGGGCGGCGGTAGTCATTTACTATCAGGTGACCCGTCTGCTCGTTTGCCCCCTACACCATGAAAAAAGACCACTAATTACACGTTGGTTACTTAGTTATTACGGGAGGACAGTCTACCTTTAAAAAACTTTACTGCAACTCGATTAAAATAGAAAGAAAGAAAGAAAGAAAGACAACATATTTCATTTCTGTAACACACAGCTTTTACATACAAAGTTAAATCTATAAAGAACACTTTTTGACAAAATAATTCTGTAATCACTTTAAATAAAACAAATAATACAAATTATATACAAGTGGCAACACTGCGCCCTTAAAACTTCTATGCACGACATGGCAACGTGGCACTCATCACTCACGTCTCACGATCGAAACGAAACAAAAAATCGTACCAGAAATTAATTACTGCATAAATTCCGATCTATGTCGCATAAGTCCTTTCGATTAAAGGACACTACTAAACCATGGCTGACGCCATTGTTCGAAACTCAAAAGTAAGTTAGAAGAAACTGTTTCTTTTAAGAATAACAAATATGGGAGCTTAAGAATCTCGAGGCTTTGCAACAAGGGTCGCTCAAAATATATTTACCAGGGTTTTTCACACAAAAGCAGTTTGTCGTTCACGCGTTAAAATTGAAGGCAATCGCTGTCATTATTACAGTATTCGGCAACAATAGTGTGTGGACAGCAAGGGTACAATGGACCCTGTATCCGGACCCGAGCGTTTGATGTGTTAGGATATTTGATAAAACACGCGAGGGTTAAAAAAAGAAAAAAAGGAATTATGTTCGCTGGTTATCTTCCTTATTTATAGATAAGAAAGGTTGTGAAAGGATATAATGTAAACACTTCTGTGTTTACATTATATCATTTTAAATTTACCAAAGCAGTAATTTCTAGAATGAGTGAGGTATTCTAGAGAGCTTTTAAACTTTTGCGTTCCATGACATATAATTATGTATTAGGCAATTAAGGCGATTATATAGGTTTTCTATACCTTGGAATTACCTGACGTTTCGGACGGAATGGAATACATACATTTGAAGAAACCGCGTGGTTCTGTTCGATTGAACTTTGAAGTAACTACTTAGTCAAGCCTGCCACGGATTTCGTTAAAGAGGAGATACGTAATGTTAATATAGCATATAGCCATGTTTCCAATAATGCAACACAAATATTAATTACTGTTATCTGCGACATCGTTCGTTTGGAAATTTTTGGTGAAATTTATCCTACAGGAACCGCATATTTTTCGGGATAAAAAGAAGCCTATGTTGTATCCCAGACTATAATCTATCTCTGTGCTAAATTTCATCCAGACCCGTTTAGCCGTTTTTGCGTGAAAGACAAACAAAAACAAACATACATACATCCATCGTCACAATTTTCGCCTTTACAATATTTGTAAAAAAAAATGATTCGATTACCAAGTACCGAAATTAGATTAAGTCAGAATGTTATTTATGTAGGTAAATGTAGGTTTACTTGCATTATAATACCTACTAGTCCAACAACACAATCGACCACAAGATATGATCAATATCATGTATGATGTACTATAGCACTATAGTGCCTAATGAGGCCAAGTTTATTATAGATAGATAGACAGATAGAATAATCTGTATTGTACACAAACATACAATCAGAGTACAATGGGCGGTCTTATCGCTAAAAGCGATCTCTTCTCTACCAGATATATACATAATAATTAATTAATTAAATACATAGAAACTATATACGAGTATTTAAGACCTCGCCCTTCACAATAATAAAAGGGATTGATAATGTAATAAGCATCGAAATTAGTCTGAAATAAGGTTGTAAACTGTTAAGACAAATCAAGTCCTCTTCATTAAACGTCAAAACCATACGTTGTGTAAAAATATGTATGAAATAAAAGGCCATGACGTTATACCCCCCGTTGTCAAATTATTCACTTTTAATGTTTGGTTTTACAATAAAAAAATAATAATTAATCAAATTTTTCGAAGTCATACATATAACACCCAATTTTCTGAGGAGTGTTACATTTTTTTTAACAGCAGTCTCCAACTCTATTAGTGCCAGTGGATGGAAGTAACGCGGAGAGATGAGAAAGAGTTCCGAAAATTAATTAACACTACTTACAATACACATTTAAGTATACGCAAACAAACCGGCGGCCAAAACCTAGTTAATGCATATTTGAATAACTTGTACACATAGAAAGCTTACCAACGTAATCCCGGATATCCGACAAGTTTAAGTGCGGGTATATCCGCGGTTGCGGATACTGGCGGATAATGCCCTCTGGAGTATTTCTGACTTGGTGCTTTAGTTGTTTGGTAATGGTTAGATAATAGTTAAGTATGAGCAACATAGGCTTACTTAACGATAATGAAATGGAATAAAAAAAGTTTATTTTTCTGGCTAAATGCGCGTATCTCTGAAACTACAAATCGGATTTTAGTAATTATCTTTTTATTTGATAGTCTAATTTCTTAGGTTAAGGTTATAGCTCACTAGAGCCACTCAGCACCCGACCCACACCGCCTCGCCTCGTGGCATTAGTATGCTGTATGTATATCGGCTTTTATGGATATGCGCTCACTACATCAACTCGGTAGCTTTGCCGGATCGCCTCGCTCGCAAGCTCTCCATGCACGGACGGCGAGTGGACCACTCGGTGACAACTCGATGCTCGCATGCTTGCCTAGCATTGACTGCGCATTACAAACGCACGGGTCCCGATTGGACCACGCGCTGCCCGCGAATGAAGCGAGAGCTACTTACATTAGGCTGACGCACACGTCTGAGACGTCTTACACGTGTAAGGTTGGTGTGTGCATAAAATCGACGCAACGTGTGTCATTCAAGAATTCTTCAAATTCACTGTCCGATTCATTTATTTTTAAGTAAGTGATGATAACAGAGTCGAATACCAGCGTAAAATGCGCGACACGCGTTGCGTCGATTTTATGTGCACACCAACCTTACACGTGTAAGACGTCTCAGACGTGTGCGTCAGCCTAATGTAAGTAACTCTCGCTTCATTCGCGGGCAGCGCGTGGTCCACTCAACCATACACGCGTAAGATCTCGAGCGTCTCGTACGTGTGCGTCGGCCAAATGTAGCTCTCGCTTGAGTCACGCGAGGATGATGCTTTGGCTATGCGCCGCTCCCCACCTGACTACTACTGGGATAATCATGGACCACGCGATGTCTACTCATTGACCACGCGACTTTCATTGGTGCAAACGCGGCGTCCACCCGTGGACCACCTGTTGACAACGAGTTGACGCCGAACGACGAGGAGCTAATCGGGTGCCGGGTGGCTCTAATGAGCTATTTTACATCACGCTGCAACTCTATAGAGACGAGCAGTGACCATAAACGCAAGTGTTATCGGGGGGCACGGCTAGTGACGTATATAAACCACAGACAGAATATAAACTAGTAAACCTCCATCGTCTACACTCATAGAAGAAATAGGTTCATGCCGCGTTCCTATAATCAAGAAACGGTACGTTTTGCTTTCGGACGGTAATATTTTCGTTGAAATCGAAATTTTACCGTCCGTAAGCAAAACGAATCGTTTCTTGAATATAGGAACGTGGCATTAGATTACTTTAGACATAAAAACGATGTTAAACCTAAAACAATATATAATAAATATCAATTACATAGATTCTAAAATGTAGAAAATGTTTTGTCAATCACAGGTACTTTAAAATATAATAATAAGGCCTAATTATGTTATTTGACTTCAATGGTCAAAGAAATAAAAAATAATTTAATTTTATGATATACCATCCTCCTCCATTCCCGGTAGTTACGACATTACCCGACAGCCTAAATCTGATGATGTTTATTCGTGTATTGGTAAAAATTACATTTAAAAAATTACTCATATTGGTGAAACTCCTATCCGAAAAGTGTCGTCGCCACATCAAAAACTCTTATTTATTTTTTAAAAAATAGTGACAAACTATAATAGATGATAACACAGTTCACTATTTAATAAGAATAAGTTAAATGACATTATTTTGACTGGTTATACCGGTAACGCAATGCTATTGGTCGATTGATAAATATTAATGAATAGTGGGGTTATAAAAAGGGTAGGAATAAGTTCAGAACATTGTCTTGAGTGCGAATAGTGGTACGAACAACTTGGCAGTTACTGTTAGTTAGTGATTTTCATATTTTATATCAGTGGTTGTGAAACTGTTCCTAACAAAAGGAACATATATTCTGGTCGAGACTCGAATTCCTCGAAAGATTTAAAAGGTCGAGATGTACCTGTCGTCATACTGGACAGTACCATAAAATAGTGACTATTAACATTCCTTACAGAAGGTACAGACTGACATTAAAATAAATTGCAAAACCTAGGAACTACGTAATAAAGCGCAATCTAGCTCGTCCAGTATTCAATACATATCATTAACATTTGCACGCACGATATCTTCTTTTACACTGATCGATCGATCAAGGTGTTACATTTATTGAGGTTGTCTCATTTACTGAAAACCGCTATCATAGTAAAGTAAGGTAGTAATGTCTGGTATTTTATTCAAATTTATTTATGTATCTTTAGGAAGTGAAAGAACTAAATAATAGGCCCTTCGTTGACCACATTGAAAGTAGCCAGTAGCTGGATAATAAAATATTTGACCTTGAGTGTCAAATGAGACAGGGCTGACAGGACCTTTAGAATGAGTTATTTACAATATCCGTGTACGAAAAGTTCGCTAAAAATATCACCAGGGGTGTTATGATCATGTTATGGTCGATGCTTATCGTACACGTAAGCTACAATCGCAAATTAAATAAAACGAACTTTCATAACATTTAAGTTGGACTGTAATCACTTCAAAATATACGTATGGTTTCAATATAATTTGTATTTTGTTTTAAAATAACATTATATGAATAAATTCTTTTTGTTTTCATATTGATGTAAGTTATACCAAGCATAAATTAAATGAAGAATTTCATAAATATGTTGACAATTTATAAAATATTTCGTTGTAGCTAATTAAAAATAAATGCGATATACCTATTGACATTTGTAGTATCATTTAATTTCAAACTAACAGCGCCATCTAGTGAGTTACTCATTTATCAACAAACACAAATACTCAAAAAATCTACACACCTTGGAACACATGCTCAACTCTTCAAGACACTTATTATTAAAATTAAATAAAAATAAAACTTTATTCTATCATAAGTTAAAAAATTACAATTCATCAGATTCTACTACTACTAATCAAAGACATTAGCAATATACATTTACACAATTAATAGATAATAAAAATAATATAAGATAATAATAAAAATGCATTCAACTTTCACGTAAATTACATTAATTGCATTAGGCGCTGATTCTCAATACAACTTAAATATTTATATTTGAAACAAACACAAAGGAAGTTATAGTATTCCTATAGTATTCCTATACTTTATTTAAATATTTCATTATTGTAGATATTAATTCTAGAAATATTATATTCATTTTTCATTTATTAATTTACTCTTGTTATTCTTAATAATTGACATTTGCATATGGAAACATAATTACCAATAACACAGCCCTATATATGATTATTAATAGGAATAAAATATTAATTGTGTTTAAAATATGTTTTCTGATTTTTGGTTTAGGGTACCAACTTATTTGCTATTATGAAAATCACGTCTTTGGGGTAATCGCCCAATTCTCTCCATTGATCCCTTGCTTTCCATATCCAGTGTGATCCACATCTTTGCCTAAATATATCGTCAGCGTCTTCGCAGTATTCCTTTGGCCCTTTTCCCATCTCGAGGTATCCACTCTGTTATTCTTTTCGTCCATCGATCGTCATGCATTCTGCAAACATGTTCTTACAACTTCGAGTATATCACATACTTTTGTTCTCCTTATTTCTGCATAGGTAATTCTTTGGGACAGTCCGATACCCAACATACTTCTTTCCATTTTCCTTTCGTGATTTCTTAGTTTGTTTTCATCTTGTACCCGTAGAGCCCATGTTTGGCATCCGTAAGTAAGACATGGGAGAAAAGCTACCTCATAGAGTTTAGGTTTTATTTTTATACTCAAGTCCTTTTTTTTCTTGGCCCCTTCAAACTCCAATATTTCTTCCACGATAATGCTATCCTTCTTTGTACTTTTTTTCTGTTTGTTCCTTACACTGCCAGACACTTATTATTACTATTACAATAATCTTCACTTAGTTTTTATAGGGAAGATTAGTAATTAAATTCCATAAAACCGTTTCAACAGAAACTCTGAAAATGATCAATAAGATCGCATTTCCATCCATCAAATGCCCCTATAAAGTTATAAGAAAAAACAATTTTCTACTTTACACATCGAAGCAAAACCAATTTACTTCCACAGGTACCTTTGAACTTCGCTTGAACGTTACCAATTTGGAGGACTAACACCAATTTTGGGAAAAATATTATTTTTTATTCATGCAATTCGTTTAGTGTTGTGGTGATCATTTTCGGTTAGGAAAACTCTGGTCGGTCCAATTTATTTTGTAATCTCCAGAAAAAAAAGTAATTTTATCTTTAAACCCTCATTAGAGATGCGCAACTTCTGTTTTGAAATTCGGTTTTATCGGTGTTTGGAGATTAAAACGAAATTAAGGTTCCATAATGTATTTAAATCGAAAGTTCAGTATTATTTTCGCTTATTAAGTATTCTAGCGATCGGTTATGTTACTACTACTACCTAAAAAGTTCTGTAAATAAATAACAGAGGTCGTTTGAATCGATATGACCGCCCATTCTACCTGTTGTGCCTACTATATGTTTGTATCTATGTCATTGATCTATATATACCTATCTAACAATATACATTTACTTCATTTCGTCGCAGTTCGGACCTTTATCTATAAGTAAGGCATCCATTCCATTTGGAATAATGTGCCATTCAAAATCTATAAAATATTAATATTATAAAGCTAAAGAGTTTGATGGTTTCTTTGCTTGAACGCGCAAATCTCAGGATCTACTGGTTCGAATTGAAAAATTATTTTAATGTTGGATAGCCTATTTATCGAGGAAGGTTATAAGCTATAAAACATCATGCTACAACCAGTAGGAGCGGAGCAGTGACCATAAACGTAGGTGAAACTGCGGGGACGGCTCGTAATATTATAAAGCAGAAGAGTTTGTTTGGTTGAACGCGCTAATCTCAGGAACTACTGCTTCGAATTGAAAAATTATTTTAGTGTTGGATAGCCCTTTTATCGAGGAAAGCTATAGGCTATATAACATCACGCTACAACCAACAGGAGCGGAGCATCAATGAAAAATGTTGCAAAAACGGGGAAAATTTACAGACACGGACGAAGTTGCGCGGGTAAGCTAGTATAAAATATATTTTTAAACAGGTGCAGTAGGTTTCGGAATATATACTTCCACATACCTACAAACGCAAGACCCGCACTATCACTTAATAAAATTAGCGTACATTTATGAAGTACGTTTGCCATTGCCCAAACAAACCGTTAGCTATCCCACTAATATTATAAATGTGAAAGTTTAGATGGATGGATGGATGTTTGTAACTCTTTCACGCAAAAACCACTAAACCGATTACGATGAAACTTGGTATGTAGATAGCTGGAAACCTGGATTGACGCATAGGCTACTTTTTATCCCGATATTCCCACGGGATCGGGACTTACGCGGGTGAAGCCGCGGGCCGCAGCTAGTACTATATATTTCTAAAATTTATATTTTGTAGTATTGACAACAGATATCACTACATATTATAAAACCCCGCTGCGTCTGTCTGTCTGTTCGCGATAAACTTAATAACTACCGAACGGATTTTCATACGGTTTTCACCAATAGACGGAGTGATTCATGAGGAAGGTTTCGGTGTATAATTCATTAAGGTTTCGTGTAAAATAGCTGAAATATGACGATGATTGTCGAATATATCGGTAAAAATCTATATATGCTTTATTACCCGTGCGAAGCCCGGGCGGGTTGCTAGTATAATATAAAGTTTACTAGAAAAATATATAACTAGCTATCCTAAAAACCAAATCAGACAGAATATTGATCAGGGCCCTTCTAAGTCAGTAGCAATTTGCTAGGTGGAAAGTATTTCAAGGACATCTAATGATACCTCAAATGTTATAGTAACTTTATTAAATTCGAACCGAATTGAATTAAAAATTAAAATAAAATAAAGATTTTTTTTGAAAGCAAACTTTTATTACTTGTTAGTAAAAAGAGCTAAAAAGTTAAAAATAATAATAGGTTCACCTAGGTGAACCACGTAGGTAGACCACGGGTAATGAACCAGTTATAAGTAAAGCTAGTACAAATGTTATAAATCAGTGAAACGGTTTAAGTTGCAGAGCGAGCTTAAGAATAAGACTTAGGTACATACATAATACGCTCGACAACATCACCGTCCTTTGACAATCAGGTAAACTCATCAAGTATTTTTATGAAACTGTTATGTTCTTTGGTGTCCTAATTAAGTTCTATGGCGGTCTTGCACAATAAACACAGATCTTTATTCGACATAGTCACTTTTATCTCTTTCATAACATGCGAGGTTTGTATGTAATGTCGTAATATCACTTCATTACAATTACAGGGTGTCTGATAACCCGAGAAGGTAGCTGAATATAGGGCTGTCACATACGATTATTTTGTACTCCTTTTTGCTCGCGGCTCCGTTTGTGTTAATGAAGATTTTGTCAATCAATTTAGGCATCCCTCGGTGACAATACTTTTTTTGGATAAAAGAAAGAAAGAGGAGAATGAAAAATCATTTGTTGTTATGATGAAACAGTCTTAAATATAACAATAAAAAGAGTAAAAAATATATATAAATTTAAAAACACAGCACATTGACACGTTATAATAAAAAAGTATCAGCTACTTCGCTTCGACAAATCGCTTCAACTGTGCGATTTCTCCAGGATCCCATCATCAGATCCTGATCTGATGACCATGGGACCACCTGGGAAGTATTTACCCTTTCAAACAAAAGAACAATTTTCGAAATCGGTCTAGGCGTTTTTGAGTAATCGGTGAATATATAAGGAAAAAAAAGACTTCAAAAGAACCTCCTCCTTTTTTATTGTTGCTTAAAAATTAACCCCTATTTCCTTTGAATTGAATTTTAAAAATTAATTAAAAGAGGCACGTGGCATCCTTACTAACAACAGTCTTTCTGAAAGACTATCCCCTAAATTTTAACTACATACGAACTCTGTAAACGCGACCTCAGAATTGCTTCATATATACCTAATTTTCGCTTAAGATAGCGAACGATTACAAAATTGAGACAGTTTCAAATTTATTTCAGATTTTATCTCCCTGGGCGAAGGTTAGTGGTGTTATTCTGAAAGGATAATGTGTTATCATCGTAATTGGAGCCTATTTTTTGGTTGAAGGATGTTAACTGAGAGTACATCGGTCAGGAATCATCTATAAACAAAAACCATGCTTTGAAAGAATTACGCGAATTGGAAACATTATGTTTATCTGCGTACGAGGATCATCCCTTGCTTGTAGTTAATAATAATAATAATTGTTTATATCAGACTGAGTCCATAAAATCTCTAAAATCAATAGTTAAGACCTTGTTCAGATTGGTATAATATTGTAAAGATGAAGAATTGTTATTTTGGTTGATCGCGTTTATCTGTGAAACTATCAATCGGATTTTAGAAATTAAATTTGTTTTTGATAGTCTAACTATTGAGAAAGGTTGCAGGCTCTTTAACATCACGTTACAGAGCGGAGCAGCAGCCAAAAACACGGGAAAACAAACATTCATAAACAAAAAAAAATATCTTGCTTTTATTATGACTAGGTAATTACCTGAAGAGTTGTAGTGTAGAAGCTATATATGTAGCTATCTTACCTGTAAAAATAAAAATAAAACATTTTTAATCTTTTTTTTCTTTAAGACAAATTTTAAATATAAATTATAATATAAATAAAAAAAAATTACGATTTAAAACTTTAACTTTATACATTCCACCTGCTTTTATGAGAAACGGAGGTAAAATTACCTGGCAATTCAAACGGTTTTAACGTGTAAACGGATAGCTATTTTTTCAAAAAATAATTTGTTTCTGCATGCTAGAAGTCAGTAATTTATAAGTGATCCATTATCAGATACACCCTGAAGTTGGAATAATTTTTTATAAGATTTAATTATTGAAATTTACATGCTATCAATTCATATTGAATTAATTTATTATTAGTTGTTTGGAAGGTCAAAAGAATCTAAATCGTGTCAACGAACCACTATATTTTAATCAATCCTTCTCTAAATGTCAATGTGGTAGTTGTACGTCCATTTAAAGGTATGAATTTAAGCTCCATTCCAGGGAAAATAGCCGCTTATAAATTAATACCCCGGCAGAATTATATACTTGTAGCAAATTAAATTCAAAACCATTGAACGGATGAAACTTTACTAGAAACAGTAATAAACGTGACAGTTCGGACGAGTAGTTTAAACGTAAATATTTTAGAGAGATTTAATTAAATTATATTTGTCTCTTTGTTCGTTCATACGATTACTCGCCACACTTGACTAAATTATGAGAGTTTTAGCTGTGACAAATCTTACTTTGCGGTAATGATAATAATAATCGTGGGAGAGCCATGCTTCGGCACGTATGGGCCGTCTCGACCGGAGTGATACCACGGCCTTGCTTTTCGCCGAGTGAGTGAGGTTACCGGAGGCCCTAACACTTCCCTCCTCCCCCTCTCCCCCTCGCCCACCCTTCCCCTACTCCCATCTTAAAGACCGGCAACACACTTGTGACTCTTGAGTTCCAGGTGGCCATGGACGGCGGTAGTCATTTACCATCAGGTGATCCCCGTCTGCTCGTTTACCCCGTATACCATAAAATAATGAATTGATTTTTTGTTAATATTTGCAATGTCTTCCGACTTGAGATGGCGCGCAATATTAGTAGGGTCAACGACGTATTGGGCAGGGTTCTCTAGGTATTATGTTATGTAAGTAAGAAAAAATAAACAATAAATTACATAATGATAATACTCACTGACTAAAAAAATTAAAATATAAAAATCATCATGTTTTAGTTTGCTACTAAAATGTGAAAACACTCTACCCAGCAACCTTTTATCCCTATTTCTGTTTTATTTTATGGTATTAAGGATAAAGAGAGTTTAGAGAAATGAAGAATTAACCAGATTAACCGTGTCGCTGAATACAATTTCCATATTTAGAAAAGAAAGAAAAAAAAAAGGTGTGTGTCAGCTCCGACCCACGACTGGAGTTTACAATTTACTGTAGGTTCACAGTATATATTCTATATATATATATTTACATACATATATATTTTCTACATAAAGGCATATACACATATCTACTTACATGCGTCGAGGATAAGGAGTAAACTCCAATAAAGCATAAAAAGCACAAGAAAGCGTTAAAGCGTTACGCTGCCCTCCGATCACTAAATTTTACTCTTCATATTTTTTTCATACCGGGCGCCTTATATGAAAATCGATTCTTAAGGAGTAAACTTCAAAAATGTTTTTTCCATAAAACACAGCACACAAAAATAAAAGATTAATAGAAAATTTAAAAAACAATTAAAATTTAACAATAGGTAACATTTCTCAATGTGTCATTGTTACATAACACTGACATATACGGTAGTAGACTATATTATAGTGACAATTGACATGAGACGTCACGTCAATGTGCCACGTATCCGACCACGTTTCCGTGAAATGTTACCTATTTACTGCAAAAAACTTTTTATGTTGCAGACGGTTGTACGCCGTGTTTCAGAAAATAGGTGCGCCTTCAGTATACACTGCGATGGATAAATGCCAACTCAGTACTGATTTTCAGTGCCCACTTTAGTTGTCGACTTGACGCCGTAATTGCCATTCGGTAATGAAGTATGTAAGTCTCACTCTTCCTACTTGTGGATCAATTTCGAAAGAATTCTTATTTTGACAAATAGATCTGTGTCTGTGTCTCTGCAAAAGATACTTTGGGAATGAAATGAGACAACGAGTTTTATTAAAGTTTCTTTTACACCTTAATTAAAGATTTTATAACGACACAAAACAGAACCTATAATAAATAATTATGTTGACGGGAATAAACGCGATCGCGTATTTAAAAGGTAGTTAGTCAGCCGGTGGCCACGGTCAGTATACCTGGTCGAAACGTCAAGCAAATCAATGGTATGTAATGCCTTTTAAAAATGTGATAGCGTTAATTCCAATAAATATAATTATACTATCGTGGAATCCGAAAGTTTAGAAGTATAATATACAAAAGAGAACCTTCACGAGTACATACTAAGTTTTACATGGGAGAGCCATGCTTCGGCACGGGCCGGCTCGACTCCGCTCGATACCACGGCCTCACAGAAAACCGGTAGTGAAACAATGCTTGCAGTGCTTTTCGCCGCGTGAGTGAGGTTACCGGAGGCCGTAACCCTTCCCTCTCCCCTATTCCCGTCCTTCCCCTCTCCTCCTCTCTAATCATCCTCTACCGTCTTCCCGCTCTTCCCCCCTCTGCAACGCACTTGTGACTCTTGAGTTACAGGTACCCATGGGCGGTGGTAGTCATTTACCATCAGGTGACCCGCCTGCTCGTTTGCCCCCTATACCATAAAAAAAAACCTAGTAACAAATAATATAGTACCCCTGGATTAAACTGTTTCAACTCAAAAATATCTACATGGAAATAAAATCGTAGTAACTATATGTTCACTGACGTCTCGAAGACATCGCTAGAAGCCGGTTTACGTGAGTGGCTCCGCCCTTTGGGAATTGTGAAATGTTTGTTTATGAGTTGAAACAGTTTTAATCCAAGGGTGCGATATGTGTAGTCAGTTTTTACAATATGTAAAACTGTAATGCACTATGTGTAGGACTATTCTACATCAAAATTCACACTTCAATTGCTCCACTAAATTAATAATTTCCTAGTTATGAACTCACAAACAAAGGGCTTGATTAAATCTCAAACATTCGAGATTTAAGCTCACTTGAGTGCGTAGTTAAAATAGTTAGAAAGCTTTGTACCTAGAGAAACTAGAGCTTGAGAGATGAATAATTTAGTTTTGATATTAGAATTAGTTGTTGTTTTAAAACCTTTTGATCTATTTCTCACTTCCCACTAATATTATAAATGTGAAAGTTTGTATGGATGGATGGATGGATGTTTGTTACTCTTTCACGCAAAAATTGCGATGAAACTTGGTATGTAGATAGCTGGAGACATAATTAACGCATAGGCTACTTTTTATCTCGATATTCCCACGGGATCGGGACTTACGCGGGTGAAACCGCGGGGCGCTGCTAGTTTGGAAATATTGGGACTAATTGGTCCCACCTTTCCACAACAGAAACCTTCGAAAACCGAGCATGACACTCTGCAAATTCTGGCAACGAATTTAATCAGAGCCTAGCAAAGCGAAAAAGCAAAAATAGGTGTTGAAAGTCCGCACACACACGTGATTAAAACCGTCTATTGTTTAATACATGTGAATCCCACTCACGAATGGTTTTAATTCTAAAATACATTAAAATCAAATATTTTTATTGTTGAAGACCGTAGATCCACAATTTTCAGATCGCACATCGTTTAACAATTGTCCAATGAATTCTACATAGCAGTGTGTTAACGCTTATAACGCATTCATATTTGCCGCGCATCCAAGTTTTATAAACGCGCCATGCAGCACTTGGCCCGAATGAGATTTGATGTGATTCGTCGTCGTCACTAACAGGGACGCTTCGAGAACCTTGACAAGAAAACGTAAGACCGGCGACCTAAATTTATTGTTTTATGGAAACAAGTAAAATAAATGTATAACAATATCAACAAGGCGTTTTAAATTATACAAGAAGGCATCGTCGGCAACACAGTGTATTTTGACTATGTTATTGGCTGGCGCCGTAATCATGGACCCAACCTTAGTGCACATCTAAATTAATCTTACAAAAATATTGTAACATTAATTTTCATTTACCTCAACCTTAAATACTTTTTTTTTTTGGTATAGGGGGCAAACGAGCAGATGGGTCATCTGAGGGTAAATGACTACCGCTACCCATGGGCACCTGTAACTCGAGAGTCACAAGTGCGTTGCTGCCCTTTAAGGTGGGAGTAGGAAAAGAGGGTGAGGGGGGAGAGTGGGTAGATTGGAGAGGGGAAGGACGGGAATAGGGGAGAGGGAAGGGTTAGGGTCTCCGGTAACTTCGCTCACGCGGTGAAATGCAATGCAATCATTGCTTCACCACCGGTTTTCTGTGAGGCCGTGGTACCGAGCGGTGTCGAGCCGGCAAATACGTGCCGAAGCATGGCTCTCCCACGTAACAACTACATCCATAATAATTCTCAAAGTGCCCTAACACACTGGGGAAAAGCCTATAGCCTATAGCAGACGGTCGTTAGATGGCAATATTCTATTTTTACAGGATTCGACGAACGAAACCCTTATAGGATCACTCGTGCGTCTGTCTATCCGTCTGTCACAGCCAATTTGCTCAAAATCTACGGTATCTATTGAGTTGAAATTGTGTACACATATCAATTCCTGTGACATAAACACAGACAGTATGACATACACAGACGTGCAACTTAAATGAAGGAATTTTGAAATTAGAAAACTAAAAAACTGTGTGACCATGTGACATATCAAATGAATGGTTTCGAATATTTTTTTTTTTAGTTTTAGTCAGTATTTTTAAAGTTATTAGAAAATAGATGGCCATTAACCATTCCTCCCACCTCATTTACGAAACTACTGAGCCTAAGATTTTGAAAAATTCCAAAAAATAGTTCTATTCTTATAGATTACAGGAAAATCTATGGTCTATAAATGGCATAGTAAAAGTTAATCTCTCATATTGTGCATATAAACTGCAATTCATCGTACGGAGTCTTCTCCACGTGAATTCAACTCGCACTTGGCCGTGTTTTTATGGTAAGTAGTATTGGCTGAGCAATTCTCAACACTCCGCAGCTAACCGAACATGGAATGGAGTTGGCAACACATTTAGCACGCAACGAATAATGTTAGTATTTATTTATCGGTACCGATACCCGCTTACCATTTATAGATTTACTATCTTTAAATTTACTACCGACATTTACTATTCCATAAGCGAGACGTACTATCGTTACTCAATAATACCGCGTTCCTATATTTAAGAAACGATTCGTTTTGCATACGGACGGTAAAATTTTCGTTGAAAATTCAAGGAAATTTTATCCTCCGTAAGCAAAACGAATCGTTTCTTGAATATACGAACGCGGCATAAATCAGCGTCCTTAGAAGACTGCTCACCCAAAAAAAACAAATAAAACACGGTAGGTCCAGAGGTTAGATTTACAGCCTCTATGTACCCAGTGATTTAATATGTATGTACCCTAGAGTTGTGTACTGTGTCGCTTGGGTCCGCCGGCACTCTCGTGAATTAATGATGGGCACAATCGTGAAATGCCCTTTCTGTACTGTGCTTCAATAAAGATGTTTTGTTCAATGACTAGTTTTTGTAGTGAAAGTGACGTAATTACCTCTGAATGGCTAGTTATGATTAAAAGGTTCAACAGAGGAAATATGTCGTAGGAACAAATTTATCAGGCAAGTATAGTCATATTGGTAATTGTTAACAATATAGCTGGCTGAGCAAGTTTTTTTAGTAAATTTATGTATTTGTATTTTTTTTTCTAACTATTATAAATATATTAGATTTACTCACGGGTTCGCTGTCGTTAATGTAGATTTTGTTAATCAACAAGATTTTTGACTTTACTTTACGGTTATAGTGAGTAACGAGTGAGGAGTAGTTTTTATCTTTTTCCATAGGCTTCTTAAATATATTGTACACTGCAGCCCCTCTTTTCACCTATGTTTTCTCTATCCATCCAATGGTTGCTTGGAAGAGATCGCAAATTGCGATAAGGTCGCCAATTGTACATAATATTAGCTAGTAAGTAGATATAAGTAAAATATTGTAACCTATTTGTTTGTGTACAATAAAGAGTTCATCTATCTATCTATCTAACTAACTATGTAAATACATCTTTGAAGTAAAGGAGATAGCCCACTTTTGGGCCCACGCGTTACAGACAAAAAAATTGTTTTTTTTTATGTCAATTCAAAAACAGAATTTAATATACAGTTGCAAAATAAAAATATTTGTATTTTTGCCAAGTTCATACATTTCGCCTTGAATTTGATAAAAAGACAAAGTGTCAGTCCTTTAACAAATGCCAGTGTCAAAGTATAAATGTCAATTTCCTACATTGACATTTATACTTTGACACTGGCGTTCTAGGCAGAATTCACTCGAGACACATAAGCAGAAAAACCTATTTTGTGCATATGTTATTATATAGTTCTCCAACTGGAATAGCAAGCAATAATACAATATTATTATAATTGTATCGTGAGAAGGCGTACAGTAGATTGTTGCGCTGATATAATGACAAGTATATGGTACTTTAGTTGGGCTAGGCACCAAGAAAATATTTCACACCATGCACATTTCCTAGATTCCATTCTAATTCTGTAGGATTTTTATTTTACATAAGTCTAATAAATGAAAAATAAAGGTACCTAGTTTAAAAATAAATGCTTTTTTATGTTACCTAACCTATTTATCTTTTTTTTTATCGTGTGGAAACCCCAACGGGTCATCACCTCACCGGAGCTAACGGTAAAGTGGTATGTCGGAATTGAACCGACTAAAACCACACGGTGTTCCGTCACAAGTGGGTCTATTGCAGGGGAACCCGGGTATACCCTAGGAAGGAGTCCTCCGGGAACCCCTGCAGACCTTGGCCGCCTTCAGCAGGCGACCACATCATGGGGTACGGGGGCCTAACCCCCCTCCAGCTCAGAGAGGTGCGCGTGGAACACGTCGCACCGTCTCGGGCCTGCTTCTGCAAGGGTAACGGTCAGCCCGACCCGTTAACCCCACCTAACCTATTTACCTAGGTATCATAAACCTTCTTATAAACTAAAAGATGTACACATGAGAAATTGTTACAATGTACTCAACTGCAGGTGTTTGTTCAACTTTTGTAGGTGATAGACCCAAACTTTAGCTTATTTGCCTCCTTAGTGGTGTAAACTATTATTCGCTGCTCGTATAAGTGAAAGAGTTTAGTTAAGGTGCTATTATTAGTCATCCGATCAATATCTGGATTCAATGGTGCATGCAAAAAATATTTTGCAAACAAAATAATGTACCATTTTTACGTGGTAGAGCCATGCTTCGGCACGTATGGGCCGGCTCGACTCCGCTCGATACCACGGCCTCACAGAAAACCGGCCGTGAAACAATGCTTGCATTGCTTTTCGCTGCGTGAGTGAGGTTACCGGAGGCCCTAACCCTGCCCTCTCCCCTATTCCCGTCCTTCCTCTCTCCTCCCCTCTAATCCCCCTCTCCCATCTTCCTGCTCTTCCCCTATTCCCTTAAAGGGGTGGCAACGCACTTGTGACTCTTAAGTTACAGGTGCCCTTGGGCGGCGGTAGTCATTTGCCATTAGGTGACCCGTCTGCTCGTTTGCCCCCTATAGCATAAAAAAAAACCATAGATTCGAGGTCATATTTCTTGATTATGCAATTGTCGATCAAACTGAAACTATGGCAGTCTAAGGTTCATATTTTGATCTAGCTAAAGACACTAGTTTTGAACTTGTAACAGGGGTTATCGTGATTTGGGCCCAACGATGTATGGGAGATGAGCAATCTCCTTTTAACCTACTTCTTTTGTCGTATCGAAATGAAACTTTGTATGATTATGTAGTTTGGATGACAATACTAATATAATTTACCAACTTATAGTTTATCTGATGAAGGAGCAAGAAGGTCGACTTGGTGGACAGAAGAACTCTTCAGTGGCTGCTAGTAAACTTCTTGAAATTGGGCTCATATGATTAGTTTTGATGAGTCTAACAGATTGGGCTTGGGATGATGAATCCACGAGCTGGGACTCTTATTAACTTTTTAATTCGGTTCGCCGGCGTGTACAACATAAAGCGTGCCAACATAACGCGTATTTTTTAATTTTAAAACCACTATTGAACGCAACATTTGAAAATATGTGTGACTTTGAAGTTTATAATGCTAAAATGAATAATTTGACATATTTTTCTAGTGATCCTGACTGCTAAGTCAGATGTCCTGGGTTCAATTCCCACTCAAGACAAATAATTGTGTGATGAGCAAGATCATTTGTTCAGTGTCTGGGTATAATTTATATAGAATATGTATGTATTTAGTAATATAGGTATACATAGGTTATCAGCAGTCTGGTTACCATCGTACAAGCTTTGCCTAGTTTTGTTGTCGCCACTTCAAAAACTCTTATTTATTTTATTAAAAATAGGACAAACTATAATAGATGATAACACAGTTCACTATTGAATAAAAATAAGTTAATAGACATTATTTTGACTGGTTATACCGGTAACGCAATGGTATTGGTCAATTGATAAATATGAATGAATAGTGGGGTTATAAAATGGTAGAAATAAGTTTCAGAACTATTGTCTTGAGTGCGAAGAGTGGTACGAACAACTTGGCAGTTACTGTAGTTAGTGATTTTCATATTTTATATCAGTGGTTGTGAGAATGTTTCTTACAGTTTGGAATCAGATGCCCGTGTCTAAAGTGTCTCAAGGTTTTAATATTATTATAAATTTTGTAGCTACCTAAATAATATAAATGCGTTACTAAAATACAGAGAAAGAGGCCACGGTAATGTTACGGAATTTAGTATTCCACGTACTGCAAAAGAAGAAAAACTAATAAAAGTTACATAACTTACTAGTTTGCATAATATTGCTATAGTCATAGGTATGTCTGTAGAGCTTGAATGTTGGAAGAGTAACTTAAAGGATTTGAGTTATTTAATTTTATTTTCATCTTTGGTGCTTATAATATCTTTGTTATTTAAGTGTAACGCTGATAGTCCAACGTACGGATTATGCCCGCGATTTCGTTCGCGCGGAAATTTTGGTACTATACTATAGGGTACTTGCCATTGACCTAGAATCATACAAATTGGTAAGAAGCAAGAATTAACTAACAGCACAAGTAAAGGAAAAATCTGAAAGTCGTTAATCTGTAGTCGTCTGTGTATCTAAAGAACTAAAAAGCAAAAAAATTTTAAAAATTGTTATTTGATGATTTTTTTCATCATCAGCTTAGCTACATAATATAAAGTAATTAAAAGTAAACAGAAACACTATTCGTTCCTACAATTTTCGAAGGTTTCTCTCAATTTTATCAGGATCCCGTCATCAGATCCTGACTTCCTTGACATGGGACCACCCTTGAGGTATACCTTATCTAACAAAAAAAGAATAATCAAAATCGGTTTATAAATAACGGAGAGAGGGCTGAACATACATAAAAAAAATATATATATGTACATATATATACGGTCGAATTGAAAACTTCCTTTTTTTTCGTCGGTTAAAAATATCAAGCTTTCAAGTCAACGCAATCAAAAGATACGGCCATTAAACCTTAGCTTTTAACAAATTTTAACACTTCGCAAGTAAATCAAAACCTACAGGGTACTTCCCAGTGACCTAGAATCATAAAATTAGGTAAGAAGCGAGGTCTAATAGTACAAGTTAAGGAAAAAATCCAAAAGGCGTTAGTTTGTGCCATAAAAAAAATTGTTTTTTGTGATTAGAAACTTATATTTTGCGGTTGGAAAAATGATTTTGTCGTAAATCGATGTATAGGAGAGTATTTTTAGAACTGCAAAATTAAGCTTGTCTATCGGAAAAGACGGGCAAAATTGACCCCGAGATGGATGTACAATTTTGTTTCGTTACCGAACCCTCGGTGAGTGGTTCAGACTCGCACTTGTCCGGTTTTAACTTCTGTAACTTAAATTTATGAATAACTACAACATAACGCTTTAGAAGGCCGACATGCTCTTAACAGGTCTTACAGTAAACCCACAATTATTGGAATATCGCTATTTAATACATTGTTATTGAAAAAGCGAACTTGTTTGAAATCTTCTTTTTTTCATGCGACCTCTTCGGCCTTGTAACTGGCTACACTCTTTTAACTTCTATCAAGACAAGTCTATCTCTCTCTCCTGAATCATTCCTTCATTGCTGAGGATCATGACTCCTTCTTAGACTACCAATGGTATAGCGCTGACAGGTAACTCCAGTTGTTCGGAGATAATTGTCAATTCCATATTAACATTTAAATTGAAATTTGACTTTAAATTATTAACAATATTTTGAAATACAAATCTTATCGCTAAATCATAGACACATACATAATAGTATTAAAAGAAATGCTATTTTCACTGAATAAAATAGTGTTACAGGGAAAAACTGGCCTGTTAATCTAGTGGTTAGTGACCTTGAGTGCTGAGCCAGAGGTCGTAGGTTCGATCCCCACCCAGGACAAATCTTTATGTGATGAGCATGACCATTTGTTCTGTATCTGGGTGTAATTTATCTATAATATGTATGTATTTATAAATATATAAGTATGTTTATCAAACTCAAAATCAAAATCATTTATTTCAATTAAACCCATTATAGGTATTTTTGAATCGTCAGGAGTATTAAGTCAGTCGTGAAGCTAGTTGCCTGTTCCAATACATAGATCCTGTGGAGAAGAACAGGCAAGAAACTCCAAGGACACTCTTTTTCAACATGTTTTTTACAAGTCTTTGGTTACATTGCTTATATGCACAATTTCAATGTGAGGACAATGTAACGTATTGTTCTAAACTATAAACAGTCGCGCAAACTACTACTATATGTAAGTAATAGCAGTTCGGAGATGACCAGCCCCAACTAACACTCGTACACGCGCCAGCCATCGTCCACTTCAACCATATCAAAGGGAGCCGTACGACCCCACACATACCAATATACATATCAACAGTCTGGTTACCATATTTTTGGAATCAAACGGCCATGTGTGAGATGTCTACCAAGTAAAACATTTACCAACACTCAAATATCACTTACAATCTTGAATCTATACAAAATTCAAGCACTACAATACAAGGTACATTTTGGTAACATTCAGGCTTATCTTAGATAGTAGCAAGCAAGCTTGGAACATCAAGCGATCTAAGTAATGGCCTCAGAGGGCGAACGAGTGCTCAAGGGGAGCGATTTTTACTCGAAGGCAGGAAATTATGGTTCATAAGAAGATACCTTAACGAATATAAAAGGGTATTGTAGATATTGGTAGATTGAATTTAAATTTTGTGTTGTAGGTTAATGAAATTTTGTACAATGCAAAAATGTTGAATGTATAAATATGTGTTTTGTCTTAGACTATATTTCTACTTTTTTTTATGTCGCCGCCCATGGGCACCTGCAACTCAAGAGTTACAATTACGTTACCGACCCTTAAGGTGGGAGTAGGGGAAGGGGAGAAAGGCGGGAATAGGAGAGAGGGGGGGAGGGAAGGGTTAGTGCCTTTTTTTTTTTGTGCGTGTGGAAACCCCCTCGGGCCCTCACCCCACCGGGGTTTTCGGTGGGGCGGTGTGTCGGAATCGAACCGACTAAAACCGCACGGTGTGCCGTACTGCGCCTTAAGTAGGAGGGATCCGGAAACAGCTTTTATTAAGACATCCGGACCGCCCCTAGCGCCTGCCCGCAAAAGCGCGGGCACCACCTCCGGGTAAAAACTTAGAACCTCTCAATTAGGCGACGTCCGAAGGGTTAGTGCCTACCGGAGGCCCTAAGGCCCTCAAGGTTTTAGATGAAATTATATAATTTAATAAAACTAACAAAGGCTAAGTGGTAACCGAGTGGGTTAGCACATTACATGGTTAAGTAATACTAGCCAGCTCAGTCAGGTCATTGAGACCCCTCCGTACCTCGGAGAGCACGGTAAGCCGTCGGTCCCGATTACCATACGAACATCTGTGGCATTCGTTACGGGTAGTTGGAGCCCTAAAAAGTCTGACAACCTGGTGTAACTACAGAACTTCGATATCACCTAGCACTTGGGTTGTGGAGGTCTGATGGCAGTCGCTTCACATAAAATATAGAAGTTTGGCCGTTTCGTAGTTAGAGTGAAAGGATGATGAGTGTTTTACTCACTAGTACTGATCGTGGGAGAGCCATGCTTCGGCAAATATGGGCCGGCTCGATCGGAGTGATACCACGGCCTTACAGAAAACCGGCAGTAAAGCAACCCGTCTTCCTTCCCCCCCCCCCCTTTCTCCTACTCCCAGCTTAAAGGCCGGCAAAGCACTTGTGACTCTTGAGTTGCAGGTGCCCATGGGCGGCGGTAGTCACTTACCATCAGGTAACCCGTCTGCTCGTTTGCCAAATATTCCATAAAAAAAATATGTGATTGGTTCACAAATGGCGAATGTATAACGTAACATACACTATTATACTATTAATAATAATTATAACTTGACACGTCTCACACACGGTCGAAGGTTCTGTACTATGGTAACCAGACTACTGATAAAAATACTTATAATAATTATTTGCCCTGGGTTAGAATCGAACCCACGACCTCTGGCTCAGCAGTCAGGGTCACTAACCACTAGAACATTAGGCCAGTCCGTTATGTTTACACTAAGTCTTAAACATTTATCTCCAACGTCAGATTTTGTAGTTGAATGCTCTATAAGTGCACCACAGAGGCCATCGAACTATACAAGAGTGTTAGCCGAATAGTAAAATGTAAGTGTGCGATCACATTCTGCATTTATTAAAGTGCAAATTAAATAATCTTTTAAAAAAAATCCGACTCCAAAAAAAACTATTCCATAAAAGACTTATATGGTTTTCTCATGGATGCCATTGTCAGAACTAGACCAAATTGAAATGGGACCACATGGAAAGCACCAGCTTTCAAATTAAAAAAGAATCATCAAAATCGGTTCACCCAGTCGAAGGTTCAGAGGTAATTAAACATAAAAAAATACAGTCGAATTGAGAACCTCCTCCTTTTTTGAAGTCGTTTAAAACTTAAAATACTCCCGACATAAAAATCACTTAAATGATAAAAAAGAGCTGATTGAACAGATTTCCTTTGATTACAGCTAAGAACTCTCTTGATCAATTCACCTTTCAAACAATAAAGCATAATCAAAATCGTCTCTTCCGTTTAGGCGCTATGATGCCAAACATACATAGGGATTGTCCATTAATCACGTGAGGCTCAAAAGGGGGGAGAAGAGGCTTGAAAAAAATCACAAAGTATCACAAGAGGGGGGGGCTTGTAGTGAGATATCACGTGTATTTATTTTTCGTGGAACGCCTGATTATATCTGTATTTATAGATAATATTTTGAAAATTTTGAATATATTTTGAATTATTTTATATGTGGGAGAGCCATGCTTCGGCACGTATGGGCCGGCTCGACTCCGCTCGTTACCACGGCCTCACAGAAAACCGGCCGTGAAGCAATGCTTGCATTGCATTTCGCCGCGTGAGTGAGGTTACCGGAGGCCCTAACCTTTCCCTCTCCCTTATTCCCGTCCTTCCCCTCTCCCCCCTATTCCCACTCTTCCCACCCCTCCCCCTCTTCTCCTACTCCCACCTTAAAGGGCGGCAACGCACTTGTGACTCTCGAGTTGCAGGTGCCCATGGGCGGCGGTAGTCATTTACCATCAGGTGACCCATCTGCTCGTTTGCCCCCTATACCATAAAAAAAAAAAAACAAAAAAATACTCGTGATTTTGGCTAGGGGGTGGGCTTAGTCTAAAACCTCGCCACGCATCACCAGGGGCGAGGGAGGGGGGGTTAAAAGTTGCTAAAGAAACATCGCGTGATTTAAGACAACCCCATACAGATACAAATATACACAGACGCACAGATACACACGTCAAAATGTATAATACTTACCTCTTTTTTTGCGTCGGGGGTTAAAAATATAAAAAAGACTTGAAATTCTACATCTATCTATCTAAATCTACTTTACCATGCATCTATAAAATGCATTGGCTTTAGAATGTTAATTTTCTTGAATCCCATTATAATGTACCCAAAACCATTTTGAGTCATCTGAAACTCCCAAGTTTGCTGTTGAAAATTCCAAAAGCATTCCTATTTCATACGTTTGAGACCAAAAATGCACTTCAGTGTAAATAGTTATGCTACCTTTATATGCTGTTTGTCTAATGTTACACTGTAATGCACTCCTTCTTTAGTATTTTATTCAAAAGCCTTATAGTTGAAAACTCCAGACAAATATATATTTCTGCGATATAGAGTTACATTCTCTGACCTCTTTGGGTTTGAATAATTCTAAGCTAGGCAAATAGTCACAGTAATCTTTGTACTGAAATAATGAATAATTATTATACTAGCTGTGCCCGCGACTTCGTCCGCGTGGAATAGTGTGTTTAAATCGAATCAACAGCCTAAAAAATAAGTTTCAAGCTTCTAGCTCCAAATATGACGATACTTCTATACAACTTTTCATCCCCACCTTTCAACCCTTTACACCCCTACACCCCTTTTTACACGCTTTATATTAGCTTCACTTGTATGTATGTTTGTCTGTTTGTAACCGACTCCTTTGGGCACGATTTTGACCCACTTTAAACGGCCAGATTTCATTCAAATTTTGCACACCTGTCAAAGACCGATAACAATGCAATAATTCGATTATTTTTTTCATTTTTTAGCTGAATTTTCTATAAAAGCGTGTTTTTAGTTTTTTAAACTATAATTATTTATTCGTAATAAAAAGTAGCCTATGTCCTTTCTCAGGCTCTAGACTATCTGTGTACCAAATTTCCTTTAAATTGGTTCAGTAGTTTTGGCGTGAAAGGGCGACAGACAGACAGACAGACAGAGTTACTTTCGCATTTATAATATTAGTAAGGAAGTAAGGATTAATGAAAATTAAAAATGCTTGAGACACCTCATTTGGGATACCCAGTTGAATTTATATATAATTAAAATTGCGCCATCTGTGAAACTAGCCCTGACTAATGCCCTGCGTAAAAATAAAATAATGCGGTTAGCATTTTTCATTGCGCTAACATTTTTTCCGGCTGGCCGGCCGCCGAGCGTCTGAAATGTACGTTACACTTCAGACTTCGGTGTTCTTCAATCCAATAATATTTTGAGACATATAACATACTATTGTATAACCACCATTTTTTACATAGAAACAGTAAGATTGATCCAAATAGACGTATGCACACATTCATGCACACCAATCGAAGGCCATCGATTCCGCGACCTCCGACGACGTTGCGATCTCTACAGGTAATATGCTCTACAGCTTTTAATCATATGTCACATGTGTAAGAACTCCGAGAAGTAGCATTTTTAGGGTTCCGTACCCAAATGGTAAAACGGGACCATACTAAGACTCCGCTGTCCGTCCGTCAGTCTGTCTGTCTGTCACCAGGCTGTATCTCATGAACCGTGATAGCTAGACAGTTAAAATTTTCACAGATGATGTATTTCTGTTGCCGCTATAACAACAAATACTAAAAAACAGAATAAAATAAATATTTAAGGGGGCTCCCATACAACAAACGTGATTTTACCAAATAAATTTCTTCTATTTTTGCTCGTTTTTGCTCGATATTGATAACAGCAACAGGTAGCTACTTGAAATATACACAGAACATTTAGTTGTATATTCACTTTAAAAATAAATAATTAAATTAAAATAAAATAAATATTTAAAGGGGGCTCCCATAAAACAATAAAGGTTATAATATAGTGTCTAATGTAGTATAGATAATGGTACGGAACCCTTCGTGCGCAAGTCCGACTCGCACTTGGCCAGTTTTTTGTAAATTAATTATTGAGCAATAATATTTGCAACAAGTTGTTGCCCGATATGTACAGGGGCCTTATCTTCAGGGCCCATGGTCGAAAACACTAAAAAACTTATCTAAAGGTTTTGAAGTTTAAGTGACACTTAAGGCGAATCTAAGAAAGACTTACATTAAGTCACAATGCCTGAAAGCGGCGGCTGATTATAATGTACTTAAACAAAATTCAATTAAGATAATGTTAAACGCTTAAACCGTTTAACAAAATGAAACTTTTAACTCGTTTCCTTGCGACGTCATAAAAAGTCTATAAATTTTTGCTACCCATTCAGATTAACTATATTGAAAAACAATAAGGAACAGTTAATTGTCTAAAGTTTAAGCAGTAGCTCGGGCAGTTTTACTGGCAACATTAATAGCTGTGGAGGCGGTATAAAGCCACTATTAAAAGTTCGGTTTTTATCGGCTGCTGGTGAACCTCAATTTGAAAACTCAGTTTATACTTTAAGACACGCGCGCACTAAAATACACTTCGTGGCGCGTATGGTGAAACGTGGTGGAGACGTGATAGAATATGCTGAGCTGGAAATGAAATGAAAGAGCGTTACATACGTTACTGTAATCTGAAGGATTTTAGATTTTAGTTGGTAGTACTATTATAGTCCACTTTGGCAGAGCTATTTGAAGAAATCAAATTGACATTGAAAAATAACTTTTACCCGCAGCATCGCTCGCGTAAAAGTTATTATTTGTTAATCCCTTGGGAATAGAAGCCTTATGTTTTTTTCTGTACCCCTGACAACGTGTACATAAAATTTCATGACGATCTGTTAAGTAGTTATGGCGTGAAAACAAAACAAATAAAAAAAACTTACTTTTGCATTTATAAAATTAGAACTATTTTCAAAACTCATATTTAGTCATTAATAGCTAGGGGGTATGTATATTTTTAAAATGAAACTCTAAAGAATATACCTCTTTACAGTGTATAAAGCTATACACAGCTTTTTTAATACAAATCTTGCCAAACAAGCAAACGGCAAGTCTGATGGTAAGCAGTCGCTGCTTACAAAGACTTGCATCACCCTTAGACTTAGACCGTGGTCAGTTAATCTACTTGTAACTACGATCATCACAATTCCGATCATCACAATTCGACCGAAACGTTTGAGTAAACAAAAATATATATATAACTTTTTAAATATTATTACGATTAAGTCAATTTATACATTTAATATGCATACAAGTTTTCAGAACAAGTATCCTTAACTTAATAACTTGCATGCATTGAGCAACTGCAGAGTGCCTGCCTTGCCTGAGTGAGGTAAGTCAAATCGGCGCGACGGCGGTAGGGATGAGTGGTTATTCTGTACGTAGCACTATTACGTATTTTATGTCCTAAAACTTAAGTAGTCAGAATGTTGTCCGACAAAAAGTTGAGCCACTAAAAGTTGGAGTGTGCGTAAAAGCCTTGGTTTAAAGACGCAATTTATTCTTTATTGTGCCATCTTGGATAAATGGTTTAGTCCTAAATATAAACTGTACTAATAGTTTGAAGTATTAATCTCGGAAACTATAAGAGAGAGTGTTTCTTGAAGAATTTATGGGGAGAAGTTTGTTGTACTCCATCTCTTGAAATCAATTACTGAGATTGTCAACTTTGGTGACCAGGGGTCTCTAGTCTGCTTGGACGTATAACTGTTATTTTGACAGCCCGCCTAATAAAAATATGTCTATAAACACTCTTATTATTGTTTCTCTCTCCGTATTACACTACATTAAGTAACTATTAATCTTTCATTGTATCATGAATAAAATAGCTAAGCACGAATCAAAGACATATAAATTATTCTATGTATTAGTTAACTAAATAAGTAATGTAATAAATATCATACTCGTCATCATATGAAGAAAAATAAAACCAGATGCATCTATAAGTACAATAATCTTTGGTACATCTTTCAGATGGTCACTATTGCCACATGAAAAAAAAGCAAATTTTAAACATGGCCGTTTTACGAATGCATGCGACTGTTTATTCTTTTTTGTTTTTTTATTTGCAAAACAAGGAGCAAGGTTGTGATAATACAATAAAGGCATAGACACACATTATTCTGTATTAGCGAAATAAATTACGATTCAATCAGTCGGAAACTCAAAGTCAGAACTTCGGACATGAAGTAACTGTTTTATTTTATACCAACTTTACAATGAAGATGATAATCAGAATGGGAGATAACGCCGGTTTTATGTTACATTATTAAACTGGAAGAGCTGTTTTAGTACGGTTTAAATACTATCGGGAAACGGTTGGAATATTTTGAATCTAAATTTAATAATTATAACCTCAAATTATGCAATTTTTATATGATACTACTACAATATATCCAAGCGCCATCTAGAAATTACAAGCCAGACTAATTAGTCTATTTACTAAAAAGAGATAATGTGTACATACATAGATAAGAATTTTCTGCACCCCTGTGCTAGTATAACTGTGTTACAGAGACCAGTGTCCTCCCCATAGCAGAGGTTACAGTTTAATTAATATGCCAATTGCGATGCGTTATAGTTAATATTTCAATATTTGTAAATTTAAAATTATGACTAAAAGTCTTACATCGCGCAATGAAGTTCTTACGATGATTAAAGTGTATACCCCATAGATATCCCCGAAATCCTATTAGGAACCTACACCCTCCATCGCGTAAAACAGTTCTAGGTTTTAATACTCCGAAGCTGAAACCATATCGACTGGCCTGTTGGTCTAGTGGTTAGTGACCCTGACCGCTATGCTTATAGGTCGTGGGTTCGATTCCCACCTGAGTCTGGGTGTTCTTTGTGTCCGTTGTTTCTATGTTTGTAAAGTCTCCCGCGACACAGGAGTAGTTCCTAATGCGGGAGTTGTCTTATAAAAAATATATATATATATATATATATATTTTTTTTTTTTTTTTAAATCTGTAAATCTGTGAATGTTGTGTTT
The DNA here is from genome assembly GCA_963859945.1 of Euplagia quadripunctaria. Taxonomy (NCBI): domain Eukaryota; kingdom Metazoa; phylum Arthropoda; class Insecta; order Lepidoptera; family Erebidae; genus Euplagia; species Euplagia quadripunctaria. The sequence continues at coordinate 3,892,691 of OY982581.1, read as the reverse complement.
GCCGTTGTATATTGTGCACTAAGATAGTGTGAGCATGTATATTTATATTATGAACACGTATGTAAGTGTAACAATTGTAGGTAAATCAATAAATAAATAAATACAATTTCCTAAAAGCAATTTAGCTAACCTTCTATATCGTCTATCCTGGTCGAGGGTCGTTCTTTGAGTTACAGGGGCAACACACCCAGTCTCTGCACAATAGTAAGAAATTGTGAAGTCATTTTATATTGCTCAGTAGCGGCTCCAGCGCGGCCCGTTCGGTGTGAATCGTACTTGAGGGTCCATTGAAAAGATATTTACTGTTGGCAATACACTAGTCACTCCTTTTAGTGTTGCAAGTATTCATAGGCACCACTTAATATGTTTACTGTACTCCTACCAAAAAGGAGCTGTCAAAACTTTACGATCGACTTTTTGGTACTTGGGCAATGAAAGAATGGAACCTCTGTCTGCGTCTATTCGTCCGATGAAGGAATGGTGAGGGTCCAATTAGTTCGAAGAGAACCTTGAGGACATACAAAAGGGGGAGGTAGAAGAAAAGTTAAGAGAAGAAGGAATTGGACGATCTTTGGTACATTATGGTATATCGAAGCTTTTTTATAATGATTTAATCCTTAACTCTCATTTAAAGACTTCTGGTACTTATTATTTCTATTCTTATATTACAAGTATTTTTATTCTGGTGCAAAGGATCTATCAATATTTACATATTCTTTGATATTGTTACATTTCTTTGATATAAGGTACGCTGTTCTGTTTGTACATCTTATTTTATAAAAAAAAAGAAATGATATCTCAATACGTATAAAAATTCCTAAGACGTGGATCAAATAACCAGAGTAAGAAAAAGTCATTTTATAGAGATATATTTTCAGGACGCCTCAATAAACCTTTAAGAAGGTTTTTTTTTATGTTATTCCACAATGAGCAGACGGGTCACCTGATGGTAAGTGACTACCGCCGCCCATGGGCACTTGCAACTCAAGAGTAGGGGAAGGGGAGAAGAGGGTGAAGAGGAGGGGAGAGGGGAAGACGGGGAAAGGAATGGGTTAGGGCCTCCGGTAACCTCACTCACTCGTCGAAAAGCACTGTAAGGATTGCTTCACTGCTGGTTTTCTGTGAGGCCGTGGTATCACTCCGGTCGAGCCGGCCCATACGTGCCGAAGCATGGCTCTCCCACTGTTAAACGTTTCTACCCTTTTACACATTAATTAAAAATAAATGGTAATAGTAAACATTCAAAGCCTTTAATAGAATTCTTAAAGGTATACATTTTTTCCCTCTAAAAAACTATTCCCCAATAAAAGTCAATAAAATACGCCCTCCTTCAAACAAACACTTTATTCGCCAATTTTCCTGACCTCATTTGTAACCAACACCGGTAATGTTGCCAGGAAAAAATACTTAAAACTTTTCGGAAGTCCATCTCTGAAAAATAACGTCTACGCGTTGAGTATAGCAACATCGATAAGTCAAAGGATCTGGGGATCTTTTGTGGGTATTATAGGCTATCATCTTTTTTATGAGTCGAGTGAGGTACTTTGAAGGAAATATCTAGTATTTTTTCCCGCGATTTCGCTCGTGTTAATGTAATTTCTGGTGTCCTGAGTAATCAGTACTTTTGGTAATGGAATAGGCGTTTGTCTTCTAACTCACCCGATGGAAAGTGATGATGAAGACGGTACGATGGTACACGCACACGATGGACACGAATCCCGTCATCAGCAAATGCTATCGTCAGCGAGTACACCCTCGACATCATTCAGGAGACGTCGTAAGTGTAGTGTGTCGAAGTACCGACAGTACGAAAAAAAATAAAAATAGTGAAGACCAAGTGCGGGTAGTTGCCGAAACTCGCACTTAATGTAGGCGTCGCTGAGCTTTCACCAGTCCACTCGTGACCACGATCCGTACAATTCGATCGAAACGTCGGGTAACCAAGAGGTATTTTACCTTTTAAATATTATGGCGATTAAGTCCCGAGTTACAAGTCTAAGATGGTACACGCATATCCAAGAGAAACCTATTCACTCTAATCTTAAACGAAATCATTGCTTCACTGCCAGTTTTCTGTGCGGCCGTGGTAACATTCCGGTCGAGCGAGCCCATACGTGCCGAAGCATGGGTCTCCCACTTTGATATTGTTATATTTCTTTGATTTAAAGGACGCTTCGGTGTTGAGAGTAAGGACTAGAAATGAGCAATTGTTGCAGTTATCTGTAATAATGAAGTTTTAGTGTGCTTATAGGACATAAAAAAGGTTTAAGTATATTCTCTTTTAACAAAAAAAAAATCTTCTACTAGCGTACTTCCTTGCTCCCAATCGCAGCCCATGGTACCGCTTACCTTCTATCATCGATGTTTTTCGCACAACTACCATCCGATACACGACGTAGTTTTTCCAGAAATAGATATAAAGTTTCGCCTTTGGTCGTAAATGTAGCCTTAATGTCGTTTAAATCTACATTAAATTATGGTCCTCGCTAGCTGACAAATAGCGCACAGACTACATCAGTCTACAAGCGTGTAAGTTTGGAAAAGAGTTCTTTATATACGGAATGTAGATACCACAATAAAAATCCCTTTGAAAATTTATTCTCACGGTACTGGCAGGTTAGAACTCAGCTGTAAGTAAAGGCTAGTAAATTATGCTGTTGCAAAGCTATTATCTTCATGATTAAATTTACATTCTGTTTGAATGAAAATAAAATACTTTAGAAAAATAAAATATACTACTCCCTGCTCGGTAAATTAACTTTTGTTTTGTTATCCAGGCTTAAACTAATAGTTAAAAAAGGTACTAAAATGTTTTTCGATGTCCAAAACTGACAAATGAAATCTCGTAATGAAATTGTGTATTTTTCCAGCTTAGGAATTAAGGATACACGTGTCAAATTTGCTTTTAGATTGTAATCAAAAAGTGCTTTGCCCAAGGTTCGCTGGAAGAAAACTCAACTATGGGTTAAGCTCGCCTTTGTACATGCTATTTTCCTTCCTGTACTTATAAGATTGTTATTTTTGTGTACAATAAAGAATATACGAATATACGAATGCTTTTATACATACTAAAATTTAAATTCAGTGATGATTGATGATGTGTGTGATGATGATTGGTACTTCACTTATATTGTTACATTTCTTTGAAATAATTATGATTAAATATTTTTTAGGAACGATTCATATTACACGGGAGGGCTGGATACGGGCTATTCCTTATAGGTTTTCTTCAAAAATCAAAACGTTATGCTTGAAATCATCACGAGAACGAGACTACTTGTTGGGTTCGATAATAAAACTTAAATGGGCTTAGTTCCTAAGTTTGTCTGTAGTGTATCACTATATCACGCGTCCATTGAAATACTTCAGTGGCTTGGCAACTCACTATAGAATATGCTAGCTGACACGTCTGCACTCGCCGGTGACTCACACAATACCGACTCACTCTACAGTGAGCACAAGACAATGTATATATTTAATTCTACCCTACATATACTACAATATTAATATTTCTGGTAAGAAATAAAGAATGTTTTTGCGTTTATCACCCAGCAGAATTGGAATTATGGAGATGACGAAAGCTTGGAGAAAAATTTGGTTGTCTGTAAAGTCGGTTTACGGACGATAATTTTACGTGATAACGTCACCGATCGTGCCTCTCTATCGCTTGTTCCGCGCTCTCGCTTGCACGCTCCGCTCAGGCGGAACGTGACAATGAGTCATGCTTTTTCGTGCGTGCAGCCGGCCTTCATAGATTGATAAGACGTTATCACGTCAAAAAAGAAACTACTCGAAGTATTACTTGTACGCAGACGAAGTCGCGGGTGTTGATTCGAGTCTCACTATTGCTAGTAGGTACTGAGTATTTATAGGCAGCGGTAATCGCTACCACAAAAGACAATTCACTGTATTTCGTTTGATTTTTTTTGCCACACAATTCTAATCTCATGAAAGTATTTCGGTAAATGGAAGCATTAGCCTGAAAACTTTTAGTTAAAGCTACTACCCTTAATGATACTCCGACAAAAGTAAATTAAAGTTTTAAAAAAGATCCATTAGTTTCAGCATTGAAGAGAAAACGAATGAAGTAATTTTATAAGTAAAAACTATAGTTTCAAGGGCGTATTTTAATGTTACTTAAATAAAAAATTGGTTTCGATAATGACACTGGCTGTCTCGTAGTTATTGAAGTACAAAGTCAATGTCAAACAAGGTCATTCGCCCAAATCACAATGTGACACTTATGAACGTTGAAGGTAACATTTATGGTTAGTGTCTGGTTCGTATTGTATTAAATACCCATATTTTACCAACTATTATATATTATATTGCTTGGTCTTAGCTTCGCCAGGCTACCGGGACTTTGGGAATAAAGATGAGAAAATTGGTAGGATGTTGAATGAGAAAGGTAGTTTAGAAGGGAAGGCTATGGAAGGAAAGAGATATTGTTTATACAGGTGAATTGGGGAGGCAGTGTAAGTAATACTTCGAATCGCTCAGGGTCACAAAACAACAATCTCAGCACTATTGCTATAAACTATCAAATTAACTAAATCACAGTAACTGCTATGGTGTTCGAACTTCAATCAGCACTCGAGTGATTGTTATCAACTTATAACGCATGCCTGTCCTTTTAACTCCCCACTATTGTCAACCGACCAATACCGTCGCACTACCGGTAAAACTAGTCATGAAAATGTCTATTGGCTCATTTTGATTAAGTAGTGAACTGTTTTATCATCTATACTAGTTTGCCTCTATTTTTAATAAAGTACGAATTAATTTGTATACAAGTAGCGAAAGTTTTATACAATTATTACTAATTTTGCAATGACAGCTACTATCTTCCTACAAAAGATGTCATCAAAAAATATAAAAAGTTACCTTCGATTTTGATAAATTTGTTATGAACAAACTGTGATCAAATACATTCACTTTACCATTCTCCAAGGTATAGACTAAACTAATATACAACTCCATAAAATTCTGGAGTAATATTCTTCGTAAACAACGCCCTGAGCGTTGTTTACGAAGAATATTACAGGGTATACTATAGTTGTAAAATTATAAAATTTGATGCGCAACTTTATGGTCCCGTCATAAAGTCTATGGTTTTGCGTAAAATGTCAGGCAGCTGAAAAAGTTCGTGATGTCTATTTTGTCTATGGTTTGGATTTTTCTTTAAAAGACAAAGGTAAATGCTAAGGCCTTTATTTTTTTTTCATTGAGTTCGGAGCTTAATGGTATAACAGGCAACTCGGATGTTTCGAAATCATTTTAAACTCGACCTTTACCGTCATCAGACCTTTCATACTCTGTGACTACAAGCTTCTGACCTGTCCTTTCTTCTTGGATGTTTCACTCACATTTACCTTAAACATTTCAATATTAATTAGTTAAATGTACCTTATTTTAAACAACACCTTTCAGGTTTGTGTGCGTTATACAAAAGATGGATGCAAAAATGAAAACATTTTTTTTTAAATTGTAATCAATTCGTGGATCAGGGAAAAATGTACCTACATCAGACATAAATCGGCACTTAACTGTGGTAGTATTTATATGATAGGTTTTGTTTACTGGACGTTTGGATCGTATTTGCACACCGCGATCAAAAGCTAAACGACGTCTCCCTTTACGAGTTTCAGTAGTTAGACACGCTGCACTTGCAACGTCTCAATGTACATAAATGGCAATTAATTTAATTAATTTCTACTTTGAGTATTTTTCAGGATTGTTGGTTCTCTCTTAAGCAGTAGCGTGATATTTGAGGTTCTGATTCACGTAATGCTGGTATGGAGAGCGGTGTTTTGTCCGATTGCTTTACTTTTATTATAAGAATAGGGACTTATAATATACGAGCCATTTTGTATTATTAATTGTATTCCTTTCTTAACTCTACTAACTCTTCTAACTCAAGTAAATCACATTTTGAACGTGGCAAAACAAACCAAAAACAAAATAAAAATGATTGTTTATTGCCCGTGGTCCACCTGCGTAATTCACCTGGGTGGAAAACGGGTAATTATTTTTTCCCGTGGATAATATATTTTTGTTTTTCTAACTAGAATTTGGTCACGGTACGAAAAAATAAGGCCCATAACATTTTGTTATATTTTATAAATAAAAACTTACCCAAAATAATACATCCCAAATATAATATTTTTTCTTATTGGATTTATAATATCACATGGTTTGATTATTTACTACCTAGATCACGGGTAAAAAAGCGGAGAAAAAATATACAATAATTTATGTTCAACTAAAAAACTATTTAATCGTGGGAGAGCCATGCATCGACTGGAGTGATACCACGGCCTCACAGAAAACTGGCAGTGAAGCAATGCTTTCATTGCTTTTTACCGAGTAAACCTTCCCTCCCCCCTCGCCTACCCCTTCTTCCTCTCTTCCACCTTTCCCCTACTCCTACCTTAAAGGCCGGTAACGCACTTGTAACTCTTGAGATGCAGGAGGCCATGGGCAGCGGTAGTCATTTACCAGTGGTGACCCGTCTGCTCGTTTGCCCCCTATACCATAAAAAAAAACTAATAAGCGTAGAATATTTACACGAAGCTCAAAGAGAAAAGTCCGTTTAAAGTAACAAAAAACTTCGTTTAAAGCTTCTCAAAAATAAGTAGTTCTTAACGAGATACTTAGATATGGGTGTCCTTTTGTGTCCGTTGTTTGAATGTTTGTGAAGCCCCGCGCGACACAGGAATATTTATAACATTAAGTATCGTAAGTTTTTTTATATTATATGGGGCAAACGAGCAGACGGGTCACCTGATGGTAAGTGACTACTTTCGCCCATGGACACCTGCAGCTCAAGCGTCACAAGTGTGTTGCCGGCCTTTGAGAGTACGCTCTTTTCTTGAAGGTTTGAAGGAAGGACCGCAGGCGACAATTGATATTTTTTGATATCAAGAGGTAAGTAAAACATCAGAACCAACGCAACAAGTTGATACGCATATATAATATTATTTAAGACTAGTTTCCCCGCGGTTTCACCCGCGTGAATCCCTATCCTATGGGAATATCGGGATAAAATATAGCCTATGCGTTAATCCAGGTCTCCAGCTATCTACATACCAAGTTTCATCGTAATCGATTCTGTGGTTTTTGCGTGAAAGAGTAACAAGCATCTATCCATCCATCCATCGGAACTTTCACATTTATAATATTAGTGGGATGTAACGGCACCAAACATTTTATTACAACTTTCTGTAATACGCTGTAAATAATATGATTTGGCAGATACTAGTAACAATTTAACTTTTTAGGTATATCTCCTTTAAAACGATACCTACATGCGGAAATAACTGTATTCAAATCGTTATTATTTAGTGTACGAGCAATTAAACGCGGCGTAACTTTTCGACTAACAGTTGAGAGTGTGGGAAGTGGGGCAGTTAGCCAACTTAAATTGGCGAGCCTTGAGAACTGCTGGCAAAGTGCTTCTAAGTTTTTAACTGGTGCTTGCCGAAGACTTGGTGTCTAAATTATGGCTCGTGCCCGAGGATTCTTGTGTTAATGTCATTATATACAGCGTGTAAGTATCACCGTCGCAAATAACTAACAAAAACGTCTTTCTTCGGATACTTTATGCAAAAGTCGAACTGACTTTTGCACAAAGTATCCAAAGAAAGATCATAAAAATGCGAGATTAAGGACAGTCAATAGTTTGATTTTGAACTACGCAATGTAACGCAACACGCGTACTGTGCGGTACGGTGAATGACCTTTAGCGCACGGCGCCGTCGAAGCAGATGATTGCATAAATGTTTTACATTGCAGTTTTTGGGCGTATGGGGTATTTGCTGATTTTTTTTTTCGGTAAAATGTTCTGTTTACTCATTATGATATCCCTTTTAAGTAAAAAAAAAGGCAGTCATGGGACTGCCGACAGAAGTGCAAACTTAAACGATACGACAAACTTAAAACGTCACATTTACAGGTCGATTACTAAAGTACTACACACTAAACTACACATTAATTAATAAAGAGCTGACAGAACTCAATGTTCGCCCTCTAGTGGATCTATTAGCGTGTTAGCGTCTCTCTCACTCACTCACTCACTCATTCATTCACTCACTCTCCCCGTTCTCCACACTCTTCCCACTCTCCCCACTCTCCCTCCCTAGATTCCATACTCCCTCAATCCCACTGTTCCCACTCACCCTCCCACTCACCCTCCCACTCTCCCTCCCACTCTCCCTTCCTCCCTCCCACTCTCCCACTCTCCCTCCATCCCTCCCTCCCTAGGTTACCTCCCTACCTCCACCTCTCTTTCACTCCCTTCCTCCCTCCCACTCTCCCTCCCACTCTCCCTTCCTCCCTCCCACTCTCCCACTCTCCCTCCATCCCTCCCTCCCTAGGTTACCTCCCTACCTCCACCTCTCTTTCACTCCCTTCCTCCCTCCCACTCTTCCACTCTCCCTCCATCCCTCCCTCCCTAGGTTACCTCCCTATCTCCACCTCTCTTTCACTCCCTCCCTCCCTCCCTCTCCATGTCTCTTTCACTCCCTCCCGTACATCCGTACATGTAAATATAAGAAACTCACCTCCGTCTTAAGAATTTTCGATCTCGTCATAATTTTTTTTTAAAATATATTACACTTGGACTCATTTTCCATACATTTTCAATCAGGGTTCACGTGACCCTGAATTCTGACGCGAGCTTAATATTTTTTACCCTGAATACACTATTTCAGAATTCGATACGGTGCTACTTAGAACCTGTATATACATCTTGTTTTTTTAAATGATTTGGCTAAGCTGAACTTTTATATGTATAAGAGAGAGAATATCTAAATAGAGAATTATTTATTCTAGACCGTTTATATTTTAAAAACTTTTAGATAAATTCTTTTCTAAAGAAAATCCCTCAGGAATCCTCCATTTTAAATTAGTTGAACTCATTCAACGAATTAAAAAAAAATCAACAACTTAAAGCTGTAGGACTCTGTATTGTGAAGGTCAATAGACGTAATACCTATTTGATAGATATTTCAAATACCTATTCTAATTTGTTTCAAATAAAATCATTTATTAATTTATTGAAATTCATTTATTTCAATTAAGCCTACCCAGGCGATCTCTACGCCTAGCGGTTGAATTTCAACCATTTTGAATGTATTGTTTTATTTCAACGACCAATATTATTTGAACTGTCTTTGTATAGACTTTTGTACCATGACAGGTAAAAATATATACTGTAAAGTTTTTACAGAATCTTTTATTTTTGTAGAACATCCCACTAATATTATAAATATAAAAGTTTGAATGGATGGATGGATGGATGTTTGTTACTCTTTCATGTAAAAACCACTGAACCGTTTGCGATGAAACTTGATATGTAGATAGCTGGAGACCTGCATTAATGCATAGGCTACTTTTTATCCCGATATTCCCACGGGGTCGGGACGCGGGTGAAACCGCGGGGCGCTGCTAGTAATAAATATAATAGTAGCTAGTAATAATAAACTTTCTCGTTTGCTTAAAAAGCGCGTACAAAGAATTCTCGTATTAGTATATATTTTATCGTACCAGAGCCATGCTTCGGCACGCATGGGCCGGCTCGACCGGAGTGATACCACCGGCCTCACAGAAAACCGGCAGTAAAGCAATGCTTACATTGCTTTTCGCCGAGTGAGTGAGGTTACTGGAGGCCCTAACCCTTCCCCCCCCCCCTCTTTCCCCCTCTCCCCTCCCCTTCCCCTACTTGTCATTTTTGTTCATTATACTTTTGGTATTTACTATAAACCTTTGTGGTTGTGGTGTTGTAGCATAATGGCTAAGTCGCAGTCGTCGGACTTGCGATCAAGTGGTTGCGGGTTCGAACCCCACCTAGTGTACTACCGTCGTGAACCCACTCCTAACACAAGTATTTGGCTTAGCTGGAGGGGTTAACAAGAATACTAGTAATGTGTGACCCATGTTACTAGTATTCTTTTGAAGCTCTTTTAAGCATTATTCTCAAACAAATAAAAAACTATAAAAGTCAGAGAAAGACCCTTTAATCTATGGGAATTGGTGTCATTATTGGCGAACTGCAATCACGTTTTTTTCTATTTAAATGTCTCATTAAATTTTTAACAATAAATCATAAACCGAAAAGAAATATGATGGGTATTGTTGACTCTTCTGTTTACATACGCCCATGTTTGCAATTTCTTAAGATATTCATATTACAAGGCTTTTCAAAAGGGCTTCAACAGATAAACAAATCAGTAATCCGTTCGTTCTGAAACAACAAGCAGCCTGTTCAGAATGAAAATCGAGATGAATTTCAAAATCAATCTTTTTTCAGTCGTTATTTCGTTCCATATTTTTCATACATTTTTATTCCATTAGCTTTGTCCGTATTTCCGTTCATCCTGTTCAAAATTTGTGATGCATTTTCAAGTACTTACTTCCACCCGATTAAGTTGATATTGGAAAAACATAAATAACTTCGAGAAAAATCCCATAAATATGGTATTTTAAACTTGTTGTATTCTAATAAATAACTCTGAGAGAGGTTAGAAACTCGTTATTTTTATAATACAACCCTGCTGTATATTATATATTAAATTATATTATATGGTTAATTAATTTTTAAACTACGCACTAAGGATCTATGTATGTCCAGAATTTATTGAAGTGAAAACTTCTTTAGGCACGTTAGGCACTATTGGTATAGAGAAAGAGCACTGAGCTCTCGTGACCGTCACGCTCAGATACATATATAGATGTGTATGTATATTTATACACTAACGACCTGCAGTTCTACGACTGATATATTGTGTAGAAAGCCCCATGAGTAATCGCCTCACCGGTACTAACAGTGAAGTATCTGGAAATCACACCGACTTAAATTACGCGCGCACATCGTATAATTGTAGCTTCTGTAATTAGCTTCTACTCATCCTTCTGTTTTACTACATATCTCTTCTGCCCATGTGAGAGAAGTTACTACCAAATTAATTATCTTTCTCTCTCTATAAACGAGGCGAAGTTTTGCTTGGTTTTACTTCCTCTATTACAATATAATATCCATCATGTCAGACTATGATTTAAATCAATAGAGATTTTACGTAACATAATTCTACAACCATAAACAAAGGTCAGCGATCTAGATTTGCGGTAATGAGCTTAATTTTATAGGCTGAATAAAGTAGTACTTTCGTTCTAACCTTCATGGCATATTTCTGGCGAAATTTCATAATGATCTGGCAACACAGTCTAGTCGAGTTGATCATTAAGATGTCATTAGAAGTCTTATGTTTTTGTGGAGAAAAATCTTTTATGTTCGACCTATTTCAAGGAAAGCTAGATTTCTAGTTCGATAATTTTTTCATCGTGTTTGTAAGGCGACATTCTTCGGCTTTTATAAGTACTAGTAGTAATAAAAAATAATCAAAATATGCAATCAACTTCTTTAATTTTCTTAACGATTACGGGTTTTTTACGGCGTAAAAGAAAATAGCTGTAACTTGATTGAAAATGTGGATTATTAATGTAAACGAACTTGCTTTTAATTAAAGTTATATCTTTTAATAATCTGTGATTACTTAGTTTGCACGTTAGAATTGGCTATTACAATAGTAAAAATCATTATCCCTGTGTTGGAGGGGATTTTACAAAAATGTTAATCCTAACTAATGTTATAAATGCAATGTTTGTTTGTTACAATTTCACCCCTAACCACTCGACCCACCAAAAACGTCATAGCATACCTTTCTTCCAGAAAGAAGTACTGTTCCCGAGAGAGAAAAATAACTTATACGCGAGTGAAGGCGCATGCGAAAGTTAGAAGGTATTATTTATATAACAAAGTACATTAACTTGTTTAGTTTCAGTGTCAGAACAATTATCTGTTGCTTAAACAAATGGTACCTTGTCGTACCATACGGTTTTTCACCTATTTTTGATATTTAGTCTCCCTCTTTGCTAAGAATGGAAGTGTATATTTCTTCTACATTCTCTTACCTCCTAATAAATTTGTTATAAGTTTCAAGACAGTTTACATTTCTCTGAAGCTCGTCCTGTTTAGCGTTTGCGTGGGTCACTGCTGTTGAACATATAAGTCAGAGCAGTGGGTGCGATTAGTCCCACACAAATAACTCCGATCCTTATTACAAATATTTGTCCATTAAGGAGACAGAACCCATAACAACATAGTCTAAATTTACGATATAACTACCATTGCACCATTCGTGCCATGTCAATATGCACTAACGTACTCTAATATATCATGACGTAAACGTAGCACAGCCTTAAAAACCATAACTGCAGTCATTTATCATTCTACCGCCTTTTAGGCCCAATACACGGTAGGTTTTGCTGTTAGTTTTGCCACAATCAAGACGGTGATTGACGAATAAGCTATCGTCTAATGCAGTGATTGACGGTTGCACGATGAGATTTTGATGTCGATATTAAATATTTCATCAGTCACCAACGAACATCCGTTAATCATGACTTTTGGTAATGATTGACGTTTGCATGAGCGTCTAATGGACGCTTTACAGCACGGTTTATACCATACTAGTCTCTCATACCTATTTTCACCTAATTACGGTTTGCGTTCCTAACTTAGCTGCTACACCACATAAATTATGTGTACCATCGTTGCTATCGATCCGAGGTTGACGTACTGACCACTTGCCTCAATAATTGATATGTTTGATTGAATTTAGAACGGTGCGGTAAACTAATTTAGTTGTTTTTGATAAAATCGATATGAATTGAAATCGATTTCATTTCAATCTTCTACATGCTTTTAAACGTTAAAATTTAATTTATTTAAAATATTCCAGTTATTATCGCGACCATCAGCAATCACTGCAATACATTAATTTCGACATCTACCAACCCTATATTGTGTAGGTACAATATCCAAACTACTACCAAAGTTCTCCATAATTAATAATGACTGTTTATTAATAATCCCACTTAAACTATTACTTTAGTTAGGCAAGTTTTGTGGGTAAGTTAGTACGTAAATTGTTAACTTTGTAACAACGTTAATATTCTAAATATTAACGTAATAGATTATTTTGTAGTTAAAGTATGGATAGTTTTATAAAACCTTATTTTGCTTGATGTACTGGGCAAACTTTACATTTTTTTTTCATTAAATTATTGGTTTGGCAACACTGCTTTGAAACGTCAATCTAGTTTAAATTTGGAGCAAGTCTGTGTTTCGAATCATTTACTTTAACTCCAGCTTTAATACCAAGAGGACGAATAAACAAACAAATGAGTATTGGATTATTATTTCCAGTATAGTTCTGACTGCTAGCATATATTATTCAGTCTCCAATAAGTTGCATGCCATTTTCTTTTTCATGCAAATAGTGATAATGAGAAATTACAGTAGGTATGTTAAATCAGTCTCATTGTAATCCAGATAAAAATTGGAACAAAACTCGTGAGGGTTTGGGTTTGGTTTCTTAAGTTCGCAATTATGTTTGAAGTTAAAACTTCTTTTGGCACGTTTGTGCACTTTTGCTACAGGGAAAAAGCACTGAACTCTTGACCGTCACGGTAATAATACATATATAGATCCACTAGAGGGTGCTCATCTAAACATTGAGTTCTGTCAGCTCCTTAATAATTAATGTCACCAACCTGCTAATGTGACGTTTTAAGTTCGTCGTTTCGTTTAAGTTTTCACTTCTGTCGGTAATCCCATGACTGCCTATTTTGTTTTTACTAACAGCTGCTGGAACATCACTTATATATTGTTGTTAACCTTTCCAACTAACTATATGCTTGTGTTAGAAGTGAGTACACGTCAGTAGCTTAATTATACAGGATTGATAGAGATTGGTTTGACCCGGCAATGACTCAATTTCGTATAAATTTAAGTGGAAGTATTAATAAACAGTCATATTGTCCTCAGACACATGCCTCGACCTTCTTCATCTTAGGCCCCAATCTCCCACAATAATGTTTTTTTTTTAAGACTACTAGTAACGTGGGTCACACATTACTAGTATTCTTGTTAACCCCTCCAGCTAAGCTAAATGCTTGTGTTAGGAGTGGGTTCACGTCAGTAGTGCACTGGTTGGGGTTCGAACCCGCAACCACTCGATCGCAAGTCCGAAGCCTTAGCCATTACGCTACCGCCGCTTCAATGTATTGTGGGAGATTCCTACAATAATGTATTGTGGGAGGTTTATTATAATGTAGTGAGAAAATAAATCAATATTATTATTATTTTATGTTATTAGTTCTCAATACCTAATTTACACGAAATCTAAAAACATGCCAAATACCTATCAAGAGATGTGCTAATTATTATTTAGAACCAAATGCATGATTTCAATCAAAAAAGCAAAGGAAAACATACATGTACCTATTTAGAAACATGTAGGTGTATAATGCGGTGAAACCCAGATCGACCAACAGATCAAACGCCGCAAGTATAACTGGATCGGCCACACGCTCCGAAGAGACCCCAAACATATACCAAGGCAAGCCCTAGACTAGAATTCCACAAGGAAAGCGTAAACGTGGTCGCCCTAAGCAGACCTGGCGACGAATGATCATCGCAGAGGCGAAGAACATAGGGAAGATTTGGAGCGAAATGAAGCGCGAAGCTCAAGACCTGGGGTGGCGGGGCACTGTGGACGCCCTCTGCCTCCTGTTGGACACAGGAACATAAGTCAAGTAAGTCAAGGTATATAATATACCTACCCCTACCTACCCCTGTAGGCTTAATATGACCTTCACACAACAGTAAGTTACTAATTAAAAAACACGACTACCCTCCCAAAAACATTTATTTTTAAATGGAGCACCGCCGCCATTTTTTTTTCTTCAAAAATATATATCTTTTGTCGATGACGATGATGTAAGGATTCTAACGATACTTCAAATATTCAAATCTGTTCAAGACTTTAGAAGTTACGGTAGAATAAAGAAACACATACTTAAATACATGAACCCTGAAAACATTGCACACTATTTTTGGGCAGTCGTGTATAAATGACCTTGAAGAACATGACTTTTCTGATATAAAGACGTTACCGTCTCCTATTAGTACTTATAATACCAACGGCACCATAAGGCGCAATGTACATATTTGCCAACTTAGCTGTATAAAAGAGAAGTGCTATTTATTGCCGATCTTATTTGAGTCACTTCTCCTGTTGAGCTTCTTTCAATCAATCAATTAGCCTATGATAGTCCACTGCTGGACTTTGGCCTCTGCCAATGTGCGCATTAGTACCCAGTGCTTCTCGAGCTTCCTTAGTTCAAGAAAAATCTTAATTTGTCGTCTCTAGAAACGAGTAAAAATGTTTATAACTCGAATCTTCTGGCAACGCACTTGTGACTCTTGAGTTACAGGTGGCCATGGGTGACGGTGGTAAGTGACTATTACCATCAGGTGACCCGTCTGCTCGTTTGCCCCCGGCAATATAAAAAAAAATGTTCAACAGTTAATTTCACAATTGTTTACAATCTCAGTTGTCGTAAAAGGCCCCAATCAATACAAATAAATAAAATTTAAGTGTCTGTTTGTAATGTCAAAATAATAGTTTCTTTTTAAGCTCATACAGTTATTTGCACGACACCTATGCCTAAATTTCAGTTTTAAAATTTTTATCTGTCTGTTTGTTCCGGCTAATATCCGGAACGGGTATACCGATCTCCACATGATTTCACTGGCAGATAGCTGGTGTTATAAGAAGTAACTTAGGCTAGTTTATTTCGGAAAAAGGATGAGGATTCCGCGCAAAATATATAAATATGTACATGCGAGCGAAACCGTGTGGGAACTGCTAATTTTACATAAAATATCTCAATTGTATGAAAATTTGTTGATTTAATCAATAACTATAATAATAATAACTCCACACATCTCACACACGGCCGTCTGATCCCAAACTAGGCAGAGCCTGTACTATGGTAACCAGACTGCTGATAAACATACTTATATATTTCTAAATACATACATATTATAGATAAAATACACCCAGACACAGAACAAATTATCGTGCTCATCACACAATTATTTGTCCTGGGTGGGAATCGAACCCACGACCTCTGGCTTAGCAGTCGGGGTCACTAACCACTAGACCAACAGGCCAGTCAAGTCATCTCAACAATAACAAGTTCTGATTCACGATTAAAATGTCCAATAGTGGGTTAATACTTTGATCTCGCTCACGGAGCCAAATGTAATTTTCTCTCCTCATTTCTACCCGAGATAGAAGATATTTGCTAAATATTCAACCAATTCTCCAACTTCTCGGATAATTTGAGCATAGCTTTGAGTTTGACTAAATCGAAACCAACCTTTATTCAGACTGCAGTTAATTAGAATAAAAGTTTTCGTTAATTGTATTTACTTGTATGTACTTCTAGGGGAAATTAACGTACACTTTATTTTTTTTTTATTTGTGGTTAAGTTGTCAAGTTATGGAATTAAAAAAAAACCGCCAAGTGCGAGTCGGCCTCGCGCATGAAGAGTTTCGCACCATCGTACAATATTTAATACTATAAGCAAAAAAATATATGTTTCTAGTAGGGGTTTCTCTTTAATTTTTAATTTATTTTTATTATTTGTTGATATAGCGGCAATAGAAATACATCATCTGTGAAAATTTCAACTGTCTAGCTATCACGGTTCATGAGATACCTACAGTCTGTTGACAGACGGACAGACGGACAGTGGAGTCTTAGTAATAGGGTCCCGTTTTTACCCTTTGGATACGGAACCCTAAAAACTACTTGATTGACGGAAGGGTGATTAATGGTTAAAACCGCATGAAAATCCGTTCAGTAGTATTTGAGTTTATCGCGAACAGACAGACAGACAGACGCGGCGGGAGATTTTGTTTTATAATATGTAGTGATAATAAATGTACTTAGAAAGAAAGGAAGAAAGAAAATATTTATTTTTTGGCAACACATAAAAAAATATAAGCAATTTTGCAACTATGGTTACCGCTAATTAGGTACTTGTATAGAGAATTTACTAATCTTTTTAATTTTTTTCAGATTAAAAAATCTAATGTTAACCGAAAGTAAATCAATGCCCATTTGTCATATATTTCGTTTATATTCCAAATACAATTGTAATTTTTTTATGTGGGACCATACTTTTTTTTTTTTTTTTAGTTTATTAGGGAAACAAACAGATACAATTTACAACAATAATAATATACAAGTAGTTTAAACATTATCCAAAAAAAAAGTTTCCACAAATTATTTTTCATTTAGCGCCAAACAAGAAGTAATCAAAATATAAAACAATAAAATGAACGAGTTTGGTCATTTTTAACCATAGACATTCCAAACACAAATAAGCATAATGAGGTTCCGGTAAATTTGTTTAACAACTTATACAGCAATATACAAGAACACGAAGAAAAAATACTTCTGCACGTATGATCAGGCTCTGGGTCTGATAGTGAGTGAGGTTACCGAAGGCCGCAAATCTACTCCCCCACTTTCCATACTGCTTCCACCTCCCTCCCATCTTAAAGGCCGGCAACGCACTTGTGACTCTTGAGTTGCAGGTGACCATGGGCGTCGTAAGTCACTTACAATCAGGTGACCCATCTACTCGTTTGTCCAGTCACAAAAACTTATTGTGCCATAATATATTGTGCCTAATTTTACTTCTGGAATTACGGTAACTGGAACATGACCTATCCTGTCCTGCACAGAATTAGTTTGACGAAGAAATATGGCAAACGATCTGACATAAATTACGTTCTCATGAGTGATGCAACTGACTTTATGTGACTTGTGTTATTTATTGGACGGCCATTACTGTCTCACTGTACACAGGAGTGTAAGCTGCACTATTCTGGGACACGTTACATATTATGTGTTGTATGTGAGTCAATTTAAATTTGTGTTTTGGAAAGTCATTGTAAGGGAGGGACAGCCATACTTCAGCACGTATGGGCCGGCTCGACCGGAGTGATACCATGCAGTGAAGCAATGCTTGCATTGCTTTTCGCTGAGTGAGTGAGGTTACCGGAGGCCCAAACCCTTCGCTCTTCCCCCTCTCCCCCTCTTCCAACCTTCCTTACTCCCAGCTTAAAGGCCGGCAATGCACTTATAACTCTTGAGTTGCAGGTGCCCATGGGCGGTCTGCTCGTTTGTCCCTTCCCAAAAAAAAAATAATTAAATTATATGAAAATTGAATGGAGTAAGAAAAAAACGATACAATTATACAGACTAGAGATCGCGTGGAGGTCGAATTTCGATCATGGTTTTTTCCTTGGCCAGTATAACTGGAGCTGTCATTACTTACTTACCATGCATGACAGGTCAACGCATGTACTGGACGCGTGTAATTTCATTAAGCCGTTGTCACGTAATTTTTAAAGTTGTAAGACAGTGTTTAAAAATTTTAGCTTTCTGCACTTATTCTAAATATAAACTGTAAATGTTCCAAAATTCACGTTACTACGTTCGCGAAAGTTTCTTTAAAAGGGTTACAAAGAATTCTCTTCATGTATTAATATAATACTAGAGATCGCGTGGTGGTCGAATTTCGACCACGGTTTATTTCATTGGCCAATGTTACTTGACCTGTCATTGTATAGACTTTTGTACCATGACAAGTCAAAATATATACTGGACACTCATTGCTGTATGTACCCGTTTTAACATTTTTTTAACTTTGTAGCAAATATTGTTCAAAAATTTTAGCATTCGTCACTTCTTCTCTGTATAAACTATAAGTGTGTGAAGTTTCATACTCCTCCGTCTTTCGTAAAAAGGGTTCCAAAGTTTTCGCTTCACGTATTAATATATAGAAGGTAATTGGCAAAAACACAACAATTCACTGTTTTCTCCAATATTTGACAACGGATTTTCTTTTTGACAAGTACCTTTTCTTCCCTACCATCGACGGAGTTTTATTGTTTACAATAATAACATTTATGAGAAAAGCCCGTAGCTAAGTGGTAAACGAGTAGGTTAGCACATTTCAAGTTTAAGTAATACTAGCTAAGTCAGTCTTAGGATGGGTGACCATTCTTAACACATTGAAATCCCTCCGTGCCTCGGAGAACACGTTAAACCGTCGTACCCGGGTGCCATACAATCGTCTGTGGCATTCGTTACGGGTAGTTGAAGCTCTAAAAAGTCCGACAATCTGGTTTAACTACAGAACTTCGATATCGCCTAGTACTTTGATTATGGAGGTCTGATGGCAGTCGCTTCGTATCGTAGTTAGACTGAAAGCCGACCCCAACTTAGTTGAGAAAGGGCGCGGAGGATGATGAATAATATCATTTATGAGATTTAGAGTTTCTGTTATAATTAATATCATTAATAAATAATATTAGAAGTATTACAGCTTATAGGGAATAGGCTTATAACTCGGGACTTAATTGCGATAATATTTATAAGGTTCAAAACCTCTTTTGGTTTATAGACAGGAGACCAACTCAAACTTATTTAAAATAAAGGCCTTTTCCCAAGAATGCCAAATGCCTCTGTCTTCAATACTCAATCATTTATTGCATCAAATATATCACATTAAAGATGTTAATAATTACATTTAGTATCACATATGACCCTAATAGGGTATAGCGATATATAGGAAACAGACCCATTTCATAACTTCATAACTATTCAATTGTCAATTGTAAATTCTTGAATTATTACATTGTCAAGTTACATTAAATTTATGTCAAGATTATGATCGTTCGTCCAATTAATTATCTATATATTAATACGTGAAGCGAAAACTTTGGATCCCTTTTTACGAAAATTGGGCGGACGGAGGAGTATGAAATTTCGCATACTTATAGTTTAAACAGAGAAGAAGTGACGAATGCTAAAATTTTTGAACAATATTTGCTACAAAGTTAAAAAAAATACAAAAACGAGTACATACAGCTATGAGTGTATATTTTGACCTGTCATGGTACAAAAGTCTATACAATGACAGGTCAAGTAATATTGGCCAATGAAATAAACCATGGTCGAAATTCGACCACCACGCGATCTCTAGTAATATTAAAAATGTCAGTGGAGCTTTGGTTTCAATTTTGATTCTTTTTACAACATGTCAATACCGAAATGTCGTCCGTGAACAGCACACACGTTTCATTAGTAACTTTTGGAAGGTCATTGGTGTATATCAAAAACAGGATACATCCTAATAAACTTGCTTGAGGGATTGAATTATGAGTATGTAAAATATTTGATTTGGTCATGCTTATTGTTCAGTTTTCAGTGACGAGGTAAACCATTGGTGTGTGATGCCACATATACCTATGTCATATAGGTTATTTAATAATATTTTACATTGAACTTGATCGTACGTGTATTGATTGACGTGGGAGAGCCATGCTTCGGCACGTATGGGTCGGCTCGACCGCAGTGATACCACGGCCTCACAGAAAACCGGTAGTGAAGCAATGCTTGCATTGCTTTTCGCCGAGTGAATGAGGTTACCGGAGGCCCTAACCCTGCCCTCTCCCCTATTCCTATCCTTCTCCTCTCCCCCTCTCTTCCCCTCTAATCCCCCTCTCACGTCTTCCCGCTCTTCTCCTATTCCCACCTTAAAGGGCGGCAACGCACTTGTGACTCTTGAGTTACAGGTGCCCATGGGTGGCGGTAGTCATTTACTATCAGGTGACCCGTCTCCTCGTTTGCCCCCTATACCAAAAAAAAAATGCTTTCGTCATATCTAATTAATAACATCCCTATAGCGTAATGCTGTCTATTGATTACATTCAGTATTTCATTTATGTATGTGTATATTAGTGTTGTCTTTTGCTGTCTCAATCCAGATTCTGCCTGCGCAATTGCCACTTGCCAATTCATCTTGCCACCTGGAGCATGGTCGGCCTCTGCCTCTATCTCTGCGAGTTTGATATACATCCATATAAAATACATAAAGCTAAGGTTGTCATTGTAAGTGTCTAAAGCACAAAATAACCACTCACTATTGTATGTGTATCAGTATTATTTATTTTCGGTTCGGACCTTTGGATCATCATCGTCGAAAGCTGTTAGTTCGTGAGTTGGATTTTTATGACATAAGTAGGCGTATGGAGTGTATAGCAGAGATCTATTCAGTATAACATCATCCGCTTACAAGATAAATATATAGAGATGTAAGAACTATTTGTAAAGACTGTAATATTTACTTTTATAGTAGTAGCTTTTTTTGTAATTTGTAAAAGTTCTTTGACATATTGTGTTGTGTTTTAAAAATTATATATTAAATCAAATTTATAAACTGTCTTTCCAATATGTATAAGAGGCTTTATGCCATAAAGCCAGTTATCCGAATTCGGATTGATAGACTTACAAATGTTCGATTATACCGTTCGAGTATTTGAAATAGGAACACTTAAATAGTTGAAAGGAAAGAAACTCTAGCATGCAGTTAACTACAATGAGAATTTTTGAGACTATTTGTTTACTAGTTATGACCGTTTAAATTTCCAGGTATTTGTACCTCCGTTTCTCATAAAAGCAGACGGAATGTTAGAGTTAGAGAGAGAATATTAGTTAAAGATTTTAAATCGTAGATATTTTTTATTTTGTAACTATTTATTCAGTTATTGAGAAAATCCATAAAAACTAACTTAAAAAGTTTTCGCAGTTAGTTTTTATGGATTTTCTTAGTAACGGAATGAAAAATAGTGTTCTTTTTTCAAATACACCCAATGTAGAACAGAAAACTCTCGGAAGTGAGAGTTTCCTTCACCGTTTCAGAAAAAAAACAATTAATAATAAAAAAAAGACTTTAATTAAAGAAAAGGCATAAATCACAAACCGGGATTGTGCTTGAAACACATGACTGTGACTAAGCGACTGCTATACATAATATTTTTTTGCTGAAAATGTCTTCCTCGTACATCGGATGAGAATGAAATGAAAAAGGAGGCCTGGAGGCCTTAACCCTCCTCTCTCCCCTATTCCCGTCCTTCCCCCCTCTTCCACTCTTTCCCCCCCTCCCCTCTTCTCCTACTCCCACCTTGAAGGGCGGCATCGCACTTGTAGGGCGGCATCGCACTTGTGACTCTCGAGTTACTAGAGCCCATGGGCGGCGGTTGTCATTTACCATCAGGTGACCCGTCTGCTCGCTTGCCCCCTACACGATAAAAAAAAAGAAAAAGCTTACAACTGGCCCTACGAACATCATTCCATAATTCCATATTTGCAAGAATTATAATAGAATTTATTGAAAATAGAACGCATCAGAATTTGCTAGGGTCAGAGACGTTCTTACAGTTAGTTACCGTGAGAGAGCCATGCTTCGGCACATATGGGCCGGCTCGACCGCAGTGATACCACGGCCTCACAGAAAACCGACAGTGAAGCAATGATTGCATTGCTTTTCGCCGAGTGAATGAGGTTACCGGAGGACCTAACCCTTCTCTCTCCTCCTCTCCCCTCCTCTACCCCTCTTTCCCTCTTCCCCTTAAAGGCTGGCAACGCACAGTTGCAGGTGCCCATGGGCGGCGGTAGGCATTTACCATCAGGTGTCTGTCAGACGGGTGTCTGCTCGTTTACCCCCTATACCATAAAAAAAAATATTGTAAAAACCTTTAATTGGACTACACATATTTAATTTTGCTGTTTGCATGGAGCTTAGCCTTAAATTTGCACATTTCAATCTTTATTGCATTCCATAATGTTACGAACGCTCTTAAAAGCTAGGTGTGTTGTCCGTTATGGACCCGGTGGGGCACGGCAAAAATGGAAGACTCAAAGAGCAGCTACTTAGTTTCTAGTTAATAATGAGTTTAAGATTTAGAATTTATCATTTAAGTAGTCATTTATATCAAAATAAAATAAAATAAATAAAACTAATAATATTTACTATTTACTAATAATATTCACTTTTTTTTTTTTATTTCTTTACCAAAAAATGTGTATAACAATATTCGTGATTGGAGCTTCCCTTTAAGCAAATAATGTTTGTATTAGGAGACTCCGCTCTTCCACAGCATGCTTGTCACATAGTTGGTACACGATTGTGTTCAATTGTTTTAGTACAATTTTCTTTTTAATTTTTTTAAATAATGTTATGAAGGGGGCAGTACGTTTATAGATGGGTAATTAATGTGTGTTTGTGTGTGTGTGTGTATGTGTGTTGTGTGTTTGTGTGTGTGTGGGTGTGTGTGTAAGTGTCGGCGTGTAGATGTATCGGTGTGTGGGTGTCAGTTAGTGATTTTAACCAACTTACTAGTACTCTTCTACATTCATGAAGTGGTTTAGATTGTATGTATATCTCCTTATTTACCATATTATATAGTTGAGGAGATCGCTTACAGTATTGACGAGAGGCGAATAAGGTTTTGGTTTGAGGAATTGGTGCAATTTTATCTTTGCGTCTTTTTGGTAAAATGTCTCTAACATAGGGAATAGTTTTGTATGTTTTTAGAACTACACTAGCTATATATAGTTTTCTAACAGAAAGAAGGTCACTAATTTTATAGAGACTTTCAGTAGGATATCTAATCGTTTTAAAGTACATAATTTTTATTAGACTCCTCTGTCCTCGTTCCACTTCCATAAATTTAGATTTAGGCGCACCGCCCCATACGGGAGTACAGTATACTAGCACTGATTGCGCAAGGGCTATATAAATTTCACTTAAAATGTTTCTGCTGGGGCCTAATTCATTAGCTAGTATTTTTGGGGCAACATATCTTAGCGTTTTAAATATCCATCCCAATTTCCTTATTCTACCAGTGACATGTTCCAGACAGATACCAGCTTAACTTTTGGTCAATAATGACACCTAAATATTTTGTCTGTGAGACTTTAACAAGAGCAGGACACATACAGTTACTGCTTGTATAATAATCACATGAATGTATTTTAATATTAGAGTTTTCATTTGGTTGTGAACGATTGGAAACGCTAAAACATTTAAAATTAGTTTTTGTTGTATTTTGACTAAGAAGATTATCCTAAGCGAATTAGCTATCTGTGACGTGCCCTTCTCAGCATCACGCATAGCACTTGCTAGTTTAAACTTGAATCACAAAAGCTCCATGGGCCCGTTTGTTACTGTAATAGTATCAACTATTTACTGTACTCTTCATAACACACACAATTCACAAAGTTGGTAGGTCCACTCACGATGACTGCACAGTAAGACTGAAATCAAATCGCACCTAGCAGTGAGACATTAACTCCATACAGTGCATCCAGGTGGCGCTGGCGTTCGAGCAACGGCATTATGGGCCGGCTCCACCGGAGTGATACCACGGCCTCACAGAAAACCGGCAGTGAAGCAATACTTTCATTACCTTTCGCCAAGTGATTGAAGTTACCGGAGGCCCTACTCCCCTACTCCCACTTTAAAGGCTGGCAATGCACTTGCGACTCTTGAATTGCAGGTGCCCATAAGCGGCGGTAGTCATTTACCATCAAGTGACCCGTCTGCTCGTTTGCCCCCAATATCATAAAAAAAACATTACCTCTTTATTTCCTAACACATCAGGATAGGTACGTTTACTCAATAGTGCCTGCTTTAAGAGGCTGTTAGCCTCTAGAAACCAAGCCTTGAAGTTAACTTTTTCCAATTTCAAATTCCAGCAAAAGTGCAAAATGAGATTCACACTTATTTTTATGTTCCAATTTTCTTCTTCAGGATATTCTCTCACTACTCCCCATTCTTAGAATGTAACTTAAGAAATATAATTAAAATGAAAATTAAAGTTTAAAGAGAACTCTTATAACAGAACGTGAGTCGAGGCCACGTGAGCTGCGTACTTGATTGGTTCGGGATTGGCGATCGAGCTTCAACAAAGCGTAAAAGTGCAACTGTAATTTTGTAAACTTCTGTACTTTAGAAAGAAATAACACGTAAATAACCGTAGAACGTGTTGAATAAACAATACGACGACAACAAAAAACACATAAATATTTAGACAGGCCTGTGGTCTAGTGGTTAGTGACCCTGACTGCTGAATCGATTCTCATTCAGGACAAATAATTGTGTAATGAGCATGATCATTTGTTCTGTGTCTGGGTTTAATTTATCTTTATTATGTATGTATTTAGAAATATATAAGTATGTTTATCAGCAGTCTGGTTACCATAGTACAGACTCTGCCTAGTTTCGGATCAGACGGCCGTGTGTGAGATCTGTGAAGTTATTATTTTATTGTGACGATGCATGACTGCGGAGTTGACCCATGTGACGATTAATGATGCGACAATAGACGAGAATCATTAATTTCGGGGACTCTCGTCAATTTCCGGCAAATTTCCGCCTCCGGAATCCGCAATCATTATTTTGAATTACTCATCCTGGATTGCGCAATTAAAGTTTAATCAAAGTCTATTTTGACTAATGCGTATCGTCCTATGTTTTTTCTATACGCGTGTATGTTAATGAACTGATAATAAAGCACTGGACCGTTTTTTTTTTTTTGTTTTAGTGGGTCCACCAAACCAACCAATTTTTTGACCAGTGTTAGGTACTGTTATTTTTGTTTTGTTATGATTTTAGTTTTTTTTTTTTTTTTGGATAGGTGGTAAACGAGCAGACGGGTCACCTGATAGTAAGAGTGACTACCGCCACTCATAGGCACCTGCACCTCAAGGATCACAAGTACGTTGCCGACCTTTAAGGTGGGAGTAGGGGAAGAAAGAAAAGAAAAAGTGGCAATTTTGTACGATTGATTACATTACATTGACCTCATATTAAATTTGTGCTTATATGCAATTTAACAAATAACTTGTTAAAAACATGTTGAAAAAAAAATGTTCTTGGAGTTTCTTGCCTGTTCTTCTCTATAGGATCTACGTATTGGAACTGGCAACTAGCTTCACGACCGACTTATACTGACTGACTCCTACTCATAACAATTCAAAAATAATTGGTTTAATTAAAATAAATATTTTTGCTCTTAATTTTGAATTCTATCATGTGGAACTCTTGCAAAATTTTCTACATGACTGTCTGTAAAGGACAAATAAAATCCAGTGAGTCATGATAAGCCAAGTAAAATCATTTAAAAACAACACGCAATGTCTGTATCCAGTTAATTCTGCGTCCCACTCTACAGGGCCCCGTTTGTGCAATAAATTGACTGAACAACTGGTCTGTGAAGCTTTAAAGGTCCCTCCTGTTACGCTCTGCAATTTATGTGAAGTGTGTACCCGCCGTAAAAGCCCTTATCATAGGGAATTTTATTGGTGGTGATGGAAAATAATATACAATTCAAATTAAACAGCTTTTGATACTCAAATTTGTTTGATTTGTTTAGATGAAAGTGGACTAATTCGGCAGATTCTATGAATTTTACACTTGGCTGAGCGTTTTTTTATATAGCAGCACCTTCAACATATATGTATATAGTTAGTAAAAATATACGGTTGTACTAAGGTATGTTTCGTCAAAACCCGGCTAGTTTCGAGTCTTACAGAGACTCGTAACCAAGAGGCGTAGCAACTTGTCTCGTCAGTGTTAGGCGCTTCACCGGACTTGTTACATGTCCAACGATTTTTTTGACGTTGGGAGACTGGGTATGAAGTTGTCTGCATTTAAATGCATTGCGTATTGTAGGGTAATTTTTGGTGCATATTGAACTCCCTATTCTTCATATTCCTATGCTCTTGACAGAGCAGTCATGGTCAGGCATGTTGTTTGGAGACGCGCAGATGATGCTGGGCGGGCTTTTCAGCGGGCGGTTCAGCGCATCGGATCTCCCACGAGACCTGACACCATTCACTTTTCCCTGCACCACCAGGCATTCTACGGAATCCTCATGGCACCTCACATGGCCAAAGTATAAAAGGATTGTGGTGTTGGGTGTGGTGAAATGGCGGTTTTTGATGCCGAGCTCACCAAGTATAGAGACGTTTCTACGTCGCTGGGTCCAATCTCTAGTGCATTTGTATAGCCTGTCCATCGTCAACCTTGTCTCTATATTTCTTTTTAAACTCGGAACGCTTTCCTGGTGGTTAAGATTCGAGGCTTGTTGCGATGTTGGGGAAATCCAAAACGAATTGTCTCTGTTGAAGGTAGAAGACGGCTTATCTCAATTGTTTGTATTTAAGTTATTATTTTGCAATCACACAAGTGCCTTCATACGCTCTAGCACCATGGAGCTTGGGCGGCGGAGTAGTGTTATCAATCAACATTAGAGTAAGTAAGGGACATATCAACAGCAATACAAAGCATACAAGCAGGGCAGTCACCTTACCTCATGGACGTTTGAAATACCACCGTCTTTTAGTAGGGTTGAGCTAAATATCCAGTCATGCGGATTATGGAAGGGATCCAAGCTATATCTATACATGTTTAATGTTATAAATTCAAATGTGAATTTATTTGCATACATCAGGAGTACAGAAAAGCACAAGATACCTTACACCCAGAACAAAGTTAGATGTGAATTTATTGACAAAATCTAAATTAACGAAAGTGAAGACGCGGGCAAAAAGTAGTAAATAAATATTTTTATTATATATCCAAGAGGACAGGAAGAAGTGTTGTATGCCCACTGTTTGCCAGCAATATATATTTTTTCTCGCGTAATATGAGCGACCCTAAGACGCAATATAAACATGTTGACTCCATGTTGCTTCTCTCTAATCCAGGGTGGGAATGTAATAGGGCCTCACGTTCACATCTAACATAAGCGGAAACTTATACCACTTAACCAACGAGGCATTATATTCGTTGAGTACAAATAATAAGGGATGATTTACGAGCTTCGTGGGCACGAGGGACGTTTGTTACGTGATTGTTTAGTATGAAATGTTTGCACCTACCCAAAATTGTATTTAACGTGGTTCGTACACGGCTTAGATTGGCTTGATACATTCTAGATACTTCATATACATGTATCATAAATGGTAAGAGTCGTCACTCACAAATAAAATTAAATAAAAATTACAATAAATAAAGAAAAACAAATAGATTACATTACGAAAACGTAAAGTGTTACAAGAAAGAATAAAAGTAGAATTCATATCATCAGACAGCAGAAAATTGTTCTGGAATTTTTTATAGTATTCCAATTACTTTAACTGTCGGTGCTGCGACGCTGGTATGGCTTCAACGGTCCACCAAGCAAACTGTTCCAAATATCCTTACTGATTTCTACCAAAATCTCACCCTCTACCAATATAAAATTGTTCTTAAAGTACAAACAACTTCAATGCGTTTAAAACAAGCTAGATAGCTATTTTGGCAACCTAAGTGTAAGTGTGTATTGTTTGAATGCTGGAGATATTACCACGCAATAAAATACAGTTGAATTGAGAACCTAGTTTGTTTGGGAGCGGTTAAAACATACAATAAGGCAGCGATGCGGTGGTGCGTTAGCCGCGCGAAGCCCTATTTTCAACATTAAAAAAAACCTATTAACAGTAGAGGTCAAGTTTCGAAAGTCAACACTTTTGTGGAAATTTTCTCTTCTTTCAGAATCTTTTTATTTAATTTCTCTAGCACTTTTAGCTTTTGAGTTATTACCGAAAAAGTAGACCCTCTTTTTTTGGAACTTTTAATTGTTAATAACTTTTGCAATTGTTAATGTGCGGCTTTGAAATTTATGCACATTTTTCTAGACGTCATGACAAATCCAACGACCTATCGCACGTATTTTAATTCACAGTATCAAGACCTAACACGTTTTTCAACTTGTTGAGTAGACTACAAATCGGTTAATGTATTAATGGTTTCCAGAGGCAACACTTCTGGTCGCTGAAAACGACATGTGTATACCAATCACGAAATTGGTTCTTCCATAAATCAAAAATATCGACACGCGAACTTTCCAGCTATTAGTTATAAAACTCATGACGCAAAGTATCTACCAAGTTGCTAGACACAGGGCACTTCAATTATAACTTTTTTGATAATATAGGAATGAAATAAAAATAGTACCATCACGTACACTTTATATAGCTTGGTTTTAGTTTAAAAATGTATAGGCCAGCAAAGAGAGCACAGAGTCCCACCGAGCAAATTCGCAAAAAAATTGATTTCGCAGAATACCAGTGTTGCGATTTAACAATCGCAACGTTTACTTTTTCACATTACTTTATAAATTTAATTTGTAAAGATATTAAATAGTTTTAAGGGTGTATCGCTGCTCACTGACAATATTGGCCTTCACCATAAATGGAGGCAGTCGGTTTCCGATTGGTCAGGCGGAAGATGTGGTGTTGCCAGTGAGCAGAAATTATAAAATCCCATTTTTTTGTCTATATTATTAGTCTATATTATTATTCCTGTAAAAATATAAGCTTCCCCTATTATGGGCCAAAATAAATCTTTTCTTTCTTTCTTACTTTTCTTTCTTTCATTCTTTTATTTCTTGCTTTCTTTTCTTTATTTTTTTTAAATAATTGGTCAGGTTGTACTTTCCTTTCTGAACAAGAAGTAGTTTTTGAATAATTATGGTTTAATAAAACTAAAGAAACACGCTTTAATGGTAATCTGAATTAAAAAGTAAAAAAGAGGTCCACCACCTACCTCCTGACCATTACTAAGCCCAATCTGTTGCCCAATTCGTCAAAATGAATCATATGAGCCCAAACTCAATGGGTTTACGAGTAGCCAGCGAAGAGGTCCAATATCCAAGTCCTGGCTCCATCATGTTTTTTATTTTGACAACTCCCCTATTTGGAATATTGCTGCATTGCACAAACATTTGAACCGACAACACTCGGCGCGGCGTAGTGGCGAGGTGACCACTTAAACCATTGTGCCATCCATGCAGTCATAATCATCAGGTCAGTATTGTCATCGAAACTACATATACATACAAAGTTTTATTTAAGTGTAAAATTCACTTCTAAGATTCATTTACATACCTTAGTGCAGCTAATAAAACGTGCTAAAAAGTTCTAGTGTTGAATATATTGTAAGTATTTTGTAATGCATGACGTAGGTTGTGACGTAAAATGTTATAGATCGGAATGTCATAAATTCCTAATATTAGGACCTACGTAACATGCTACGTATGATAACCTAGATTAATTCCTATTTAAGCTCTTGTATTCCATCAGAAAATATAGTTATTCTACAGTTCTAACAAGAAGTTGTTTCATTTCAATTGGTGATAATCTCCACGTCTTTGAAACTAAATTCAAGAAACAGCTTAAAGCGTTGATAAGTTATTTAGTCTAGTTGAGTTATACGTGCTCTACAAACCTGTAGACACTGTGAGATGCGAGTGAAGATAATTATTGGTTCGGCATATAAGATGCCCTTGCGCTTGTATGAGTTGCGAGTTTTGCTATCACATTCACCGTTTTAAAAGCCCCACAGTTCGACACCTCACCGGGGCTAATGGTATTAACTGGAGCTGGAACGGATGAACCCCTGCAGAGCACGAACGTACCTGAAAATAAACAAAATAAATGATTACAGTTAGATCTTAAAAACTGCGAGGTCATTACCTTATTTTTTTGAAATTTTCAAAAATTTGACAATCATATCTATCATCATTATTCATCATTATCATAATCAATTTCCTGCTTTATTGTAAAGGCACAAAATACTTCAAAAGTAGCATTTATTTCGTATATTTTTCAACCCTCTCGCAGCGAACGTGACTCAAATGGCCTGAGCCCAGTGCCTTTCATCCGTACGACTCAATCTTGCAGCGTCCGGGTTACGAGTAATACTGCTCATGTCTGCACGTACGATGTTTCTTTTGTCGCTCAATTTTTGAGTCTTTGAACTTTTAATTCTGACCTCATGAATAAATTGGCTTAGCTTTTCATAGAGTAAGAATTGTGGATAGGACCTATCACAGATGACTAATTAAAAAAGACCCATAGGAAATTATATCATGTAATTCTAGTTTTAGTAACAATTTCTTTAAGGAATAGAAGATTCTAGACTTATTTTTTCTAAACAAATGATTACAGATTAAGCTAGTTTTACATGCTGTTACAGATTTGCTATAGGTATGTCACTTTTTAGAGTTCCCTTTCTCAAAAGGAAAAAAAAGGAACCCTATAGCACACTTCGTTGTCCGTCTGTCTGTCTATCGATCTGTTTGTCTATGTGTCTATCAGGACTCTTTTTTTTAAGAACGCGTAAAGGTATCACGTTGAAATTAACATCAAATACTTATGTCTACTGTCCCTTGAAGCTGTAAAAAAATCAAGCTTTAAAGTCAACGCAATTAAAAGAAATGGCCGTTTAAGCCTTGCATTTTAATCAATTCAAACACTTCGCAGATAAATCAAAGCTATCATGAGCGCTGGCCTGAAGGGTAACGGGTGAGGCTGCCCGTTACCCTAGCAGAAGCAGGCCTGAGATGGTGGCGCGATGTGTTCCGCGCGCGCCTCTGATGGAAGGGGGACGAGGCCACCCGCACAAATTTGTCCACCATTATGTCAATGAAATCAGTGTTCTATTTTTCATTTGCCTATGAACACTGAGCAATACTGAGCATGCGC
Source organism: Euplagia quadripunctaria (assembly GCA_963859945.1). Lineage (NCBI taxonomy): Eukaryota > Metazoa > Arthropoda > Insecta > Lepidoptera > Erebidae > Euplagia > Euplagia quadripunctaria. The sequence continues at coordinate 3,861,323 of OY982581.1, read as the reverse complement.
AGGCTTTTAGCCTCACGTCTTACCATCGTTGACCGATTCCACGTTCTGACACGATAGACTCAAGTTTACTCAACAAAGATAAGTTCAAAAGATTTTAGTTTAAACTCTCGCGTGATTTGAATTTGACATTAATTACTAAGTGCTGCATAAATTAAAAGATAATCCTCCTAAAGTAGAAGCAGCTTTGCACCTCCACGAACATAATCCCGCCGGCGCTCATGCCCTATAACACACTCAATTAAAAAAACAATTAGCAACTTAACTTTAATTATGTAATTCTCGTTAATAAATGTCCTATGTCAAAGGACGCACGATGGTCGACACAAAATCAGCAGCGGCCATCCAATCAGAGAGGCAGCTCACGCGGTAGGACGCACGTGTACTCGTTGTCGTTTATTCCACAATTTTTGACATAATTTATAAGAAACAGCGATTGAGCTAAAAATTTATTGCAGAGTTCTCGATTGTGATTCGATTGCGATATTGCTGTGCACAATGCTGATAGAAGTAGCTTAAGAACACAAGAGTGATCGTCGACATCGTGGGATGACGTATTTCTATATTAGCATAACATTAATCAAACATTAGAACCATCAGTACGATTGTTATAAGACTTCTAACAACGAGTAGGAGCTAAATTCGACTGTGTTTTTATGTATTTCATAAAAATCTTTGCTAATTATGAATTTGCTGAATGTGAAAAACGTGCCACAATTGCCAAAGAATCAAGTTATCAAAAAACTAGCTTTATTTCTAACGAGAATAAAATCATCATCCTCCGCGCCTTTTCCCGACTAAGTTGAGGTCAGCTTTCATTTTAACTACGACACGGCCGAACTTCGATATTTTACGTGAAGCGACTGCCATCAGACCTCTATAAAACATTTACTTACACTTTACAAGGCTGGCAACGCACTTGTGACTCTTGAGTGGCAGGTGCCCATGGGCGGCGGTAGACATTTACCATCAGATGACCCGTCTGCTTGTTTGCCCCATATACCATAAAAAAGGTATACCGCAAGTCTCGGAGCTCAAAGAGGCCGGGGTCACCTACCCGTATGTCCGTCCTGTGATTGGAGAAGCCACTAGAACAGACATAGACTAGACATCAACTGGCCAAAAACGTAGTCTCAACCAACTAAGAGTTAAAACTTAGTACCCAAGCAACAACTTGTTTCCGCTATCGTTTATCCATTGTACCAAACATCGGTGTCGCACAATATCGTCGGTTGAAACTTGTCGCAGTTTCAAGTGTCCCACTTTGTGAACTGTTATATTTGAAACTTGTCGGAAAACTTGTTCGCTTTAGTTTTTTTTGCGCTTTTACGTTCATTAGCCGATGTTGAGTTTCATTTCGCTTTGATTAAAATAAATGGGATCTGCGTTTCATTTAACCATATTATGAAATCATTATGGAAGTCGAATAACTTTTGTAATTGATGTTATTCGTGCAAAATTTTGAATAAATGTAATTTTGCACGAAATATGTATGTGTGTCGTGAATTAATAAAAATGAAGTAAAGTAACTCTTTCATTATTTTATTCCAGTTACAGTGTGTTGATAAAGTACACAGGTTGAAGTCAAATAAATGTCCTGAATTTGAATAATATGCATGAAGTAGAAGCAAGTTCAAATAAAAAATATCGAATTCGAGTCGAAATCGAGTAAAATATATTTTGTATTTGTGCAATAAATTGAAAAAAAATACGTGTGCGTCTCGGGACACCCGACAGAAGTGATAACTTACGCTAATCTAAGTTGAACTATTTAATATTGAAATTGTTTAACTTGAGAAAAGCTTAGGTTATTACTTAAATTTTATCACTACATATTATAAAACAAAGTCCCCCGCCGCGTCTGTCTGTCTGTCTGTTCGCGATAAACTGAAAAACTACTGAACGGATTTTCATGCGGTTTTCACTAATAGACAAAGTGATTCAAGAGGAAGGTTTAGGTGTAAAATTTATACCCATGCGAAGCCGGGGCGGGTTGCTAGTGTATATTAATATGATAATGTTAGGAAAGGTTATTTATTAATAAAATCTTTTATTAATTATAAAATATATTTAATTCTTAGTTCCAATTCTTGAATATGTACATTATAATTTTGTGTATGTTATATGCTCATTGTCAACAGTATATGTCTATCGCACACTAAACACTGAGTAGAGATAGGGGAAACCGTCTGTCCGAAATACGGCCAGCGCTGTGGGTTAGAGTGAGAGAGGAGGAGCCTGCCTACCGCTACCGTATGCGTAAGAGAAAGGGAAGCCAGACAGACTGGTGCCGTAACGCGTTACGAAACGAAGCGGTTTACTCTTCCATAGGAAGTTATCACTTCAAAATGTTTAAAAAATAATACTTGCCACAGATAATAAAAAAACCAAAAAAAAATAATATGACAATAAAATATTGCAACCTTTGAAGTGTGACTAACAATTATAAATTGCCGGATAAACGCCAAACCCAGCCCTTTCCTCGCTCAAAAGAGCTTAGTAAAAGTCCACCTAGAAAGTATTAAACCGCATAAATTTACCAATCTAACCTGCCATAGAGCTTATAGAACTTTTAGATTGCATTTGCATATAAAACAAAACATCATACAAAGTACTGTAACCCTAAAATGCTGTATAAAATCCATTTGAGTCAAATAATGACAAGAAAATTATTCATTCAATATATTACACCAAAATAATGGAACATGTTGCGATAAAGTGAGAACAACATAGAAATGATGTGTTTATCAAAATATTATCAGATCAAAATTACTTTTGGCAAAGTGCCGTGACAGTTCGCATTGTTGGTAGTCTATAAAGAAGATAATTATGAGACACATATATTTGTAGTACAATAGGCATAATTGGCTGTGGTATTATTTTTGAATTTTGGGTTGTTTCTATGTCAGTATGACAGGAGTCAAAACAGAGTTTTACGTAATGGCAAGAATTCTTTTATAGCCATACGGGAAAATAATTCTTTCATTCAATAAAATTGCCAAAGGAAGTCAATAATCTAACTAATATTATAAATGTGAAAGTTTGGATGGATGGATGGATGGATGGATAGATGGATGGATGGATGGATGGATGGATGGATGGATGGATGGATGGATGAATGTTTGTTACTCTTTCACGCAAAAACCACTGAAAAGATGCGATGAAACTTGGTATGTAGATAGCTGGAGACCTGGATTAATGCATAGGCTACTTTTTATGTTAGGAATGTTCATGCAAAAATGCATGAGTTACGTCATTAGAAAAATGGTGGATAGTTACGACCCGGATGTTTGTTACGGCATGAGGCCAGCACCGATAACATAGGAAATAAAAGGCTGGCTAAGGTTACCTGAACTATATCGTAAGTACAGATGCTACATCGCAATATAAATATTCTCGTGTTGATAAGTCAATCCTAATCCTTACTAATATTATAAAATGCAAAAGTAGTTCTTTTTTATAGTATAGGGGCAAACGAGCAGACGGGTCACCTGATGGTAAATGACTACTGCCGCCGATTGGGCACTTGCAGCTCTAGAGTCAAAAGTGCGTTGCCGGCCTTTAAGGTGGGAGTAGGAGAAGAGGGGGAGAGGGAAGGGTTAGGGCCTCGGTATATGGGTTAGTCATTTACCATCAGGTGACCCGTCTGCTAGTTTGCCCCCATACCATATAAAAATATACAAAATAACTTATACGCGAGTGGAGCTGCGGACGAAAACTTGTTCATTATACACAATTTTACATCTTAATATCGTTTTACTGCACATTCTACAACTATAAAAGTTTTTGATGAAGAATAATTCTTCATTTCATGTAAATACATGCAAAATTGAAATGAATAAAAGGGTACAGCCAGTTTAGCGTTCCATTTAACTTTTAAAATCATCCAACATTTTGAAGACTTTGAAATAACGACCCATTTACTCCATTTTTTTTTGCAAAATGAAGGTAGACAGAGTTTTTAATATTGAAGTACAAAATTGGCATTTTTTTTTAAATCAGAAAATAGTATTTATTTGAATAGTTAATACCTAGGTGATAAGTAGTCTATAACAACATTTTTCGATTGATGAGCCCATATGAGCAAGGCTTAAAAGTGCTTTGACCACATGTGCTATTTCCTTAAAATTACCTACTTACAGTAAATTTTAAAAAACATTTAAAACGATCGAAAAAATCTAATTATCAAACTTTATCTTTCCCTCGAAATCTTAACGAACAAATACTAAGTTTATCAGCAAAACTATTTAACCCTAAACCGCTCTCTATTCCGCCGCATCATCCACTAACAAAAAGGGGGTCATTTCGACCGTCATCGCTGCCAACATTGTGGATGATAGATCGTCCGCTGTCGGAACACATCAACTGGTTGGCTTCATTCTCGGATTACTCGCGAGTCGAGTATAGAAATATCAGACTGACGCACTTCAGACGTTGTGTGAAATTCAAGATCTTAACTAGAGTGGTGACGTGTGAAAGACTTTGAAGATAAAGTAACACTATTTATAAGATTGTTAAATAATATAAATGACTCCGAGCTTGAAGATTTAAACGTAAGGATTATGATATGAGAAGCAATCTAAATCGGACACAAAAATAGTAAGCACGCATTTTATCTCATAATGGTTGTTGCCTTTAAACTGTAATGTAAGTACTGTTGCACAGTTGTTGGTTGTGACACTTTTGCGTAATTTAATATTAATCACATGAATAATATTTTTTTAGTCTAAATGAATGTTTTGAAAATTCATTCGCGCATACCTCATAACAATGCATAACACGTACTGTTGATGTGATCAACGCTAACCGCACAAAGTAGAAGCTTATATAAACAACGAAGTAAGAATGAAGTAAGTATCAATTTACGCAAAGGTGAATTATATTTATAGTGGCAACAGATATGAAAAGACGTTTTTGTAAAACGTAGCTTAGTCTAACAGTAAGCAAGATCACCCGATTATGGTATTCCTTATCGTTTTAAATGGCGTAGAGAACGTTTGAAGAGCATACAGTTTAAAGTGGCAGTCACTAGAACTAGTGAACATTATTTCTAATCATAATCATAACATCCCACATTTGCGGCAAAGCCATATTGAATATACAACTTGTATCACCGATATCAGACCTATTGCAAGCAGGTGTAAAGACCCACATTTCCAGAACGTCACCGACCAGGTCTAGGAAGGTAAAAAGAGGGAAATTAGCAAACAAAATATAATTTAATCCCACTTAAAGCGATTCACATAATGAAATACGGTGGTTAATAAAACTGTATTTAACACTAGTGATAAAAAATTTCATTTCACATTAAAAAAGTAGTGGACTACAAACTGAAATGCAATATTTATTAACTGGGCCACTGTATGGTTATGACGCGGTCCAATTAGACCCGGTGCGGTGTGGCCGGGCGTAATATTCACGGTAGTGGAAGGGTTAGCTACATTTTTTTCCAGGAACAGAGTGTCAGCTGTTTTCAGATGAATAGTGGAATTGGTGTAGAGTAATAGGTTCAATTAAAAATAGTGGTTTCCGATAGCAGGGAAATGAATGGGCACAGGAATTAGTTTAGGATTGAATATAGGCTATTCGAACTTTAGAAAGGTATATACAATCAAGATGAGTTTAAGCAATCGATTGTTTTAATTGTCATAGAACTTTAACTTGAATAATAAAATTTTATAAAAGAAAATGCATATTTGCACAAGAATTTGTAGAACAGATTTAAATGTTATTACTACCCAAAAATAGATCATTTACTTCTCCACAATTGATTTAATTAATAATAATAATAACTTCACACATCTCACATACGGCCGTCTGATCCCAAACTAGGCAGAGCCTGTACTATGGTAACCAGACTGCTGATAAATATACTTATATAATTCTAAATACATATATATTATAGATAAATTACACCCAGACACAAAACAAATGATCATGCTCATCACACAATTATTTTTCCTGGGTGAGAATCGAACCCACAACCTCTGGTTCAGCAGTCAGGGTCACTAACCACTAGACCAACAGGTCAGTCGATTAAAACAATAGATTTTTATTACAATAAAAAGAAAATAATTACAATTTAATAATTATTACATAATTAATTATTAATAATCAGTATAATATAATAAAATTATTTTGTTATTATCTTCATCCAAAGATTGTCTGGTAGAGATCGCTTTTAGCGATAAGGCTGCCAATTGTACTCGGATTTGGAAGATAATTATTTGTTTCTATTGTACTTTATTAATGGTGTACTTTATTAATTTATTTATTTATTTGGACATCCAATTGTTGCTTAAATGCACAACATTTTAAGGTGTCACAACTTGCCTAAAAAGTAACACCGGTTTTACAAGGAAATAAAATAAACATTATTATTTTAAGGGTCAAAAAAATATAAATAAATAGATACATAAAATAGAAGACACATAAACATAAAATAGAAGACACATAAAACTTAACAAATTTAACTCTCTACAATGTCAAGACAACTTATTTAACAACTTTTTTTGAAAATTGACAATTTATCATTAAACACATCCACCTCCCAACAAATAGCATTATAGGCTTTGGACAAGCGGGATATGGTAGAAAATTGCTTTAGAATAGTTCTGGCAGATGGCTGATGCAGTGTGTTTAATGGTGCTGATGGTCAGTAATAAATAAATATGTTTATCAGTAGTCTGGTTATCATAGTAAAGGCTCTGCCTAGTTTGGGATCAGACGGCCGTCTGAGAAGTGTCTTATGGTATTATTAATATTATTTTTTATAATAACTTGTAAATATATCACTAAAAGCATTTCCTCTAAGTGCTTTTTTATGGTATAGGGGGCAAACGAGCAGACGGGTCACCTGATGGTAAATGACTACCGCCGCTCATGGGCACTTGCAACTTAAGAGTCACAAGTGCGTTGCCGGCCTTTAGGTAGGAGTAGGGGGGGAGGGGGAGAGAAGGGAAAGGTGAGGAGGGGGAGAGGGAAGGGTTAGCTCCTCCGGTAACCTCATTCACTCGGCGAAAACCAATGCAACGTTGCTTCACTGCCGGTTTTCTGTGAGGCCGTGGTATCACACCGGTCGAGCCCATGCATGCCGAAGCAAAGCTTTTCCACGAAAACTAAACTAAACGCGTTTTCCTAATGAAACAGTGCCTTAAATACAAAATGTTTTGAAATTAAACAAGTCTTGCTTCATTTCAAAACAAAGCCACACTGCCAAAGTTGAATTTCAATTATGTCCCGCGAGGCCACTGCTTATGTTGCCAGCTAGGTAATATAACCGTGGTAAAATTAGCATTTTTTCATAATTTCGTATTAAAAACACGGAGTGGATGCAAACATCCATTCTTAATTAAGAACTTTATACCTGGACGGGAGGCTCCAGTTGCCAGTCTGTTGTTAAAAATATCCCTTGAGACAACAAGTTTTTTTTATTCAGAGATTTTAATAATGTTGTACCTATTACATTAGCCAAGGAGGTTAGATAAGCAGAATTGCGGTTTATATTTTTTTAAATAGCACATAAAAGTTCTACGCAATTTAGATGCGAACAATCCGTACCAACCCTAAAGATCATGAAAGAAATAAACATATTTATTTATATCGGTCTAGTGGTAAGCGATCCTTATGCTGCTGAGCCAGATGTCGTGAGATCAATTCCCACCCAGGACAAATAATTGTGTGATGAGCATGATCATTTGTTCTGTGTCTGCGTGTAATTTAACTATAATGTATATTTATTCAGAAATATATAAGTATGTTTATCAGCAGTCTGGTTAGCATAGTAAAGCTCTATGTAGTTTGGGATCAGAAGACCGTGCGTGAGATGTGTCTTGTGTCAAGATATTATTAAAAAAAAATTGTGTTTGTCAGCTCCGACCCACTGCTATTCGTTTCAAACTAGGCAGAGCTTGAACTATGCTAACCAGACTGCTGATATATATTGTATATATGTACAATATATATCATATTAATTCATGGTATATATGGTATATGTTTCTGAAACTTGGTATATAGATAGCTGAAGACCTGCATTAACGTATAGGCTACTTTTTATCCCGATATTCTCACGGAATCGGGACTTACGCGGGTAAAACCACGAGGCGCTGCTAGTGTCCCACTAATATTATAAACGTGAAAGTTTGTGAGGATGTGTGGATGTTTGTTACTCTTTCACGCAAAAACTACTAAACTGATTGCGATAAAACTTGGTATGTAGGTAGCTGGAGACCTGGATTAACACATAGGCCACTTTTTATCTCGATATTCCCACAGAATCGGAGCTTACGCGGGTGAAACCGCGGGGCTCTGCTAGTCATTTATAAATACTCTTAATGCCAGTATTTTTAACTTATATTGAGTCATCTACGCCACATCAGGATACTCCTAAATTAATAAAGGCTTTGTTATAAAACACTACTCTTTTTATACCCATGAGGATTATAAGAGTGTTTACGCAGGACGGTAATGAAATAATGATAGGAGCAAGGCTAATCCCTCAGAAAGGTGTACCTCAAGGGAACAGACCTGGATTATAATGCGGTAAACTTAAGGATATTTTGATAGAGACACATATTTTGTGACGTAAAGGCAATGTGTTTAAATAAATAATTCCGTAGGGTCTTTGTGGAGACAGGTTTCAGGCTGACGTGGGATCGTGGCGATGTCGTAGGTGTAGTGTTTTTGTGGGTATAAGGGACGGGGGCTTTGGCTATTTTATTACCAAGCAAACTACATGAATCTAATACCTTTTAACGAGCAATTCTTGTATATATGTATATATAAATATATATAATCTGAATCTAGGAAACGGTTCCAACGATTTTCATGAAACTTTGTATACAGATACAGTTTTGCAGTTTAGGTTCAACTGCATAGTTGTATTTCCTGTAAAAACGTATTAAAAAAAATCGATTTTACAAAAGGCTACAGAGCGAAGCTCGATCTCCCAGGTACTAATTTTTTATAACTTTTGGTGTTTGTGAGTGTTAATGAAAAACTCTTTAGTTTTACCTTACCGCTTAATCCTTTGATAATTGCTACTATATATTGTCTTTATGACGTCAGTTTTTAAATATTGATTACGGGAATGAAGCTATAAATTTTACTTTTATTGTTAATATTTAAATATATAATAATAACTTGACACATTTCACACACGGCGGTCTGATCCCATACTAGGCAGAGCTTGTACTATGGTAACCGGACTGCTGATAAACATATTTATATATTTCTAAATATTATAGATAAATTACTCCTAGACACAGAACAAATGATCATTCTTATCACACAATTATTTGTCCTGGATGCGAATCGAACCCACGACCTCTGGTTTAGTAGTCACAATCATTAACTACTAGACCAACAGGTTAGTCTCATATATATATATATATCTAGTCTCACTCCCACTTATATGGATCGAATAATAAAGATGGCGAACCGAACATCTCTGCCCAAACCTTTGGCGATTTTCAGGGGCCAGTATTTAAAAAAAATGTCGTTAAATCAGCAACTTAATGTCAACGAACCGTTGATATTTCAAAATTTGACAGTCATAAAAGTTGGAGTGATTCGACTTCATGATATAACAAAGACGTTATAACATGAGACGGACTAATGAAAAATTAACTTTCACTACATATTATAAAACAAAGTCCCCCGTCGTCTGTTCGCGATAAACTAAAAAACTACTGAGCGGATTTTCATACGGTTTTCATCAATAGATAGAGTGATTCATGAGGAAGGTTCAGGTGTATAATTTGTTAAAGTTTTGTGAAAAATGTCTGAAATAGGACGCTGATTGTTGAAGATGTCGGAAAAAAAAGAATAATAAAAGTTGTGTCAATATGTCACAGATATTGTAAACAGGCAACAATAATGTAAAAATAGAGAATACTGAACACATCATGATTTGGGTATAGAGTAATGGAGCAGAGATTTATCAGATAAGTAATCCTTTACCGTATAACATATATACATTTATTTATTAATTAACAGGCAGTGGCGTAGCGTAGAGGGGCCCTGTATCAAAATTAGTTTGGGGCCCAAATGAAGGGTAAAGATTTCTCACAAAAGAAACAAAAATACTTTCAACGGGGGAATCCCACAATAACCGATGTAGGATGTTGCCAACTTTTGGGTGCACGCTTAACCCGGGAAAAAAAGAGATTGCTTTTTTTGACTTTTTTATTTCTGAAGTGAAAACTCTATAGACACGTATGACAGTTTTTTTAAATGTTTTTTTCCCGGGAAGCACGAGATTAAGTGATGTTGTCGATAACATTTTACTAATTTTTGCTTATACGTTAGGGGCCTCTGTAGCTCGGGGGCCCCGTATCATTGATACGGCTAATATGGCGGTAGCTACGCCCCTGCTAACAGGTCATGTAGTTCCTTTTGTAACAATAGTCAGTTGCCGCGTTGCGTATAATATATGCGAATGCAAATACCTGACAAAACTACTTTGTCAGGCATCGGCGATTCCGAAAAAAATAGATGCTTATTATTTGGTATCCTATAAGGTATCCCTCGGGACAGTAGGTACTTTTCCCTGGATGAAAGGTACCCTATATCCTTTTCGGGACTTCTAACAGATTTTTACCTTTCCTTTTTTGGTTTTTTGCATTGCTTCACTGCCGGTTGCTTTTCGCCGAGTGAGTGAAATTACAGGAGGCCGTAATCCTTCCCTCTGCCCCTTTTCCCCTACTCCCACCTTAAAGGCCGGCAATGCATTTGTGATTCTTGAGTTGCAGGTGCCCATGGGCGGTGGAGTCACTTACCATCAGATGATCCGTCTGCTCGTTTGCCACCTATGCCATAAAAGAAACTAAACGTATATTTAAAACCGAAACCAAATAATACTACAGTATTCTTCGAGCTACTAAATAATTAATAATACCTTTAAAATAATAAAACCGAACTAACATGAAGCCAGTTAACCATTAAAAGCGATGTAATATAAGGAATTGATTACAGTAAGATATTTTTTATTATTTTTTTATAAAAAGACAACTCCCGCATTAGGAATTACTCCTGTGTCGCGGGGGACTTTACAAACATACAAACAACGGACACAAAGAACACCCAGACTCAGGTGGGAATCGAACCCACGACCTATAAGCATAGCGGTCAGGGTCACTAACCACTAGACCAACAGGCCAGTCACTTATTCAATGTCATTGAAGTGTAAAATTAAGATCTGATTTCACGGTGATTTTTTTATGCTATAGGGGCAAACGAGCAGACGGGTCACCTGATGGTAAATGACTACCGCCGCCCATGAGCACCTGCAACTCAAAAGTCACACGTGCGTTGCCGACCTTTAAGGTGGGAGTAGAGGAAGGGGGGAATAAGGGGCTAGGAAGAGAGAGAGTAAGAGGAAAGGGTTAGGGCCCCCGGTACCCTCACTCACTCGGCGAAAAGTAATGCAATCATTGCTTCACTGCCGGTTTTCTGTGAGGCCGTAGTATCACTCCGGTCATGCCAGCCGATACGTACCGAAGCATGGCTTTTCCACTGTGAAACTGGTGATAGCTTTACCTTACCTATAACGTATGGCCAGCTAGTGTTCCTGTCCTAATGCCCTCTCCAGTCACAGGAATCACTCTGTCTATTAGTGAAAACCGCAACAAAATCCGTTCAGTAGTTTTTCAGTTTATGGCGAACAGGCAGACAGACAGACAGGCGCGGCGGGGGACTTTATTTTAGAATATGTAGTGATAAATTCTTACTATATTTTTAGTAGAAAATATATGTATTTTATCGCTTCGCATCGCTTAAAACTTCACTGGAGCTTAATCCATAAAGCTACCAACGTCTTTGAATATCGTTATATTACTTTAAGCTGTATCAATACTATTCCATAAATATTTAATATGTCGTTCAATGAAGTCCCAATGATTATATATTCATTTGAATGTGTACGATCCCTTTGTTTAAAACAAATGTGTGTTGAAATTGTAAGGAGAAACTGAAATTGCAAAGGTAACACACTCCATTATCCTAAATATCCTTCCTTTATTGTTTCTCAACAATCTTAATCTTGAACAATGCAAGGTACCTGGAAACCTTTATTGTTATACGAGAATGATTAAGTTGGTATATTATAATCGTTGGTATTAAATGATTAAAAAATTTACTGACCTTCCCAGCGCCATCTATCCAAGATAAGCTGAACTACTTGGTAACTACTAATCCTGAATTGCGCATTGGAAGTTCTCAAGCTGATCAATATAGTACCTAGAACTTCACAGCATATAACGTTGGGTTGCTTCCCACCAAACATGATCCATACACATAATATGGTCACGGCTTATTCCCATCTGTGGTAGGCAGAGAGATAAAAAAGGTCCGCAAAAAAAAAACTGTGTGGTGTCGTGGGACACCGGATAGGAACGAAGTTCCTTATTATAAAAATATGAATTTCAAGTTCAATTCGAGGTATAAAGAAAATAATTATTCGGGTATACATTTTTTATTATGATTTTTTATAGATAAAAATAAAAAAAACTACTTTACAAAATTATCTAATCACCTTTATTTTATTTACAATGATTAATAAAAATATATAATAATAATAATAACAGTCATCACGTAGACTATACAGTAGACACTGTATAGCCATCATACATAGACTATACATATAAATCTTACGCTTTTTTTAACGTTACGGACGTTTTTTGCCGGCTACGGTACCCCTCCGCAACGCCCCATAAAGAACTTCGTTCCAAAAAAATTATTGAAATTGAAAATTCATAAACGTGCGCTCAAACCAGTAAAAGTATTTTCCGAAAAATACTTTGTTTTTTTTTTCAAGTTTTCCAATTATTTTTCAGCTACACATAACGCTCCTTAAATTTGATCACACCTTTCTATAACATCCTGTATATTATTTATTAGCTATCCAATTGACTGATATTTTCCATAAAAAATGTTTGTCATGTTTCTACAGATCCCTAATCCCGATTGAAATTCAAGACGTTTGGGGAGCCATCGCTCTTTCCTGTCCTTTCGCATTACTCCTGCCTTTACCGAAAGGTTCACGCTAATCATTTCACCTGTGTTCAAATATCACGTGTAAAAAAATAGAGCAAAATTCAATAAAATACATATTTTGGTTTTATTTATTTTATTATGATCAAAAGAATCTTATTATCAAAAAAATTAAATACCGAACTATCTTCATATAAAGTTGTTTATTTACAGAAGAAAAGACTGAATGGATTTTAAGGACTCGCCCCGAGGTCGAAACAAATTTATTCCTGTCCTGTTTCTTTTTTTTAATAATTTTACAAAATTCTATCAAAATCCTATCCTATCCCTTTTTTAAATAATTATACAAATTTCACAAAATATAAACCTAGAGATCGTACAAAAATAGTGGTCCTATTTTGTAGAACTATTTTAAATAAAAAAAATGGTTTTCACATGTGAATATCAATATTCAATAGATTGCCCAAGAATATAAAAATTAAGAAATTTGACTGAGTTTCATTAAATTATTGAAAACGATAAAGAACCGTGGAAGTAGAAGAAACTGAACTAACTTTAACTATTTTTATATAAATAAGGGTAACGAGCTACAATTTTTTTTTGTTATGATATAGGGTGCAGATGAGCAGACGGATCACCTGATGGTAAGTGACTACCGCCGCCCATGAGCACCTGCAACTCAAGAGTCACTGCTTCACTGCCGGTTTTCTGTTAGGCCGTGGTATCATTCCGGTCGAGCCGTACGTGCCGAAGCATGGCTCTCCCGCTGTTATTTATTTATTTAAAATTTAACTGTAGGTAGTAACTAGTAGGTAGGAGAGAACTACTTGTAGTTTTCTCTTCGGTCCTGCAGAAGAGACACCAGGTGCTGGAGAGTGTAAAACGATCTCCGGCCTCCATGAAAATGTATCTTTCGCCCTAGTAGAAGCTGGCCTGAGACGGCGGTGCGACGTGTTCTGCACGCGCCTCTCTAAATTAGAGGGGATAGAAACATCATAGTCGGGCCGCCTTACTTAATGGGTCACCAAGTCTACACGGGTTTGCAGGGATTTCTTTTCTAAGGTACGCTTGAGGCCCTGACAATAAGACCCAGTGATATTCCGTCACTCTGTATGAATTTAGTTGGTTCGAGTCCGACATACTACTTTACCGGTTGGCCCCGGTGAGGTGACGACCCGTGGGGGTTCCCAAACAAGAAAAAAGGTAGTGATCCTGGAAAATCAATTTAATAATTGAATTACATCAATAACGCATGTCGTAAAGGATATTCATGAATCTTTTGAGTCATACTTCCATAAAACAAAATATAAATAACAATAGGACATTATCCCTCCTTTTATTGAAGCAATCAGGGCGATGCATCAAACATCACTTATGGACGGACATAAAGGAGCATACAGACACCCCGGGCTTGATTATATCCGATCCGGTAAATCCGGTTCGGTCTAATCCGTTTTGGTGTCACTACTGGCTTCTGAATCGATTATCAGTGATCTTAATATATTGTAATAATATCAGTAAAGACATAAAAAGGCCGTGGTTAGCTTTTAATGTCAAAGGTTGGTATTGCTCCTTCCCTAGGAGCTATAGTAATTATTAAAAACACAACAGTTCAGTGGGGAGTAGGTTCCCTATTCGATATCAACGCTGTTTTTACGTATTGTCTCATACTTTCCATAAGTCTGTTCTAAGTACGAGATAAGTTAAATTAAATTAAATTAACGTGATTGGTAAGATTTACGTGTCTTTGAATCGCCTGATGTTGCCGACCAGGTTGCTTTGGCCGTGGTTTATTACTAATGGTCACCCAGAGGTTAAATTTAAACCAAAATTTAATAAATTATCGATTACAGTCAAGTACTCAATTTATGTTTTTTTTCACTGAACCTTGTCTTTATCTCCTACTAAAAAAACAGGACAACAGGGTGTCAACATCGGTTGACAAACAGAGAGCTAGGAACTATTTTGTCTTTATATAATATTACAGATTTTGGTGCAGTACTTTTCTGAAAAACCGGAAAAGTCCCAACCCGAAGGTGTGTAGATATCTTTAAATCCAGCTTTATTTCCATAGGCAACAGTTGATCGATTAGTTTCAAGGGAGGGACCCAGCAAGGTTATTGGGTAAAAGGATTGCTGGCTTTATTTCGTTTGATTTTGTATGGTAGTCACGTAAAAGTTCGCAGCCTCATAGCTCGTGCGCAACCGTGTGGACTAGGATTTCTCTTGTTATGAATATCGGAAAGTTTTGTAATAAAATAAACGGGAAGTGTTTGTATTAAAAATACTGTACAAATCATTTCTTTCCTTTGTACGAAGTAATTATATTTAACTTTAATGAAATAAACATGGAACGGAGTCTTACAAAAGAAAATATTTAATGGAAAATACAGCTTCTTTTAAATTATTTATCATATTATTACACAGTGCTAACTAAACACAATATTACATGTATTTTTTTCATAAATTCACATATGTTTATTTACATATATATTCACATGGAACTGGAATTAATTCCGCTATCCTTGATGCTTTAGTTATTGGAGTCTACCGCTACCAAAAGACTACTACAATAATTTTCTTCTCACAAGCCTCAACCATTTGGACACGGGTGGTTATAGATCGAAAAAGGCAGATATGATATTACGTTACATATTTATTTTTCAAACTATTGTTGCGGTGACTCTGTGTGTGTTGATCTATAATTTTTTATTAAAATAATTATTTATTAAATCGACGATTTCGAATAATTGATCATCAATTTTGTTAAAAAAAATATTGAATTTGAGTTTTCGTAAATATATACGTTGGTAGTTTACCTACGGGACAGTTTTTATCGCTAAGTGTTGGAGAAAACCGTGGTCATATGTTACAATCATTATGTATGGCTGATAAATATTTGAGTTGGACTGAAAAAAGCAGATTTGAAATATATTATATAATATAGTTTTTATTATTTTCTTCGAAAATGCTTTTCAAGGCGTAGGCGCTTTTTTGGACATGCACATCGTCATCATCGTTTCAGCCGTAGGATGTCAACTGCTGGACATAGGCCTCCTTCAATGACTTCCAAGATGAAAGACGTGAACATACTTTGTGTGAAATAATTATATTTTCATTTATGTCAGCCCTGTCTCTCTCAAGAAATATAAATAAGCTTTATCTGTCAATTCTCAAGATTAATTTGTCAGTTGCAAAATAAGATTTCTGAATTCAATCACGATTTTTGTCATTTTTTTAATCGAATTCAAAAAAGGAGGAGGTTCTCAATTCGACTGTATTTTTTTTATGTTTTTACCTCAGAACTTTCGACTGGGTGAACCGATTTTGATGATTCTTTTTTTATTTGAAAGCTGGTGCTTCCCGTGTGGTCCCATTTCAATTTGGTCCAGTTCTGGCACAATGGCATCCATGAGAAAACCATATAAGTCTTTTATGGAATATATATATTTTTTTTAAGTCGGTTTTTACTGAAAACATTATCTAAAATGTTAACTGCTTCACTTGATTCACGAGGTCGCATACGTCATTATTCCACCCTAAATTATGACCTCATCTTCCTATAGCTTTTCGTATATTTTTCTTTAAATTAAGAACCTGTATATCCATTTCAATGTTGATTAAGATGAGAGCCTTAATGTATAAACAATGGCGCGAACAAATAACTTTAAAAGACACATTTTTTGTCCCTATAGGATTTGTCTTATCCCACAACGCCATTCACCTGCCTATTTATCAATATCTCGCTGTCAATCTTGTCCCATATAAAAAAGATTATACTTCGAGTTCAAAAAAAACTAAGAATTTAAGCTACGGAATTATTATAATAACAATATAATAACTTGAGACACCTTACACACGGCTGTCTGATCTCAAACTAAGCAGAGCGTGTCCCATGGTAACCAGACTGCTGATAAACAAATTTATATATTACCAAATGAGAATATTCATATTATAAAAATAATTTAATTAAACTAAATTACACCCAGACAGAGAACAAATGATCGTGCTTATCACACAATTATTTGTCCTGGGTGGGAATCAAGCCCACGACCTCTGGCGCAGCAGTCAAGATCTAGACCAAAAGGCGAACAAGGGTAAATGTTGCCCTACGCCTAGTTTATACAGGGACGGATGTCTCCAAATTCAAAGATTTGCTAGTAAAACTATTGTACTCCAAAACACGAGAAAACAATAACGTCCGGATGACGTAATACTGCTAGTAGATAATCACGATAGAGTAAATGTGACGGATCTCCGCATATATGTGACACAAAAGCAGTCGCTAAGTGGCACTTCCTGTTATTCTTCTTTTATTGCGGAAGGGTAGTTAGTAGAATTTATCTATACTTTTTGCAGTTTGGTAGACTCCAGTGTAGTTTAATTCTCTCTACAGGAATTCGAAAATCCTTTTTTGCAGCACACAAAACTTGCCCCACGTGGATATTGCACTCACAACTATTGTCACCATGAACACAGTTGTTTTTTTTTAAACTTTATGCAAAATTGATGCCTGGGGTGTCCGCTACCAGTCAAACTCGGTGTGATGCAGAAAGAGAGGTAGGTGCAAAATGTTTTTTTATGGTATGGGGAGTAAACGAGCAGACGGGTCACCTGATGGTAAATGACTACCGCCGCCCATGAGCACCTGCAACTCAAAAGTCACAAGTACGTTGCCGGCCTTTAAGGTGGGAGTAGGGGAAGGGGGAAATAAGGGGCGAGGAAGGGAGAGAGGAAGAGGGAAAGGTTAGGGCCTCCGGTAACCTCACTCACTCGGCGAAAAACAATGCAAATATTGCTTCACTGCCGGTTTTCTGTGAGGCCGTGGTGTCACTCCGGTCGAGCCGGCCCATACGTGCATGAAGCATGGCATCATGATATTAGCAAACGTTTGAAAAAATACCATAGGCACAAATTTAAATCAAAATTATCAGTACAGTCTAATTTATTTTTTATAAATACTCAGTAATAAACAGAAGTTGTCAACATTTCTATCCATCTTAGTTAAATCAATTTATTTCTGCCGAATTTAGTAAAGAAAGTAACTACTGGGATTATCCCTTTTTGCATTTTCCCCTAAAATCGTGACTTATTAAAGTCTTCTAACAAAAGGAAATAGAATGATACCCTTCCTGAGAAATATTAAATCATATTTAACGAGCTTAACTTAAGCAGTGGCTGGAACAGATTTTGAGAGCGCTCAGACAGGCGTTATAGTTTTAAATGTTAGTTCTGGCGTTCACGAGCAGGTAACGGTCCTTGCTAAAAATATATATCTAAATTTTATTTCTTTGTAATAGATACGTTATATATTCATGTTTCGAGCCGTGAAATGTAATATTTATGAAAACACTTTGTTTTCTATCAGTCAATCTATCTGTCATTCATCTGTCTGTCAGTCAATACCATAATTCATAGCAACGCAAGAAGATATCGGGTTAAAATTACTCTTGAATATTTACGGTCCCTTTGAATGTGTAATAAATATTGGTTTAGACAAACTAAAAAACACGCGAAGTATGTAAAAAGATGTAAAGAAGAATGTTAAAGAGTGTTTATTAACTAATTCTTTCCACTAAAACAAGACACCGTGATCAATGGTAACCTCTACAAACAAGCTATGGCATAAGTTTTCGGACATACATTACAGTACAAGCAAGTTTATACTCTACTGCACAGTTTTAGGAGCTTCTTTAAAGAGTGAGATTTATGAAAAGTACTGTAGGTACACTTTTTCAGTATTTCTGTAGAGTAATTGAATTTATATTAACAAAATCCGATATCAAGAGCTTCCCAATTTGTTGCAAAATTAGAAGTAAGTTGAATAATTCTTAGTGTTGAAATCTAGCAAAATAAGCACTTCGCTTACCATCCAATTTGATCCAGTGCACTATAGCGACATGACAAGCGTAGCTTTACTTTACAAATATGTGCGAGTGACACCGCTTTGCGTTCTATTGTGGTTACAAAACCCCTTGATATGCGTAGGGTTACAGTTACGTCCTGTACTTGCTTTTCATTGTACGATAAATTGTAGGTAAATAATTATTATGGTCTTCTAAACATTATTAGGTACTGGGGTAAATATTATTTCATTTATTTATACCCAAATACGATTCGGTTACTTGATCTATACTAATGGGTGATGACTGTGTCACCATATTAGTGGAAAGGTTTAATAAGTAGTTTTTGTTTTTTTTCACTTACTTATTGTAAAAAATTTAAAGGGTGCTATTCTTATTATGAAATTGATTGTCTGTAAAGTCGGTTTACGGACGATAATTTTACGTGATAACGTCATAAGAAAACAGTGGAAGAGAGATAGATGCGTCACAAGCCGAAAGCTTAGGTCAATCGTGCTTCTCTATCGCTTGTTCCACGCTCTCACTTGCACGCTCGGCTCAGGCGGAACGTGACAATGAGTCATGCTTTGTCGTGCGTGCAGCCGGCTTCATCGACGTTATCACGTCAATAAAAATAAAGTTGAATAATAATGAAAATGTAAAACACGTATGATTTTTTCCTACTTGTGTTATGATATTTCGTAAATTATTGAAATAGTAAAGAAATAGTTTTTAAGAAGCTTTTTTTAAGTTGTAAATCTAATTTAATTTCATATCGAATCTTCCTTAAATGCTATAAATTCTGTTTATATAAAAATGCTTACTTATATGTATTCTTATGAGAGAGTTGATCAGTCTAACATAATACATTTACAAATAAGTAATTTTATTATTAATAATAATCACAGCATATAAAATCCCTATCCAAAACTCATTGCGAAGCCATTTTTAAATTTCGGCTTAATCATCTACCTAGGCACTAATACGAAACATATCAACGAATTATATCTGTTATCTGCAATCTAAATGAAACCCTAATCTGTTAGCCGTAAAGCATTATTTTAATTTCCGTTTGTACGTATTCTGGTTTTCGTCTGAGATGTTCGTGGTTTTAGGAAGTCACGTTTAACATTTTATGAGATTGCTCTAATGTTCTTCAGATGGTTTTATGTTGGTGTTGTAATGATTGAAGACAAATGGAACAGAAACGGATAGAAGACAAATGTATCTTTTATTATCAGACTACAGAGAATTTCATTTGAAAAAATAAAAGTGTGTGAGAAAATGAGAAATAAATAGTAAAATCAACACAAATAATTTACTAATGGTAATAAATTTAATTTTAGATAGTTTATATAAAAGCTATTGGTCAAATGAACACTGACGTGTTAAATAATTAACATAAATTATAACCAACGAATTTTAATATGCAAATGCACAAAAATGATCCTACTCGTAAATGATACCACGTTGACTATGACGCATTTTCTGAAGATTTCGTAGTACGCAGGCACAAAGACAAAGATTATAGGAAACACCGTATCCTTGTATTCTATCTCATTCTCTTGCAGGCTAAATCCTATTTATAAATAAGTTTGTCTCTTTTTAGTGTGACTTTTTTGTTTCATCGAATTTTCAAATCACAACTATCTTGGCAAAATTTGGTCCATTAGATTGGATGGGGTCGTAAGGCCCTGGGTTTTGGGGTTATTTTTGTTTCATAATTAAACTAATTATCTAGAAATGGAAAAGTTTTCTTTAGATACGGTTTGTGTAAGGGTTGTAGCGTGATGTAAAATATGTCTGTAACCTTTTAATACAAAAATAATTTCAAATCTGAGTGTTACAGAGATTATCGCGTTTAAACAAACAAACAATCAAACATAAAAACTCTTCAGGTTTATTAAATTAGTATAGATTATTTACTAATAATACTAGTTTACTATAAATGCGAATGGATGTTTTCTTATTGCGCTTTTATTTATTGCGTTTAACTACTTCACCAATCATCATGGAACTTTGCACATGTCGCCAGCAGTACCGAAAAGGACATAGCTGCTTTTCATTCAGGAAAAAATGCTATCTCCGAAGGATGGAAAATAACATTAACGCGCATGAAGCCGTGACCAAAAGCTAGTATTATATCCCACTAATATTATAAATGTGAAAGTTTGTACGGATGAATGGATGGATGGATGGATGGATGAATGTTTGTTACTCTTTCACGCAAAAACCACTAAACCGATTGCGATGAAACTTGGTATGTAGATAGCTGGAGACCTGGATTAACGCATAGGCTACTTTTTATTCCGATATTCCTACGGGATCGGGACTTACGCGGGTGAAACCGCGGGTTGCTGCTAGTAAATAATAAAATTAACTAGAGATCGCGTGATGGTCGAATGTAATAAGCTTAATAGGTTTATATACGCAATCAAAAAACTTCGTTTTGCGGCTAACGAAAAACAACACGCGTAGCATACAGTGGATATGTAGAATCCAAACTTAGATACGGATTAATAATTTGGGGCAATTCCACAGATATAAATAGAGCTTTCAATGTTCAAAAAAAATGTATAAGGGCCATCTGTGGAGCAGGTCCTCTGGAGTCATGTCGACCTTTATTTAAAAAATTAAATATTCTCACACTCCCGTCAATGTACATTTTTGAAATATCTATTTTTGTAATAAACATTATGAGCTGTTTAAATCTAGAGGTGACAATGATTCTAAATTTAAAGCCAGAGATCAAACGAAATTAATAATACCATACTGTAGAACTACACAACACAAAAGAAATTTTTTAATAATGTACCAAGAGAAATAAGAGAGCTCCCCTTCAAATATTTCACAATCAAACTGCGGAAATAGTTAATTAACAGTTGCTTTTATTCTGTGCAAGACTTTCTTAAAACTAAAGCAATGATAATTCTTTCAAAAAAACTGACTTCAACAGAAAAAACTATTCCATAAAAGACTTATTGGTATATGGTTTTCTCATGGATGCCATTGTCAGAACTGGACTGAAATGGGACCACACGGGAAGCACCAGTTTTCAAATAAAAAAAGAATCATCAAAATCGGTTCACCCAGTCGAGAATTCTGAGGTAACAAACATAAAAAAAAAGAAAAAACATACAGTTGAATTGAGAACCTCCTCCTTTTTTGAAGTCGGTTAAAATTACTTACTCACTTAATGAAAAGGGGTACGAAGAATTCTCTTCACGTATTAATATAATGATTAACAATTATTTTAATTTATTACATAATTATGTTACAGAAATGTGTGGTCATATTTTAGGGTCGTATATTAGAAACCCCATGAATAAATAAAGCGCTAAGAATAAAAAAAAAACATTTTTTTTTTACGGAAATCTTATTTTGAAACTGACAAATTGACCGATAAAACTAACACTTCGTATGAGAGAGGGCTGATATGAATGAAACTGTAGGTATTTAATACCAAGAATGTTTATTGAATATTTCAATTTTTTCTGAAAATGCTTGCTAAAAAAATATTAAAAAAGAACATTGAAATTGTCATAAAAATTCATAATTTAGGACCTAACACTAGAAAAAGCAATTTCTGTTATTTTTTTCTAAGTCAACTTTTCATCTTTTTTTAGAAAATGTCTGCTAAAAAATTAAAAAAGAGCATTGAAATTGTCATGAAAATTCATAATATAGGACCTACACTAGAAAAAGCAATTTCTGTTTTCTTCTTCAAAGGATTTTTTTTCAACCAGAATCAATCAATCAGCTACACATAACGGTCCTATAATCCTCCTAATTTGCCCGCAACTTTTTGTATTCTGTATATTATATGTATATTTATATAAAATTGAATATTTTCCTCGGTCACGGCATCACGCGTGAACGGCTGGACCAATTTCGCTAATTTTTTTTTGTGGTTGTTATTTTCAGGAGAAGGTTATGAAAGAAAAAATTAAGAAAGTTGCGCGATAAATTAAAAAATTTAAGAAAACTTAACGACCATATTAACTTTTCTAATTTAACCTTAGCGCTTTTGACATAACTGTCAATCGTTTGACAGTTGGCGCGATTGTTCAATATTCATGTTTAACACAGGACAACGTCTGTCGGGTCAGCTAGTCGATTATAATAACGCATAGTTTCAAAGTACAGGCGTATATTTATCAGGAATATGTAACAAGTCAAACGTGAAACTGATACCTCGAAACTGCAATTATTCCTCATATTTCATTGAAATGTTAAATATTCCCGTTGCATGATGAACGTTTGGCAATTCAAAGGTATTTATTTACATACCAGAAATATGATCGCGTTTATTTAATTAGGAGAATTATTAATTCCGGGCATTAGCCCGTTATTAATAATCGTCATGTGAAACTAGAACTCACTTTTTCAATAATTTCACAAACTGTCGAATATAGATAAACTATCCCAAATTGAATTAACTTTTGGCAAAAGTTAAACGTTACCGCTGGTAATGAGTGAACTGGGTTCAGAACCTTTTGATTGTATTTTAGGTAGTAAATATAACCTCAATGTTTCAACCGAATGTTTTTGCATCAGTGGCTTTGTTAGAACTTTACCCATTGAAAAGCTTGAACATTGCAATCCAAGACTTAGTTTTCTATTAATAACAAGCAGCGTCCCGCGGTTTCACCCGCGTAAGTCCCGATCCCGTGGGAATATAGGGATGAAAAGATACATACCAAGTTCCACCGCAATCGGTTCAGAAGTTTTGGCGTGAAAGAGTAACAAACATCCATCCATTGAAACTTTCACATTTATAATATTAGTGGGATAATATTAAAGGAAACGTTACCGAACACCATCTTAACATAAGCAAAGGGGGACTTGTACTATGAGTCCTAAAACAAAGATAACCGCACAGTAAATCCATACCTATATATGTTATAATAATAACTTGAGACATCTCACTCACGACCCTTTAATCCCAAACTAAACAGACCTTGTATTATAGTAACCAGACTACTGATAAATATCCCACTAATATTATAAA
This sequence comes from Euplagia quadripunctaria, assembly GCA_963859945.1. NCBI lineage: Eukaryota > Metazoa > Arthropoda > Insecta > Lepidoptera > Erebidae > Euplagia > Euplagia quadripunctaria. The sequence goes on along the minus strand of OY982581.1, from coordinate 3,837,482 downwards.
CGTGAAAGTTTGTGAGGATGTATGGATGTTTGTTGCTCTTTCACGCAAAAAATACTGAACGGATTGCGATGAAATAAGGTATGTAGATAGCTGGACACCTGGATTAACACATAGGCTACTTTTTGTCCCGATATTCCCACGGTATCGGGGCTTACGCGGGTGAAAACTCGGGGCGCAGCAGCTTGTACTTATATAAATATACTAATACAGACATATTATAGACTAGCAGCGCCCCGCGGTTTCACCTGCGTAAGTCCCGATCCCGTCCCATTTTCAGCCCATTTTCATTTCGCATTTCATTCACTTGGTTCAATAATCATTTGGCATCATTTTACTTTGTCAAGTTTTGTTTAAGTAGGTTAGATTTGACCCCCACAAAAACGAACTGCTGCCAGAAAAGTAGGTTGGGTTAGCTTAGAACTGCGACCCCTACAGAACGTACGAACGAAAAAACGAACTGCTTCGAGATTTTATACTGAGTATTTTTTAATGCTGTGACTTTGGACTCATATGGACTCATAACTCAACTGCGACCCCTACAGAACGTACGAACGAAAAACCGAACTGCTTCGAGATTTTATTCTGAGTATTTTTTAATGCTGTGACTTTGGACTCATATGGACTCATAACTCAACTGCGACCCCTACACGACGTACGAACGAAAAAACGAACTGCTTCGAGATTTTATACTGAGTATTTTTTAATGCTGTGACTTTGGACTCATATGGACTCATAACTCATATGTTTTTTTGCTAAATGAAAATTTGCGAAAACTAGTTTGAGATGTGATATTTTGTGAAAAGTGTTTTGCTCACACATTAGTAATCCGTTATCTGGATTTAGGTATGACAATTACGAAGAACAGAACATTTAAGAAATTCGTTAAAATTGAGTTTCTCGAATTGTTTACATTATTAGTTACTGTGAAGATTATAAAAGTTTTTTTTTTTAGCTTTCCATAATATAATTATGTATTTATACGGGAATTAACGCGATCACGAAAAGGTATTACATACGAGCTCTGAATTGCCTGAGTCAGCTGGTCGAAACGTCAGGCAATTCAGAGGTATGTAATACCTTTTCGTGATCGCGTTAATTCCCGTATAAATACATAATTATAAAAGTTGAGCATCTGAGAAACAAAACGACATAATTTCATTTATTTTTCTTTAAATAATATTTTTAAACTATATTAGGACAATAAAGCTAGCAATAAAACAGTTATTCAAGTTGGCGGTAATTACCGAAACGCTTTACACACAAGAAAGGGTTAAACTTCTTTACAATACTTTCTGCAAGTCATCCGTGAGTTGAAAGGTTTAAGATTAATTAGTTGTTCAAATTTCTTGATGAGAATCTAAATACTCCATTTTACAAGAACAGGCGTTCCTGCTCCGGAAACGGGCCGAAGCAGGACGAAGATCAGACTTGATAAATAATTCAGCAGTTCTGAAATCTTTTTTGCTATTCTATTTTCGGATATCAATACCTCACTCTGAGAGGATTCTGGCCATAGTAAGCCTTCGAGACCTAGCGTGGTATTGGTTGATTTCGGAAACAACGTACCACTCGTGTATGTTGGTTGATAGTGTATCTGATGTTTTAAACATTCTTAACACCTGATATACACACCTTTCTAAAGTTCTCACAGCCCTAGTCATCAGCAGAAAAAAACAATGTTACGTATGTAATTTTTTTTATCATTGAGCTATCAAAAAAGTTGTTTCCCGGCACGATATTATTCCAAAAAATGATCATTAAAACGATAAAAGACCATATATTGGAATTTTTGACGTTTTTATGGCTAAGAAAAGTATATATACAGAAGCTGCGCGAATTGAATGCAGTCGGAGCGTGAGACGAAGGGCGGGAGCATCTCCCCTTGCCCGCCGCCCGCAAACCTCGCCTCGCACATTCGCAGTATAGTGACTAGCACATTTCTGACCTCTGCATTCAAGTCGCAACCTACTATACATAATACATATATATTTAAATAGGTAAAGGAAAAACAATCTAGTACCTTTTTCTCCTATGTATAACAATCGTTTTTGTTTTGTTTCACTAAACCAATACCCACTGGTATTGACAGCTTTTGTATTATAAATAATTAAATTAAATACGGTTTGATTTTGACACCACAAGTATACATATTTTATCCATCTTTATATATATATTTCTTCTATGCGTGTACCGTAGCCACGCGCAAGTCCGATCCGACCGCCCGTGGCGGCAAGTTCTATGCAAAATGAATTTTAAGTAATAGATATAAACTTCAATTTCCATCACCGTACTAAAAACGCGTTCCGATGCGCTCCGGCGCGGCCCGTTCGGTTTGAATCGTACTTCAAAATATACTTTTATTTTCGGTCTGAATATCGAATCATGGTTTTATCGATTACCACTTTCTGTAAAACCTTACCTTCTTAAAAGTGTTATCATTCAAGATACAAGAAATAATGAAGAAAAATATCAAATAATAAAACCAACAAATGTATCAAATGACTGCAGACAAATTGGTGTATAAAAACACGCTTAGACTTAAGAAGTAATTTTATATAATTCTTTACTTACTTTTCTTACAGAAGGTTCTATCTGTAAAAAAAAAAAAATAACTCCTATCACCACTTAATAAAGTACTATCTAGCTCGCACGGCAGTTTATAAAACAATGTTCAACACGTCATAAATATTAACGTTATGGACTGAACACGGTCAATATTTTTATATGGTAACAAATGTATATATTTGTATATTTATATATGTCGGGAGCTTTCAGATCATCATTAATCATCATGATAATTACCTTTAATTTTCGTAAATTTACAGAATTAATGAGGTATAAATTAAAACGTCAGGGGGAGAGCCATGCTTCGGCACGCATGGCCCTGATTTTTAGGCATAGGTATCGTGCAAATAACTGTATGAGCTGAAAAAAACTATTATTTTGACATTACAAACAGAAACTTCAATTTTATTTATTTGGAATGATGAAATCTGTTGGAAACCAAATCTGAGTATAGATCAAATGCTGTACGCATTTGATTGCAACGTCAGAGATGGAACATGACAGGGTCAATTTCCTCTCAGTACATTTATTTACATGCAATCATTTGTATATTTGCATTGTTCTGGGTGTTTCTATGTATAGTATTGTTATGGAAGTGGGTACGGTATTGGAAGAAAATTACTATGTTGCTGTGACGACGCTTTATTAACCGACTTCAAAAATGAGGAGGTTCTCAATTCGACTGTATTTTTTTTATGTTTGTTACCTCAGAACTTTCGACTGGGTGAACCGATTTTGATGATTCTTTTTTATTTGAAAGCTGGTGCTTCCCGTGTGGTCTCATTTCAATTTGGTCCAGTTCTGGCACAATGGCATCCATGAGAAAACCATATAAGTCTTTTATGGAATAGTTTTTTTTAAGTCGTTTTTTTAAAGAATTATTTTAACACACAAACACCCAGACAAGTGACGTGTATGTATCGAAGTAGCATAGGATTCTCAACAATAATAGTCTGACGTAGCTTCGCTCCGACGTGAGTACTTACTCTCTTCCTTGTTATATTTTCCTCTTCTTTTCACTTCCTTAAACTTTTACTAAACAGTTAGTAAAAGTTATTCCGTAATAAAATGGGTGTATGTCTCACAACCCACCTGATGGAAAATGATGATGTGGCAAAGATCGCATATGCTTATGTTGTATGTGTATGTGTATGTTGTACTATTTATGTTGTACCCTGAATCTAGATAATAATAGCTTTTGTGCGTACTGAGTACCTCAGAAATAGTATTTTTATCCGGATGAAAGGTACACTACGGCCGTTTTTGTACTCCTAATAATATTTTTTCCAATTATGTTACAGATTACTTAAACTCTTAATCTGTGTCATATTATATATCGCTGAATAAACGTTTTTTTTTTGAAAATGGCAAATAATAAGTTACACAGTCATCGCAGGTGACAGACACGTGTCTACCGTTATGCATGCCCGATTGAGTATGACAAAAACGTGCGTGTGATGCACGTTTTCGTCGCCTGTTCCATATATCCGTACCAAGTTATCCCCACTGGTAGGGATAGTTGGATTTTTTTTCCATTTATCCCTACCGGTAGGGACAATTGGAAATTTTATGTCTATGCCTGTTCCATTTGTCCCTACCGGTAGGGCCAATTGGAAATTTTATGTCTATACCTGTTTCACATATCCCTACTGGTAGAGACAATTGGAAATTGTATGTCTATGCCTGTTTCATATATCCCTACTGGTAGAGACAATTGGAAATTGTATGTCTATGCCTGTTCCATATATCCTTACCGGTAGGGCCAATTGGAAATTTTATGTCTATGCCTGTTTCATATATCCCTACTGGTAGAGACAATTGGAAATTGTATGTCTATGCCTGTTCCATATATCCCTACCGGTAGGGCCAATTGGAAATTTTATGTCTATGCCTGTTTCATATATCCCTACTGGTAGAGACAATTGGAAATTGTATGTCTATGCCTGTTCCATATGTCCCTACTGGTAGAGACAATTGGAAATTGTATGTCTATGCCTGTTTCATATATCCCTACTGGTAGAGACAATTGGAAATTGTATGTCTATGCCTGTTCCATATGTCCCTACTGGTAGAGACAATTGGAAATTGTATGTCTATGCCTGTTTCATATATCCCTACTGGTAGAGACAATTGGAAATTGTATGTCTATGCCTGTTCCATATATCCCTACCGGTAGGGCCAATTGGAAATTTTATGTCTATGCCTGTTCCATATGTCCCTACCGGTAGGGCCAATTGGAAATTTTATGTCTATGCCTGTTTCATATATCCCTACTGGTAGAGACAATTGGAAATTGTATGTCTATGCCTGTTCCATATATGCCTACCGGTAGGGATAATTGGAAAAAAAAATCCAACTATGTCTACCAGTGGGGATAACTTGGTAGGGATATATGGTACAGGCGGTTTTCGTCATGTCTATTTAGACAAATACAATTGTATGGAATCACTTGAAACTTTTTGACTATTTTCGAGCCCGAAAAAGTAAAAAAAACTTGCTTTATCGGTGTCAGACATATTGTATTGCCTACACTGACGGACGCGGGTCATCACCTCACCGGAGCTAATGGTGAAAGCTATGTGAAATAGAACCTCCGAGAACAAACTCTTACATCCCTTTTTTTTTTTTTTCTTGTGGAAACCCCCACGGGTCATCACCTCACCGGAGCTAACGGTAAAGTGGTATGTCGGAATCGAACCGACTAAAACCACACGGTGTTCCGTCACAAGTGGGTCTATTGCAGGGGAACCCGGGTATACCCTAAGAAGGAGTCCTCCGGGAACCATCCCTAAAAAACATGAATATAGACGATAGTTTTCATTTTATTAGAACACGAGTTAGTTAGATTTAAGCAGTGCAACGCCAATTTGACTTTTATTAAAGTCGTTAAAGTGACATAAATCGCGCTCTCAATTTTCAGCAGCGGAATGATTTGAAAGTCGACTCTCAATTTTAATTTTTTTTTGTGATAAAATAGATATCTTCGTAAAAAGTAGAAAAATAATAATATAATAACATCACACACATCTCACACACGGCCTTGTTATGCCAAACTAGGCAGAGCCTGTACTGCTGATAAACATACCTATATATATATTTCTAAAGACATACATATTACAGATAAATTACACCCAGAGACTGAACAAAATATCATGCTCACCACACAATTATTTGCCTTGGATGGGAATTGAACCCACGACCTCTGGCTCAGCAGTCAGGGTCACTAACCACTAGACCAACCCACCACCAACTGACCACTAGGTCAGTCAATATAATACTATTTATGGTTAAACTGTTATCAACCCAGGCGTTACGAAGACTCAAAGGTAAATAATGCTTGAGAAAAACAAGTCAACTGCTACCCGCTACTAACGTCATGAAGACTCAATATTTATAGAACCTGTGAGAAACAATTAGGCTCAATAAAAATAAAGCCACAATAGAGAATAAAAAATAACTCTATATAATCGCTAATCGCTAACAGTTACACAAATGCTGGACATTTATACAAACACAGATTCATATTATATGCATTCGTTCATTCATTACTCGCGCAATATTATGAAAAGGAAACTCATATTTTACACTGAGACGATTCAATGCAATTATATTACATTGATACGACACCTTTTAATGTTTCTCGGTGGCCTTTACATTTTTTGAGCCCCGCTGTGAAAGAGGTTTTTATTTTGGAGGACTCTTTAACGATAAAAAAAGAAATATGTAGTGATTAATGAAATATTCGGTGTGTCCATTATCTGTGGCAGGTGTACTAGTATCTACAATGTCCACTAAGCTATTGTTTTGATAAGTTCTAAGTGTTGTAAATGCATAGAGCTGGTTAATTTCAAAACGTGATAGGAATAGACAAAGTCTAGATTTAACCATCATTAGAGTTAGCCAAGGATAAGTGGTGGGTTTCTCTCCTCTGTCAGTTCACATGACGAAGACAAATTACTATATGATAAAAAGTAGAGGTAGAATTACTTCTAACTTCTGGATGTACTTACGTACATCCTGATATTATAAATGCTAAATGTGAGTTTAGTAACTGAGTAGGTTAGCACATTACAAGGGTAAGTAATCCTAGCCAGGTCAGTCTTAGAATGGATGACCATTCTTAACACATTAAGACCCCTCCATGCCTCGGAGAGCACGGTAAACCGTCAGTCCCGGTTACCATACGAACATCTGTGGCATTCGTTACGGGTAGTTGGAGCCCTAAAAAGTCCAACAACCTTGTCTAACTCCAGAACTTCGATATCGTCTAGTACTTGGGTTATGGATGTCTGATGGCCGTCGCTTCACGTAAAATATCAAAGTTCAGCCGTATCGTAGTTAGATTAAAAGCCGAACCCTACTTAGTTGGGAAAAAGGCGCGGAGGATAAATGTGAGTTGTTTGTTTGTTACGTTTTCACGTTGTAATTATTCAATTGCATACACATTTGCATACGCGTTGCCCTGGCACAGACCTCTGGGTAGAGAAAAGGACAAAAGGTAGGGTACATTTAGTAAAATAAGTTTATCGTGAGTGAAGTCGCGAGCTAAAGCTAGTCCTACTGTAATACAATACTTTAGAGTCGTCTATGCGCTAGGGGCAATAATGAAATTCACGTCGCTCATGGTTACCGCTTATTCTCTAGCAGTAAGACCAACGCCTTACGTAAGTAATTCTGGAATGTACAAATACGTATGTAGGCATTTTAATATTTGAGGTTGTGGTGTGTAAATATTCAACAATTGCGTGAGATAATAGAGTGAATGTCACTACTTTTTTGTTTGAGTAATTAGGCCATTTAACGAATTAATATGTGTATTCCGTGAGGTGTATATTGTACTGTGATTGTTTATATGAACTTAATTAATATAGCGTTACCTGGTATACTGCACTTTCATAATTAGCATGTACGATTCTAGTTTTTGAACACATTTTTTGTTTGATTGTTTGTTTAAACGCGTTAATCTCTGGAACTGCCGATCGGATTTGAAAAATTTATTTGGTATTTGATAGTATAGTATTTTTTGATCAAGGTTCATGGCTATGTAACATCACGCTACGATCTATAGGAGCGAAGCTATGACCTTAAATATGTATGAATTGCGGGTAACCACTAGTAATATTATAACATTTATTAACATTAAAGCTATTTTTAAATTTTTAATATTATAAGATACATTGCTTGCTAATTGAATTGACATATTATCCGCCTATAATTTTTTTCCAAGTTTAACCATTTTTTTTACATACGAGATTTACTTATATCACAGAGTTGGTAGATATGTTTTTTTTTTAAATTATAGGGGGCAAACGAGCAGACGGGTCACGTGAAGGTAAGTAACTAGCGCCGCCCATGGACACTTGCAACTCAAGAGTCACAAGTGCGTTGCCGGCCTTTGGTGGGAGTACGCTCTTTTCTTGAAGGTCCGGAAATACCGCAGGCGACAATTGGTTTCATAGATTGGTTGTCCGAGGCAAAGTGTTTCTAGGGGCAGTAGCGACTTCACATACAAGATTTACTCACATATCAGATTTGGAAGATTTGTTTTAAAAGTTTGTAATAATTGATTTTAATGTTATAAAACTCAATTCTGTTCAACATGTCTCAAATAGGTATTGAGAGGATTAAAAGGGAGAATTTTTCCAATTTCAATAAAAAAAATTAATGCGTTGATGTCAAGTGATTGATTTTTATTAGCAAGAAGAAGATGAAGTAGTTTAGCATGTAGCCAACAACATCTGGCTGTCCTTTTCCCAATTTAATTTGGGGTCGGAGCAATGTGTGACATTGAAAATGGGTTGTGTCCGATTTCTTTTATGGCCGGCCGTCTGCCTGACGCCAACCCTCCTTGGGAATGTAATCGTTTTCAGACGGTACAAAGAAGAAGATAAAGAAAGTGGATAGAGCGAGAGAGCTAGGGTAAGGGATACCGCTAGTCTCAAATGGGGAAACGGGTCTGATACCGCAGTAGCTTATGTATGTCCGTCTTGTGATTTGAGAGGCCTCTAGGACAGTTCAGCATGTACTATGTGCCCCTTATTACGTTCGGGACCACCATATCATTTTGGTAAAGAGAGATGAAGAAATAAACGAGAATAATAACCCTCTTAAATAAACCCATGCTAATTAGCACGAGATCTCGGTTGTAGTGCCTGAAAATTAATTCGCTATTAGTCTTTATGCACAAAACTGATTTCTAGAAACGTAATAATCGATTTTGTTCGCGTGAAAATTTTGGTGAAATCCATCCCACATGAACCGCACATTTTTCCGGGATAAAAAGTAGCCTATATGCTATGTCAGACTATAATCTATCTCTGTGTCAAACTTGTTTTTGCGTGAAAGGGTAATAAACATCCATCCATCCACTCATCCTCAGAAACTTTCACCTTTATAATATTAGTAAGATGGTTTCTAATGCGAAGATAGTGTTAATGAACAAAATTTGATCGGCAAGTACACGCTAAGGAAAGAAAAACAGCTAAGGACTGTTTCTCTCCATGATATAGATGCATTATTTAGAAGGTTATTATTTAATAAGGAGACATATTATTATATTAGAGTACTAGCGACCCGCCCTGGCTTCGCACGGGTGCAATGATGATACTAAATATTATACTACAGAATGTCTTTATATACAACGTTTTCTTCAGAGGTTACTCTTGAAAGAGCGACATATAATTGCCCATGTGAAAAACACTCAACGCTCAAATCTAAGCCTGCAACATTAAAAGTTTGCGACCCTGCGATTTTTTATTGGTTATATTTATTAATGGTCATTGCAAAAGATATCTTTAACGGAAATTGTCCAGCCCTCTGGCCGGTATCGCCGCAACCGCTATGTCCCTGCATTTTAAATCTGTAATATCTTCGAAAATATTCATTGAAATTACATGCTGTTAAGGGCCATTTTGATCTATATTAAATGTACAATGTATTTAAGGTACTTAATTGGATAAGGATTAATGCTGTATTGCTTAAAATCGCTTCGTAAATAAGCCATTATTTCTCGTAAAAAGTAAAGGTTAAAAAATAGTTATTGTGGGTTATCCCTAAGAGATAGACATATTAGTAAATGTCTATTGCGGACTTTTTTGTAGACCTTTTTAAGGTGTACAATACTGTGGTACATTATTTTGATGTATCTCGTAGGGTTCAGCCAGCGTTTGCAATGTAAACGCAAAAAATGTGTTTATTTACGACATCACATTAGAAACCTCTAAAGTTATCAGTTTTTCTCTACTATATTATGCATGTATTATACATATAAACCTTTCTCTTGAATCATTCTATCTATTAAAAAAAACCGCATCAAATTCCGTTGCGTAGTTTTAAGAATCTAAGCATACATAGGGACAGACGGACAGCAGGAAGCGACTTTGTTTTATACTATGTAGTGAAGAAGTGGTCCATTAGTAAATAGACCAACAGCCAATATTGTAACACACAAAACGGCTGGTCACAGAACATATACTATTTTGGTACATTTATTTTATACTTATAATCACAAGCAAAGTATTCTGTTTTATCCCACTAATATTATAAATGTGAAAGTTTGAATGGCTGGATGGATGGATGTTTGTTACTCTTTCACGCAAAAACCACTGAATTTATTGCGATAAAACTTGGTATGTAGATAGCTGAAGACCTGGATTAAAGCATAGGCTAATTTTTAACCCGATATTCCCACGGGATCAGGACTTACGCGGGTGATACCGCGGGGCGCTGATAGTATTTCTATAAAACAGCAATATAAATCTCACAACGTTTAATTTATCACCTAGGCAAGACCTGACTTTTAAATTACGAATATAAACAACACATTTTGTTCCCGAGAAACCGATGAGATTTTACAGTGGTTCAATAAATTTTGGCCAAACGAAGGTTATTTTCAAACGGCCGGCTTGTAAGCTTCGCCGGTATCTTCTAGTCTGGCGCAGTATTTGTTAAAAATGTGAAAATCTGAATAATATAAAGTTAAATGAATAGAAGATTTGGAAAATACATGGCTTTGCTCCACGCATCACGTTGAGTTCATTAATGTGGAGGAACATGGTGCAATGTCTCTTTAATACAAGAAGCTGACCAGGCCAAATGATCATGCCTGGCGGGCCGATGAATAACGAGTTGGAGAGTTTTTATCTATATATAAAAAGGGCTAGTGTATTAACAGTTTAACAATAATACGCCGTTCACAATACCACTACCCCAAAATTTGCAAATACTGTTTTTTTATGGTATAGGGGGCAAACAAGCATACGGTTCACCTGATGGTAAATGACTACCTCCGCCCATGGGCACCTGCAATTCAAAAGAGTCACAAGTACGTTGGCGGCCTTTAAGCTGGGGTTAGGCGAAGAGTGGGAGAGGGGGGAGGGAAGGGTTAGGGCCTCCGGTAACCTCACTCACTCGGCGAAAAGTAATGAGAGTCAATACCGGCAGTGAAGCAATCTTCACTGCCGGTTTTCTGTGACGCCGTGGTATCACTCCGGTCGAGCCGGCCCATACGTGCCGAAACATGGCTCTCCCACGTGAAAGCATGGCTCTCCCACGTTTAAAATGGTTCTTAATTTTAGTTCAAAAATTTAAATTATTTTTAAAGTCGAGGTCGAATCCTAAATCTGAAAATGGTAAATTCTCTAAATGTTAGTGAAAGTTTAAACATTATAAATATAGCTATTTCAATTCAAAAACACTGTTTCTACTTCGTAATATTATCCTTGCTGGGACTAAACCAGCATGAATTATAGGAAACATTCCCGCTGGCGCATTCGTAACTGGAGTTCTTGTCACCCTTGCTACAAAGTATTCCGAGATTTTTTCGTATTTATCCTAATTAATTACGTAAATCTCAAGCATCATTGGCAACGATTTTCCTAGAATTGTACTTTACAAAATCAACATAAACTATTTCGAAGCTAAACCAACGTGTCCAGAACAGTGGCTGAACGAAGGTAAAATAATAAGTCGCTGTGTATAAAGCCTATACAATCCAAAACTAAGAAGGAACAAACGTGGGTTGATGATTTGTTTTAGAAATTGGTGATAATTGAATTTAATGTTATAAAACTTAATTTATACAGGCTTTAAATAGGAACCAAGAGGATTGAAGGAGATAGCTTTTACAATAAATGCGTTTTATTTTATGTACAGCAAGAGTAAAATTGTTTAATGCGTTGTCCGCATCAAGTAGACGATTTTTTTAGAAAGATATAGTGTTTAAGTAAATCAGTCGCTGTGCAAGAAAGGGTGAATGGGCTTTGGAGGGTTGACGAAACATGCGTATATCTAGGCTCAAATGTTAGAGTTCCTAAAACGTAATACAAAGGACTTCATTTTCGTTCGAACTAAGATAATATTATGTAACGCCCTTGTGCGTAGCCATCTTGAATATGGTGATGTCACATGGAAGCCCCATTACGCTATTCATTCTCAATGAATAGAAAATATCCAATGAGCCTTCACTCGTTTATTACCTACAATTCACCTAATATATCTCCAAGATACCAGAATCGGCTTACATTTTATGGAATGGACTCTCTTCGTGATAGAAGACTGACGAATACTGACTATCCTGTTGGTCTAGTGGTTAGTGACCCTGACTGCTAAGCCAGAGATCGTGGGTTCGATTCCCAGGATAAATAATTGTGTGATGAGCACGGTCATTTGTTCCATCTCTGGGTGTAATTTATCTATAATATGTATGTATTTAGAAATATATAAGTATGTTTATCAGCTGTCTGGTTACTATAGTACAGGTTCTGCCTAGTTTGGGATCAGACGGCCGTGTGTGAGATGTGTGAAGTTATTATTATTGTGTGTGTGTGTGTTGCATAATAAAATCGATAGTGAATATTTGACTTCAAACTTTATAGCCATTAATATACCCAGAAGACTTCCACGTAATCCTGTCTGTAATCTGCTTACTGGAACCCTTATCCAAAACTAACCTTGGTCTAAACGCACCTTTAAGTAGAATGGTGAATCATTTCTCAAGATTGTGCGTAATGCTGATGTGCATCATGACAGAGAAAACCAGTTTCGTGTAATAATATTGAAATCATTTGGCAAACCTCGAAATTTAAATTGATAAGTACGTACTAATCGGTAACACAACCTTAGTGGATGTGTTAACGATTAGTAGGTACTCGCTAGATTTGGCAAACAAGCAGACGGGTCACCTGATGGTAAATGACTACCGCCGCCCATGGGCACCTGCAACTCAAGTAGTGGTAGTAGAGAAAGAGGGGAGAGAGGGGGAAGAGGGGAAAAAGCGGGAAGAGGGGGGAGAGGAAAGGATTAGGGCCTCCGGTTACTTCACTCACCCGGCGAAAAGCAATGCAAGCATTGCTTCACTGTTATGTTTGTTCTTTTTTTTATATCTTTTAAACTGTCTGTGTTATTTTTTTAATCTAAAACGCAATTGATGTTTTGGGTCTTATATATAAATATAATATTTCTATTTTTCTTTTTTTCACTCTGTTAATATCTATATGACAATATGATTTTGTTTTAAAATGTTATCTAAACTGTGAATGCTGTGTTAACTCGTAAGTGGCATGTTTATTAGATCTTACATAGATTTTACCATAAATGTTAGATACATATATCCTAGACTAACAGACTGGTAGAGAATGCCTATGGCATTAAGTCCGCCATTGTACATTTTTATGCATAAAGTTTTAATAAATAAATAATAATAAAATATATACTGTGAGTTAACCAAATAAATAAATATTGCAAACGAGACCTAAGATTTTTGGCCAACTTTGTGACAAAATAAATAGGCTTCCTACAATTCAAAGTCTGCCAAATTGACAGTTTTAGTGCTTTCTCAAGAAGTACCTCAGACTCATCTCACTCCTGAGTTAAGCTGCGTTGAAATATTATTTAATGTTGAAGCAGAAATGCCGGTGGATCCTACTCATCTCAACCAATAAAATTATAAACTGCATTTTTTTAATGATGTGGACTTTTGAAGTCAGCTCCTGTTCATATTTAGTTGGGGAAAACAGTGAAACAGTACCTAAATTTGTACCATCTAGGTACGGACAGCTGACACAATGTGGTTCAGTTCATATTTTAGGTAGTATCTACATTAGTTGAAAGCTACATTCCCATTATGGACTTGTGTAAAATATTGCAGACCTACCACAATAGTGTAATTAATGTGACCGTAATATATAGCAGCATAACATAGATCCAACTATATATAGAGGTCCCACATCAATACCTTGTGAAACCCCAAAAATTAACAACTAATAAGCTATTAAAAAGCTGTAATATGGCTTATGTAAAAAAAAATCAGTGATTACTTACGGAACAGATAATGAAAGCCACACCCTACTCGGTAAGGCTCTGCTTCACAGCTTTCTATTAGGTATATTTACGTACTAAGTTGAAAGATAGAATAAGTAATAAAAAGCCTGCAGCAAAACTGTCGCTGAAAAATGAGAGGAATTATTACGGAATTACAAATACCGCACTGTACTTAGATTTAAAAAAATATTAAAAGTAAAAAATGATTGGCAAAAAATTTCCACATCAAAAATGAATTTCAAATTTAAAACTTGATGTACATAAATATTTTATTTTTAAATCCTTATTTCCTTACTGATAATATTATAAATTCGAAAGTGCGCTTGTTTGTTTGTCGATCAAACGATCATCATGAAATTTTATTTGAAATATATGTCGTCAATGCGTAGAAAATGACGTAGGGTACCAGAAAAAGTACGGTTCCTGAGAGATACCTGAATTGATTGACAAAATCTACATCAAAGCGAACGAAGCCGAGGGCGAACGCTGTTTTAATTACCGAACGTTATAATAAGTAATTTGTGACAAATTACTTTACAGAATATTTTTTTATTATTTACAGAATCTACAAAAATGTTGCAATATATCCATTTTCCCATTTCCCAGATATAATTCCGGATGCAAAGGTTCCTTTACAATGTACACGTTCACAATTACACATACATCACTTTATTAGCTTTGCATTACATTTCACGCTCTGTGGCGCAGATAAAATTGAGTGTGTTTCAAAAACACGTATTGTAATAACATTGTTAAAAGTTTGTTTCTAACGTATATTTAATAAGTTCACGTAATACGAGCAAGATAAAATTTGTTAACTTTTTACTTTTTTTACTTAACTTTAAATAAACGACCCTTTTCAAAATTCGAAAAATAAGCATTAATCATATCTAATAACAAGTATATATTTTATTAAATTATTATAAATAAAAAAATATTATTAATACTTAAATATTATATTATAAAATAAATGTGGTGCCTCACTCTGACGTCGTGTCCGAAACTAGTCGGACATCCCCAAAATACATACATGAGTATATCCGAATATCTCAAACTAGCCGTCCCCGCAGCCTGCGCACCTGCGTATATGGTCAATGCACCGCCGCTAAGGGTCGTAGCGTGATGTTACACAGCCTATAACCTTCCACAATTAATACTCTATCCAATACCAAAATAATTATTCAAATCCGACTGATAGTTTCAGAGATTATCGCGTTTAAACAAACAAACCAAAACTCTTCAAGTTTATTATATTAAACTAACTTCGACGGCGTTTTTAAATTGCCGCGTTTTCACAACATTTTTTATTGTTGCTCCACTCCTATTGGTTGTAGCGTGATGTTATATAGCCTATAGCCTTCCTCGATAAATGGGCTATCCAATACTAAAAGAATTTTTCAATTTAAACCAGTAGTTCCTGAGGTTAGCGCGTTCAACAAAAAAAAAAAACAAACAACCTGTTCAGTTTTATAATATAGATTTAAATATAATTAGATTGTATCCTGGATTAGCACATAAGCCAATAGAATTGAGATCTAAGCGAAACGAACCGCAGTCAGAAGCTAGTCTTACTGCTATTATAAATGTAAAAATTGGTTTGGTTTGAAGAACGGCTGAACATCCAGTTCCGGATGTTTTTTTATATATATATATTATAGGGGCAAACGAGCAGACGGGTCACCTGATTGTAAGTGACTACTGCCGCCCATGTGCACCTGCAACTCTACTCTCTTGACTTGACTCTTGAGTTACAGGTGCCCATGGGCGGCAATAGTTACTTACCACCAGGTGACCCGTCTGGTCGTTTGCCCACTATTCCATAAAAACAAACCCTAGTACATCAGATTTATACTTCATAAATCATTATACCTTATATTACTACATATCAATATTAGAAAACATTGCCTTATAGATGAATATTTTTCTTACAATTAATATGCGCCTTGGTCCAAGTTATTTTATCCGCTCCGATAAGTAGCTAGCCTAGCTAATAAATAATTCGAGAAATATTATTTCTACCTAGACAGAACTCTGAAGCGCCGTAATCAAAAGCTTGGTTATTTTTCTGATGAGATAATAAAGTATTTCCTACTTTTATGTTATGTATGTGATTATTCAAGGCAATATTACTTCTTTGGGTATTATTTTATGTATTTGTAGACGTATCTGTATGAATGTCAATGAGTTCAATAGATATATTTAACGTTAAGGATATTAAGGATAAGAAAATATGAAAAAATATTGAAGGAAAGTATTACGCAGGGATATTATGGATTTGAAATTTCAGATACCGGTTTCGGTTATGGTTCTAGATATGAAATTATTTCGGATATTCCATAGCTTCAGATAGTTTCAGTTGCGGATATTAGACTCTTAAGGAGTTGTGTTAGGAAAATACAGATAGGTAATGATTTCACTTTATTTTTAACTGCAATCACAAAAAAAAAACAAATAAAAATGAAATTATAGAAACAAAAACATCATTAAACAACCGATTTAGTCATGTAGAAATAATAATATCTGTCGTAACGTGTCTTATTTAAACGCCGCCCCTATTCGAAACTTTTATATCAGATTCGGTAACGGTTTCGGATATCCGATAGTTTCGGTAATGGTTATGGAGCTTCATAATATCCCTAGTATTAGATATTAATTAAGACAATAATTAAGAATAGGTGTAAAGCCTAAGCCTAAGTAATAGTATAAGCTGTGTGGGCACTAGTGGAAGTAATTGGCGTAAGGGTACGTAGATGAAGCGATAATGACGACATCCATAAATCACTACATATTTATAAAACAAAGTCCCCCGCCGGGTCTGTCTGTTCGCGATAAATTCAAAAATTACTGAACGGATTTTCATGCGGTTTTCACCAATAGATAAAACTATTCATGAGGAAGGTAGGTAGGTGTACCTATAATTTGTTAAGGTGTTGTGTAAATTGGTTGAAATATGATGATGATTGTTGAAGATGTCTCTGCTACCCGTGCGTTAAAAAGTTAATTACGCAATCAAAAATCTTATCATTTTAATCTTTGGGATGCCTAAGTTCACTTTCTGTCCATGTGATAATGTGTGTGTGATGATGAAAAACATTTACGAGATCAAGTTCTTATTAATTTTTTATTGTTATTTAATATTCTGAGACAAGACAGAGCGCTACTGAGACCCAAACTAAACTCTAAAACACGGATGAACATATACTACTTAGATACATTTTTACACGCGAGGAGAATTATTTGTACGCATTTTTAAGAAAATTTCGACAACGAAGGAACGTGAAATTTGGAAAACTTAAAGTTTATTTATAAAAGAAGTGCAGAAAGCTATAATTGACTTGCTGGTCGTGGATTTGCTTCCCACCCAGGACAAATAATTGTGCGATAAACATGATCATATTTTGTTCTGTGTCTGGGTGTAATTGATCTTGTAAGCGACACCGTACTGAATCCTGAAATAGTGTATTCAGACCATTATTCTGAGTCAAAAATCATTGGAATTTTCTGCCATAAAATTTATTAATTTTGTTTTTTAATTTTACATTTTTTACTTAAAAATGATATCACAATGAGTAAACAGAACATTTTACCGAAGAAAATGTAATAAATACCGCGTATGGCCAAAAACAGCAATGTAATTAATCAAACAACATTTAAACATTTTATGCAATCAGCTGGGTCTTGACGGTGCCAAACGTTGAAGGTCATTCACCGCACAAAAAGAATACCTTCGCATGTTACATGTACATTGCGTAGCGCCAAATGAAACTAATGACTATTAATCCTTAATCTCGCATTTTTATAATAAACTGACTATTGTATAGTGTTAAGAATAAACAGACAGAGGTTATTGTAAGTTTTTCGCGTAGCTTTTGAGCTTACAGCTTATACACGCATTCAGTATAATACACGTTAACCTATCTTGGTATGGAAAGCATGCAATCACAGATCAAGTAACAAATAAGTGAAATACAACAAACATTTGAAACAGAACCTAAACTTAATGAGTTATGGTTGAAATTCGACCACCAGGCGATCTCTAGTATATATAAATACTCTCACACACTCAATAATCATGCATACAAAAGTATGTATAGAACGTTGAATGGTCGACCGCATCGCCGTATACGTCATAAATTCATTAGCCCTTTAATGGATACAAATTACGACCAAGTCAGAATAATTTTCTGCTAAAGACAATAATCATCCTCCCATGTATAAATGCAACCCACAGCACGCATTCTGTAGTACACAATGTACTAACAGTACTCAGCCAATAGCAGTACTCAAAGTGTACTTACATCTAGGGATTTTAATTCCAACGCTAAAATGCATTCTTTTGTTTTTGTGTTTGTCAAATGTTTTCATGACAAAAGGAACACAAACCATGATATATGTGTATATGTATATAACGAACACAATATTAATATTTGCCGTTGAACAACCATCCATAAAATAGTGTAGATATTAAATACACTCAAATCCCAAAGCCGACTAGCTAACACATACAGTCAGCAGCTAAATTATAATGAATAATAAAATTAAAAAAAATGTGTGCGTGTACTTATGTACGCACGTAAGAAGTTATACTTTTATCTAGTTAAATTGTTGATTTAAATATCATAATAAATAATACATACCGCCAACTAACCTCAAATTCTAATAACGCACTCAAAGTAATATGTAAAAACCATTTTTATCACCATCGTGAAGTTGGTAACTTTTTTTGCAAAACTAAAATGTTGATTATCTAACTTCAGGGTGTTGGTTATTTGTAACGGTGTGCGCGCATCGTAAAAATGTGCATGTTGACTAGCTAACTTCAGGGTGTCGGTTTTATGTGACGGTGTACGCGCGCATCGTAATAATGTACATGTTGACTAGCTAACTTCAGGGTATCGGTTTTTTGTGACGGTGTGCGCCCGCATCGTAAAAATTTACTCTCATCACTTTTCCCTAACGCGCCAAAACAAGTATAACTTCAAAAATATGCCATAAAAATTTCTTCGCTTCGGATGTATTATCGGATGTAGGGCAGGAATAGACATACTGGCTTTGAAATACTAGAATTTCATTTAATTATAATACGTCATTAAGCCTCATGCCATCACTTTGATGTGAATCATAGCGACAGAACCTTAATGGTTCTATTCGCTATTGTTTAATTGAGTATCGTTTACCGTGCAAATTGATTATTACACACTACGTACACATAGAAATAACCAGACTAATGCAGACAGAAAATGTATATTTGCATTTGCCAGGGTTTTTTTTATATTTAATACGTATGTGTTTACAGAAAATATATTTATTTGTAGAAACTCCTCCTTGACTATCGGAAACGTAGGGCGTGTTCATTTTTTTTAATGTTGCAGGTAGACGTGAGATGGCTCTAAGGGTACACCTGAGGCCCTGGTAGTATGGACTGTGATGGAACACCGTGTGGTTTTAGTCGGTTCGAGTCCGACATACCACCCTACCGCTTAGCCTAGGTGGGGTGACGACCCGTGGGGGTTTCCACACGTAAAAAAAAAGGACGTGAGATGGCGGGCGAGGAGAATAAAAACGTAATTTTCAAACAGTAATTTTACCACACTTACTCGTATTAAAACACAAAAATATACTCTGAATAATCATTAGATATCTTCAATCAAGCTTTTAATCACGACACTCCATAAAACACGTGGTGCGCCTACGAGATGCCAATCGATTCTGCCTTTCCAGCGGCCTATCCCAACTGTAACTGTCATCCGTCGCGCGCCAGCGCTCGGTGTTGCGGCAGTGTCCTAACTTCTGACACTTTATTAATAATGTTGCCAACTAAAATAAACAGTGCGCCGTCATATTTATGTATGTTTATTCGTATTCTAAAATCCATGCTACAAGCTCTACTTAACTTGGGCCTAGATAGCGATGTAAAATATGTCCCAGGTTATTACGAGTATAACTATTATTAAACCGGCTGACCACGTCTAAATTCACAACGTTCTTCTATGTATTAAGAATTTCTTCGTTTTTGTTTCTCATATATTAAGAAAACAATATTATTTTACTTTTTTAGGTACTCTCAAATTAAATTAGTTTCATTGAGGTCATCGGAATCCCTTGAACTGGCTGTACCCACTCATTCTACTAAGTTTTATGAGAAATCCTTCCCCAAAGGGTGCCTGTAAGAGATCACTTTTAGCGATAAGGCGGCCTATTTGTGTATTTTTTTGAATATGTCGTTGGTGTACAATAAAGATTATTCTATTCTTTTCTATTCTAAATATATGTTTTGTTTAAAAAACTCAATATCGTACAACGATATCTGTACGGAAAAAATAATATTTCAAATACCTATAAAGCAAAATAGTGACCTATATCTAATATCTAACGTATTTATCAGAAAATGAACGAGAATATGAAAAAGCATTCAGAACATTTTTACATTACGTAGTACCCTAAAAGTGTTCTCTGAGTTTAAATGTATTTCCGTTGCTAACTGTACCTACACATACACAAATAGGCCGAGTTAATTTTACAACTCACATAAAATAGCTTGAGGTTGTTGATTTTAATCAACATTTTCAACACGAAGGATGTGAATGTAAATAGGTATTTTATGATTTTAAACTTTCGGTATTGGTAGAAATTAAATTTATATTTAATCTATAAAAAGAGTTAAGACGTAGAAGTCTTTTGTCTAATCTAGAAAATAAGAAAAAGAATGAATTTATTTTGTAAATAGGCACTTTTACATGTGTTTAGTTCTGTTAAAACTAGATGACGTCGACATTCCCTATGACTAGCGTTAAAAAGAAAATCTGTCAGAAACTCAATCCAAGTCTACATAAATTCGTAACGCAAGTGCCATTTAGGCGGTGAGGGCGGCCTTTATATTGACACGTCTGAAACGTCATCTTTAGTCGAGGTAATGTTGACACATGCGATGAAGAATTTCGTTGTTCGTATTTCGAATTTCGATTTTTGGAATGTTCTGGATTTCGAAACCTGTATTTAAATATTTGAATAATAATAAAATGTTGAGAATTTTAAAGGAGAATTTAATAAACAGTAAGCAAACCTGAAGTCAAGTTACAACTGTTCACAACTTTCAAAACAAACAATACTTCGTTTTCAATATAGGTTAAAGTTGGATTTAAATGTAAATTTGTAAAAAATCAATTAAGTATAAGTGATATATGGAGAAAAAATGCGCATGCGCAAAGACAAAGATTGGTAGTACGCAGGCGCAAAGACAAAGATTATAAGAACTTTATCGTATGAACTTTATCGTGATGCTTCAGTCTCATCGAATTTCAAATCTCAACGACTCTAAAGAAGTTTTCTTTCAAAATTTCAAAAAACACTGACAGAAAAAGAAATAATTAAGTAAACCAGTACTCTTTATTGTACAAGCAAAACTATAAAAGGCACAATCACAAAGGGTCTTCTTACAGGCAACCCTTGGAGAGATAGAAGTGTATCTAATGATTTCACGTGTATGGTTCTGATTTCAAAAGATCAAAGAAAAACGTTACAGGAGTTTTTGTCATATGTGTTGCATAAGCGTCGACACGTATTGGTGTATTTCAAACAAAAAAGCCTACGTGGTATTCCAGACTATAATCTATCTCTCTGCCAAATTTCATCCAGGTCAGTTCGTCCGTTTTTGCGTGAGAGAGTAACAAACATCTATGCATCCTCAAAAACTTTCGCCTTTATAACATTAGTTAGATTAGTTAGAATTAGGATGTTCATACACACATGTATTTACATACATTACAGTTATCATTACATATTATAAAACAAAGTCCCCCGCCGCGTCTGTCTGTCTGTTAGCGATAAACTGAAAAACTACTAAATGGATTTTCATGCAGTTTTCACTAAACGACAGGGTGATTCATGAGGAAGGTTTAGATGTATAATTTGTACCCGTGCAAAGCCGGAGCGGGTTGCTAGTGTATAATAAAAGTTATATCAAATCTGATGATTTCTAATTATTATATTAATTTAAAGTGAAGTATACATACATAATTTGCTATATGGATATTTGTACTAAAAAATTCACTCCAATTTTATTATTTACTAGCAACCCGTACCGGCTTCGCACAGGTAGCAGAGACATCTTCAACAATCATCATCAAATTTCATCTATTGATGAAAACCGCATGAAAATCCGATCAGTAGTTTTTGAGTTTATCGCGAACAGACAGACGCGGCGAGGGATTTTGTTTTAAAATTTCTAGTGACTACCAGTTCCCGAGCGGCTGCGCTCGCGTTTACATATTTATATTTTTTTAGGGGCACCCTTATTATTTTCGAAAATGAAAGTAACCTAAGTTACTCCTTATAACACCAGCTATATGCCAGTGAAAGTCCCGTGGAAATCGGTCCACGCGTTCCGGAGATTATCCGGAACAAATAAAAAGACAGACAAAAATTTAAAAACTAATTTTTAGGTATAGGTATCGTGCATGTATGAGCTTAAAAAAAACTAGTATTTCGACATTACAAACAGACACTTCAATTTTATTTATTTGTATCGGAGAGACGAGTTGTAAATGAACAACCGAAGTTACTTTTAAATATTCGGATGGTTGTAGGTTTTTATAACTTTTAAATGAGTTTTTATTTTACTAGTTCGCTCAAACAATGTCCAATTCCAATTCCAATATTCCAATTCCGAGGAACACTGTCCAACAGTAAAGTAATAACCACCTACATTTAGTATAAAAAAATATCGCAGCTGCTGTAGCCTTAAGCTACCTTTTTTCGACGGCACGGATGGCGCAACTCTTACCACTACGTCACGCCACGTGGGATAAAAATTTGCGTGATCCACAAATAGCTGTCCAGGGTTTTATTTTTTTTTTATGTGATAGGGGGCAAACGAGCAGAGGGGTCACCTGATTGTAAGTTACTACCGTCGCCCCCCGACACCTGAAACTCAAGAGTCACAAGTGTGTTGCCGGTCTTTGAGATGGGAGTACACTCTTTTCTTGAAGATTTGAAGGTCGTATCGTGTTATATGTGTCTGTTGTTTTTGGTTGTAAAGTCCCCGCGATACAAGAATAATTTCTAGTACGAGAGATGTATGAGCGTCTTCGGCTGCCACGTCGAGGGTCGCGGGTTCGATTCCTGTTTAGTGCAAATATTTGTATGTATATGTCTATTTGCATTGGGCTGGGTGTTTCTATGTATAAGGTTTAAAGAACTTTATTGATACTCAAAGAACATTACAGTCCACTTATTGAGCATAATATAAAACAAAAATAAAGTAAAAACAAGAAACAGCGATCGTAAGTCTCTAAATCAATGACACAAAAAAGTTAAGGAAACAGATTGGTTTATCTTATGTACTTACATGAAATTATATTTTATATGTTATTATCTTTGTAGGGAGTCCGATTGTCGTTAATCACTGTAGTGAACATTAGATTGCACTATATAAATTGACATTTTTTTATAACATAGTATTCACACACTTTTGCTACTTCGTTTCTAGAGTCAGCTAAAAATTTCAGGTAGTTTGAAAATTTAAACCAGATAACGATGATCAAAGCAAATATACAAACACCCTCAATTGGAAATTGTTAGTATTGTATGAAGTATTGATTACGCAAACTTGGAACTTGAAACATTTTATCATAATACGACAGACAGCAAAATTTCGTGATTTGAATATTGTTTTAATTAATTAAATTATTAAATTTAACACAAGAACATTTAATTGATATCTCACAGAATACTTTTTATTTGATGAAGTCAAAGATACATATATTTATATATTTTTTATTTTATATTTACTTTGTTATAAAAATTTAAAAACGAACAATTTTTTTAATTTTAATTTTTTTGTTACTTGACTACCCAAAATTATTTAATTTTTTTTTTTTTTTTTTTTTTTCCTCAATGCCAATAAAAAAGAACCCATACATACCCACATACAATGCATGTATGTAAGCACGCACACACACGAGCACCCTCACTCCACCACTAAATGCTTCAATAGACTTGGCCATGTCGGTCATCGTTTGAATCTGTACATTATCATGAGTAAAATTGTATTTGACATGAGTTTGTAAAACAGTAATTTGGCAGTCGTGTTTGTAATTATTATTTTTCTTTCAAATTATTAATATATGTTATTATCTACATACTGTTTAATCTTTGATTTAAATATACGCATACTCTCACTTTCCTTTATATCATTGGGCAGTTTATTATACGATTTTACTCCATTATACAACAGATTTCTTTTACCGTATTCTGTTCTTGGTGTTAAAAGGTTTAGTTTATTTGTATTTCTTAAATTATGTGTATATTGTCTCTTAGTTAGGGATGTCTCTGTATGTATTAGACCCGACATGATTTTTTTTATTAGCGTACATATATTTTCAGTATATATTTGGTTAAGGTTAAATATTTTAGTTGTTTTGTATAGTGTAGATGTAGGTGTTAGTTTGTTGTAGTTAAAAATCACTTTGACTGCTTTATTTTGTGCGCGCTGCAAAGGCATCAGATTTGTTTTTGCAGCAGTCCCCCAGATCTCTATGAGGTAACATAGGTTGGATTTTATAAGCGCATTATATAACATTGACTGTGTTTTAGTTGGTATACAAGAATCTATTCTACGCAATGCACCCGTTATTTGTGTAATTTTAGTTTTTATTTGTTCTATGTGGGGTTTCCACGTTAGTTTGTCGTCCAAGATTAGACCGAGATACTTTTCCTGGTGGGATCTGTGAATTGATTCATTATTAATTGATAAAGCTGGATAGCTTGATATTTTTTTGTTTTTGGCACTAAAAATCATGTATGAAGTTTTTGTTGTATTTATCGTTAATAGATTACACTGACACCATGTACTATACAGGTCCAAATCTAACTGCGCTTGGTCTACCAGTTGTGCTAATTTTTTTCCAAAATAAAAAAGACACGTGTCGTCCGCATACATTGTTATCTGGCCCGTTAACTTGGTTAAGCTTACGTTATTGACATAAATCAAAAACAACAATGGGCCAATTACTGAGCCTTGCGGAATACCGCAAGAAATAGGGCGCGGTGTACTTTTATAGGTTTTACCCATATGCACCACTTGCGATCTGTTTTCCAAGTATGATCGAAATATACTG
The DNA here is from genome assembly GCA_963859945.1 of Euplagia quadripunctaria. Classification (NCBI taxonomy): domain Eukaryota; kingdom Metazoa; phylum Arthropoda; class Insecta; order Lepidoptera; family Erebidae; genus Euplagia; species Euplagia quadripunctaria. Next base: position 3,812,481 of record OY982581.1, on the reverse strand, counting down.
TATGCTGATCCCGAAACCCCTATATTTTTTAGTTTAGCAAGTAATAAAGAGTGACAAACCGTGTCAAAAGCCTTTTTTAAGTCAATAAATATGCCTAAACAAAAGTTCTTATTGTCTATTTCCGTACTAATTTTTGTTACCAAGTCTATTGCGGCAGAAAGAGTGCTTGATTTTTGTCGAAAACCGTATTGCCGTGCATATAGGAAATTAAGCTTGTCAAGGTGTTCAGTGAGCCGTCCATGCAAAACCTTTTCCAAAATTTTTGACATTACTGGTAGGACTGAAATTGGACGATAATTTCCTGGATCTGTTTTTAGTCCAGATTTATATATTGGGCAGACTTTTGCTGTTTTCAGACTATCGGGAAAAATACCAGTAGCCATACATTTATTTATACAGTCTGTTAGATTTTTTATTATTAATTCGCTTATACATAAAATTGATTTAGTACTGATGCCGTCAACACCGGTACTGCAATTTTTGTCTAATCCATTTATAATGTTTTTTATTTCTTTAGTGGTACAAGGTTCGAAATTAGTTATTGTATATTTTGGCTCTTCGTCTATATATGTCATTGTATTAGTCAGTTCGTTTGGATTATTTTTCGGGATTTTTTTTGCTAGGTCATTGCCGACTGCTGAAAAAAAATTATTAAATTGCTCACATATATCATTACCATTTTCAATATTATTGCCGAGTATAACAAGTTTTGGAGGATGCATTTCTGATTTTATTTTATTGTTTGCTAATGTATTGATAAGTTTCCAAATCTTTTTAGAGTCATTGTTACATTTTTCAAAAGAAGTGTGATAAAAGTTTTGTTTTGTGCGTTTGATTAATTTATGTAAATTATTTCTTTCCTTGGTAAATTCCTGTTCAAGTTCCTGGTTGTTTGGTTCCTTTTTAAGTTGTATCCATAACTTATTTCTTTTATGTATACCATCTGTTATGTTTTTGTTGATCCAGTCCTTCTGTGGTAAGTTCAATATCTTGATTTTGTTTGTTTTATGTAGTTTTAATTGTGTCAATATATAGCTCTCCAAATCTGCATAGTTGTGCTGTTCATTTATAAATGGTTTGTTTTTCACACTCTGGTACAGTGCTGAATAGTCAATTGCCTCGTATGAAGTGCGCTGTAGGGGGTTATGTTTATGATTCAATAACTCCACATATATTTGTTTGTGGTCTGATAGGGGTGAATCAATGACTGTGAGATGAAAGTTGTCGTTATAAAGATTTGAGCAGATGTGGTCCAGTATAGTTTTTGTATTTGTTGTCTCGCGAGTGCAGTAGTTAGGGTCTATTTTATTCAAAACATCATAACCAGCAACTTGTACCATATCTCGATAATTTGAAGTGTCTCTGATCTCACTTAATAAATCAATGTTAAAATCTCCAAAAACTATACTTCGCTTCTTACTTTCCAACTGTTCTGAGTACTTTTCAAGAAATGCATTTAAATTTATTTTTCCAGGGTTATAAATAGCACCAATGTGAATAGAATATTTATGCAGGTAAATCCATAGATAATGTACACTATTCTCACAAACATCTTCTAATATATCATATTTGAGGCTGTTGTGGATAAAAATAGATACACCCCCACCTCTTTTGTCAGTCCGGTAATTATATATATGCGTGTAGTTTTGAATAGCAAATGACTTGGCATCCAATTCATTTTTTATCCATGTCTCTGTCAGTATAATCAAATGTGTAACACATTTTATGGACTTGAGAATACACTTCAGCTCGTCAAACTTCCCCGACTTACATAAACTACGTACGTTGGCATAAAGAAAATTTAGAGTTGACTTCCGAGTGGGTAAGACATCGTAGGTATGTGATAGAGAGTGAGTATTTTTATTATATTCTAGTGATCTGTTAGCGGCTGTCGTCGGGTGAAGTTTTTTTGTAGCTTTTTTACGATTTTAGGTGTATCTCTAATATATTTTATGGTTAGGTCTTGTTCTCCATTTGTTTCTCGACGTGATAACTCTTCTTTCAGGTGCTGCATGTAAGCTCTTTGCGTAGGTGTCTGGTCTGAATAAAAACGTATACTACTAGAACTTCTTGATTGATTTCGCAGTAAGTGTTTTGCAGTTTCTGCCGTGTTAAAGTATACTTTGAGTAATCGGTGTTTACCTGGGTTGTATGAACCCAATCTAATGATCTTAATTGGACTTGGGCAGTCATTATAGATAGATTTCGTTACCTTATCTACTTCGCTTTGGTCATAAGTACGCCTATGTTCAAAATTTTCGTTGTCTAACTCGGGTATACCTGCGATTATAACATTTTTTTGCCGATCCACTCGCTCGTGAAGTTCAAGGATAGTATCTTCTTGACTTAGAATTAGCGATTTTTTTGTAGGTTTATTTTTTCCGTTATCTTTCAAGTCGTGTAAATCAGATTCTATATCTTTAATTTGGTCTTCCATAGCCTTTTGAGAACTTTTAATTTCCGATAGTTCAGTGCGTAATTTAATGTTCTCTTGTATTAAGTTTTCATTCATAGTTTTTATAGACCTGATTTCCGATTTTATTTCTACTAGTTCTTCTCGTATCAACAGTGCGATTTGTTTATTTTGATTTTCGCACGACTTATCTAACAGAGAAATTATATCCTCGCGGAAGCTTTTAAGTTCAGTTTTGACATCGATTGCCGTATCCGGTACTTTACGTCTTCTTTGGCTAACGTATGTATCCGCTCGGGATCCAGTGGCTAAATCAAGTTCTGATCCGCTACCGCTTTTGCGAATCGGTGATCGCTGTAGACTCATCCTTAGCTATCAAGAATATACAACGTACCTCGTGTGAGCGAGTCAAAAAATGCAAACCGTCTTCTTTACTCGAAGGGGTGCGGGGGGCCGTTACACTATACGTGAGTTGCGTCCGTGTCGCTGTCCACTTCTATTGGTCACAAGTTGATTGAAACGATGTGTTAGAAACAGTGTTTACACAGTAATTACATAAGATTGAATTTAGATTAGTAAGATATTTTTATTTTTTGAGTAAAAGTTGTACACGTCTGCTCTGATCGACTGTTTCGCTGAAGATCTCATATATAACAAAGATAACATGTATGTATATATAGATTCTCCGTTTGTATTGGAGGGACACGAGAACCATTCCTCCACAGTGGTAGTCACCACTGACGTGATTGGAAACAGCCTTCATGGAGCAGATTAGCAGCAAACCTCCTACAGCAATGAGCGATAATCAAGTCTCATCCAGACGCAGCCTAAAGCACCGACTCCGTAGGACTAGCGGAATACAGTTCCGACTCTCTGGAACTACTCTCAACTAGCACTGACACAAGAGATTATAGACAGCTGTCTTATCAAGATACTGAATTCTAGTCTTACAAGGGAGTGATGTGACGACTTTCACGTACTTTAACAGCATTTAGTGAAGACGAGCTGAACTATGCAGTAACTACTTATCCTGAATCTCGCAATGAAAGTTCTCGCACCGATTAGTACGAGTATATACTAAAACTTCCCATTATCAACAGTCGGGGCGCGGTCCACCAGGCATGATCACCTTGCCTGGTGGACCGCGCTGGAGGAGGCCTGGTTTGTGTTGGCTCTCCAACACAAACCAGGCCTCTGGAAGAACTGTTATCGTGTCTCTACGTGACAACAGTTTTTCCACTCACATATATAATACAAGGTCTGTCTACCCCTTCAGGAAAATAAAAGTGACGTGAATGAGTGTGCCATTAAAAAAAATTACAATAAAATGCTTCAAAATATATACAAAAAACAAACCGACACAAATACTATGCCCCACCGTCTTTATTGGACTAATAACACTCCCCTATTCTTTGAGGTTCCACCCCAAAGCACAATAGCCCTTTTGATCCACACTGGGCCTTGACATGTCGAAGCCACAGGAAACTATCCAGTAATTGGAACGCCATGACTCGCAAAATGGTGGCTATAACCGCTAAATGACGCACTACGGTTATTAGTTTCTTTTTGATTCTTTACACGTGTCGACAAAAGATCTCAAATTTAATTTTGGTGGAAATACAATTTTGATTTCTGTAAAATGTTGAGAAGAGATATTAGTTGCGTTTCCAGGCAGTATGCCGAATTCCATAACGGACTGTGCTTCAGACAGTTTTGTAATTCATGTAAAAAATATTTTTTTATTAATTATACTTTAGAAAAATTAAAAAAACATACTTGAATAGGGATCCTAATTAAAAAGTACAAGAAGGGTTCCACTATCCATGTCCTAGCTCCATCGTCAGACCATCGTTACCAAACGCAATCTATTGATCTCATAACAGGCTTGGTTACCAGCCTTACTAATATAATATACTAGCAACCTCTCCCCGGCTTCGCACGGGTACAAATTATACACTTAAACCTTCCTCATGGATCACTCTGTCTATTAGTGAAAACCGCATGAAAACCCGTTAAGTAATTTTTCAGTTTATCGCGAACAGACATACAGACACGGCGGGGGATTTTGTTTTATAACATGTAGTGATAATACTTACATATTAATATTCAACAATTTAGTTAAATTCAAGATAATATTATTTCTTTCTGAACCGAACAGAAATCTGCCGTGCCCAAATTTTCACTATATGGTAAACTGAACTTCTCAATTTATAGCGCACATGAAGAAATAGCATAATTCGTTGCTACCATTAGGCTTCTTTATTTTCGTCAAGACAAGATTTAATTTTTGATTCCATAAAAATAAGGAAAATTACAGCACTACAAGCAACACCACGAGCTAATTTAAAAGTAAGGTATCGATCAAAACCAAATCTTTCTTATAAGTAAAGTAAATAAAAATGTAATTCTGTCAAATATCTTGGTTTTAACATTTTGTCTAAAGGTCGGAGCAGACTGGCCCTAAATCTATAAGATTGAAAGATAATCCTACAAAAATGAGACACGATTTTTCTGTGACAAAATTTATGACATACAGACCCGTTTATCTTCTACTTGTATTTCATTTTTTCAGTTAAGTAGATGTTTTTACTAAAACGATATATGTATATAAAGGTCATGTGAAAATAAGGGTATTATGAGTTATTAGACGAGAGAGAGAGAGTGAGAGATACGCCGAGACGATCTTTCATTATCTATATTCGTTTCATGAAGCTGAAAAGTTTATTTGCTTGAAGATTCTAATTCTTAGGTATTATAAAAATCTTTTAGTGTTAAATTTTCCGTTTTATAGGCTATAACGGATGTAAGAAACGGCCTGCCGAATCATAAAATAGTAAATTCAGACCATAATTTTATTCTTAGTGGAAAATCAGTGGAATTTTCTGCCGGAAAGTTCATACATATATTTCCTTAATTTTATTTATTTGCTTAAAAATGATATCACAATGATTAAACGAAAAAAAATGAATAAATACCCCATACGGCCAAAATGTGCAATGTAATCCATTAAACAACATTCATGCAAACAGCTGCTTTGACGGCGCCGAACGTTTAATTCACCGTACCGCGCAAAAATGATACCTACGAATGTTGCGTTTACATTGCGTAGTGCAAAATCAAATTAACGACTGTAATTCCTTAATCTCGCATTTTTATGATGAAATAACTTTTGCATTGTGATAAGTATCCAAAGAAAGACGTTTTTCTAAGTTGTTCGCCACCATAAATGAATAAAAAACAGTATCTCCGCTATATGGCGCCATTTTCACATGTAAAATAAAACTTGTAAAAAAAAAATAATAATGCTGTCGGTTTTTGGCAGGGCAGTCGTGTTTTATAATTAGTAACTTGTTGTAAGCAGAATACCAACAATACATATAATATACAGCTGTGTGTGACTTGTGCTGTAGCTGAATCTCGACAATAATGGACTGTTTTTAATTCTTTGATACCTAAATGTTACTGCAACAAAATAACTAATGCGCAAAACTGAGTTGACCTTTAAACGCGTTAAATATTATTGTATTGTTGTTTTGATTTGGAATTTTCCGGACTTAAAAAACTTCGGTGGATGTAAACACGGGTGGGTATCTCATTTATAAAAGTTGCTATTGTAGGAGGCACGAACACAAAATCAGTATTATAGGAACATATTTGAGTATTCCATGTGGGTATTTAACGTATCAAATACCCGCTTAAATGCTCAAAGGTCAGGCGGAGGTGTAATAGAAGTAATGTAGGCTGTATTATGTTTTAGTAATATGTAAGTAAACGTGGACGAAGCGGTGGGTATAGCTAGTATTCAATAAAACACGAGCTACATTGTACCACATACGATATGAGGAGATGGGAAATAAATTTTCAGAAGAGGCAGCTATTAGGGTAGGAAACACGATAGGGCATGAAAGCTGCATCCGTCTGCAAGAAGATAAATGGTTATAACAGCTTATGGAACCGAGAGTGATATTGAAAAAAGTTTCAGCAAAGTAGTGACGCAGGTAATTTCTCTGAAAGTTTCCACCTCTCACTGCTAATTTACTTAGTAATATGATAGATGAAAGAATTTGTTTAATAGTTTTTTCTTTTTTTGCGACAACTTTTGACATTCTGAGTATGATAACAACTTAAAGGATAGTTATATAGCATTACAAACAGAAGATAAAGAAAAACATATTTGTAGACATTTAAGATACCTACACAATACTGTGATGACGAGACCTCCTGCGCTACATTCAACCTGCTTCTATTGGAAAGAAAACTCCTTGACGAGGCACGGAGGTCTTGGCTGGGAGAACCAAACTCGAATTAGGAATAATCGTACTTTTTAGAAAAAATTAAAAGGAATTCAAACATATAAGAGGAGTCTTCTGGCAGACAGCGTGGTATCTGCACCGTCTTCTCAAGAAATGATGATTTGTTCAAGAATTTATGGAATTGTTTATAAATGTTAAATGTGTTAAAAGCTTAATTCACAATATATCGCATTAAGTACTTGCTAATGTTTTAATTGTACTCCTCTCGACTGCAATACCTACTACAAAGTCTTACATTTAGAAAAGACTTGGGTTGAAATAAAAGGTGTATACCTCAAACATTCTGGTTTATTATATGCCTAGCGCTGCAAAACATACACAAGTCATACATAGCTAAGATTTGCCGACAAAAAACGCTGGACATGGTACATTTATTTTTACCCTCAGTATCGCAAAGAATCTCTGAGAGGCCTGAGAATGTCTATAAAGACTTTTCCATTCTGACGGAGTAGTTTAGTTGGAATACGACTTAACCACTCAACTTGAACGTAAAACTTTATTATCATAACATCACGTCATAACACGACAATTTTTATCCTACAAAATTAACATAAATAGGTAATGGCGAAGCTACAGTTAGAAAATGATTTTTTTTATGATATAGGGGGCAAGCGAGCAGACGGGTCACCTGATGGTAAATGACTATCACCGCCCATGGGCACCTGAAGCTCAAGAGTCACAAGTGCGTTGCTGGCCTTTAAGGTGGGAGTAGGGGAAGAAGAGGAGAGGAGGGGAAGAGGGGAGAGGGTAGGGTTAGGGCCTCCGGTAACCTCACTCACTCGACGAAGAGCAATGCAAGAATTGCTTCCACTGCCGCTTTTCTGTTAGACCGTGGTATCACTCCGGTCGAGCCGTGCCGAAGCATGGCTCTCCCACGAACAAATTCTTTCTTTTTCTTAGACTTCTTCTTAGACATATTCTTTCAAAGTTAACCTGAGGCTCCGGCAATAAGTTCTTCCGGCTCCGGTTCCTGTTCGATATAGAACCTAGTCAGTTAGCTTCAATGGGATAAGTGTCAACCCGTGGAAGCCTCCTCACGTCACAAAAAAAAGCTGTCAGTCCTAGGAATGCACGTCAGAAGTGAAAACATAACTTAAATATATATATATATATATATATAAGTACATATACACACACATCTGTATATATATAGGTAGGTCTGTATTTATTTTATTTGTTTTGTATCTTTTTAGTTTACAATATTGTGTTCTTGCTTTTTTTTTTAATTGTCTTCATGTGAAAATTTAAGTATTTGTGTGCCAAAATAAATCTATTTCTTTCTTTCTTTATCTAAGTATGACGGCCACGCAAGTTCAGTTCTTTTCCCCCCTACCAAAAGTGCCCAACGTGCATAAAGAAGTTTTCACTTCACAAAAACAATTAGAAGCTGATAACATGAGTCTTGGATATCTATTGTAAGCATTAATATATTAGTATATATTAAATGGCTTCTATGAATGTAATCGTGTTTCTATGTACGAGTATATTCTAAAATTCTGGAATAACAATGGTGAATAGTTATTAATCAACATTTTGTGGGGATAGGCATGACCGAATACAAAAGGATCACTGTTATGGATAAATTGAAATATAATCATCAAAAATACCTCGAAGCTCAATGCTGAATATTTAGGTATACTATATAATATCTGGTTGGTATACTATATAATATATATAATACATAATATCTGGTTTAATAATTCGGCAAAATTTTGGCATAGCGTTACTGTTTCGAGGTGTCCACTTGTGCTGTGCAACAGTGGACAAAGAAAATGATCTACCAGTTTTGACAGAAGTTTCTGTGTAATCACAATAGCGATAAGGTTGAACCTATTTCTAACAATGAACTGTCAGACTATTATTGCATGGGAAAATCAACCTTGTTGTTTTATAACGTCAAATAATTTTCAACCGTAGGGTACCACCCGGTAGGCGATATATTTAACCGATGGCACATAGGTTCATACCTATGTACCATCGGTAGATACTCATTTATATCATAATACTATCAAAGCACAATCCGAGCTTACCTATATAATAAAAACAGTAACAAAAAGTGTTTTTCTGTACCTATTGCTTTACTTGCTTACTTTGCTATATCAATAGAAAAATATTGATAATAATTCTTTAAAAAAAAACCGACTTCAACAAAAAAAACTATTCCATAAAAGACTTATATATGGTTTTCTCATGGATGGCACTGTCAGAACTGGACCAAATTGAAATAGGACCACACGGGAAGCACCAGCTTTCAAATAAAAAAAGAATCATCAAAATCGGTTCACCCAGGCGAAAGTTCTGAGGTAACAAACATAAAAAAAAAACATACAGTCGAATTGACACCCTCCTCCTTTTTTGAAGTCGTTTAAAAATAGTTTTTTTCCTTACCTATGACGGAACTTTATTCGTATCAAAAATTGGGCCACCTTTAGTGAGTATAATGTCTTTATTTATATAAATAAATAATATATATATTTATTTATTACGGAGTATTAACAAGATGAACAGATTATATCATAAAGTCAATTATATTGTAAAAAGGATACTTTAAGATTATTTTAAAACTTGGAACCCCCCCCCCCTCCCCCCGTTGTGACGTTCTCAATACCGCACCACGTATAGGGGTGCTTTAGGATAATTATTACGTATTTAACGGATTTTTTTTAAATTTTGCATAAGTGACAGAGTCGCACCGATGCCGCGATGGTGCGATATGCAACATTGTTCATTACATTTATCAAATCATTGGATCTTTTATGTTCCTCAATTATAAACACAGCATTCTTATGTATAATACATAAAGTTTACATTGAGAACTAACAATTAATGAAACTAATACTAAGCACTGAAACATAAGTTACATATTATATTATTCACATAACTCCAAATATAAGAGCGGACAACAGTATACCGGCATTATTGTGGGTCCCTGTAGATCAACTTGTCTAGGTTATAATCGAACTCGGGCTGGCTGACAGCTCACTCATTCGACAAGTAACCCTGACATCGGAACTCCATAGGAAATACGCCACGACTATCAATGAACAGGAATTCCTAACTATATTAATAAATCCCACTAAAATTATAAATGTGAAAGTTTGGATGGATGGATGTTTGTTACTCTTTCACGCAAAAACCACTGAACCGATTGCGATGAAACTTAGTATGTAGATAGCTGGAGACCTGGATTAACGCATAGGCTACTTTTTACCCCGATATTCCTACGGGATCGGGACTTACGCAGGTGAAACCTTACCTACCTACTTAGTGTTATATAAATAACTTGGTCTGAATGTTTGCCTGTCTTTTCACTTTTAAACTAATTATAATAGTAATTGTAATCATAAAACAGTAGTATTATTAGTAATAGTAGTAGTATTTTTACACGCTTTATATTAGCTTCACTTGTATGTATGTCTGTTTGTATGTTTGTAACCGACTCCTTTGGGCACGATTTTGACCCATTTTAAACGGCCAGATTTCATTCAAATTTTGCACACCTGGCGAAGACCGATGACTATGCAATAATTCGATTAAGTTTTTTATTTTTTTTAGTTGAATTTACTATAAAAGCGTGTTTTTTAGTTTTTAAACTATAATTATTTCTTCTCAAATTTCAACTTTATTTTACACTTAGCATCCTATAAATACACGTGAATCTTGTCTAAATTACTTCCACGAATTAAATGTTAGTTGAAAGAAAGTAATAGAAAGTGCTGGAGTTAAAAACATAGTTTCAAACGTAAATGAAGTTTAGAAATTTCTACCACGAATATGGGAATTAATGTAAAATGTAAAGTTAACGCCGTGTGGAGGCACATTTACTGGAGACGCTCATTTACATCACACTGTAAACCCTGGCTAAATTTAATCAGATTGAACGAAATTTCTGTACAAGTAAAAAATAATATTTTATGCTGCGTTTTTTGTAGGACGTAGTAGGAGGTAGAAACAATTGGATCTAACAGCCATGTGTGTATTTTCCATCCTAAAAAAATCATGGTTAAAGAGCAAATGCATATAATATGCAGAATACAGAAAAAGGATACAGAAAAAAAAATTAGATAAGTCCGAGTCTGACTCGCCCACCGAGGGTTCCGTACAATTTTTATGTAGATCAAGTCAGATTGAAAGAAAAACTTAACGCCATGCCCTTCCAAAAATACTCTCCCGTACTTTGACATACGTCACAGTAAATTTTCGAAGTGCAAAATATTTATAGTAATCACAAAAAAAAAAAAATTACACGTTTAGAAGTGGCTAAGCCTTATTATATTACCTATATTACATTATAAGCTTATTTAATCTGATAAGATCCTTTTTATTTCAACAAGTAAATGTTTTCACAAAGTTCCTTGTAGCAATTAATATTAAATTTTTACTCAACGTAAAACAATATGTTTAATTCTATTTTATACAATGGAATACAAAACTTTTTAACACAAACATACATACGTATCGTAAATATAGTTATTACAATTACCTCCAAAGGATGCAAATGAAATGAATGGTTATTCGTGATATGAAAATGAATTTAATATCACGAATAACCAGTGTTTTCACACGAAATATTCAAACGATTTGTTCCGTTCAATAAGAAAGCATTGTAGAACGGTACCGATTCGTGTTATTACACACAATAAATTATTGCGAACGTTCGACCGGTAGTCTTTATAGAAAGAAAAGGCACAACATGAAATTATTCCGCATAAAGAAATATCGAGACCTATTTTAAATTTGTATAATTCCCTAGCATTTAATAATATTTAAGTGGCGCGGTACGGTAATGGCTAAAGGTATAAGTCTGACACGAGCTGCAGACAGTAGCTGCAGGCGGCATTGTACAGACTGCGGCTGCAGGCGTCATTGATGTGCACGTAAATAATGCTTAACACTTATATATATATAAAATTATCTAGCTTAGTTTTATTACTGCATAGCATGTACTGTCCGTGTATCTCAAGCGTCGATGAATAAACATTTTTTTTCTTTTCCTTTTCTATTCCATTGCAGCCTGCAGTTACAGTCGACCGCATTGTTGCCTGCAGTCCCCGCAGTTCCTATTCCGAGACGGACTGTAAACCACATACACAGAGCTCGAGGCCTCAGTTCTTTCAGTACTTTCGCGCAAGACAAGACGTCATACAACGCTACGATAGTGTATTAATGTGTCTTTGTGTGTGTATTAATGATGATTTCTTGTTGCTATACCTTTGTATGCTATATATGTTGCTATACCTATGCTAAGTAACTATAAATTTAAAACACCCCCGACTCGAAAATCCCTTCAACGATTACAAAATGCCTTACATAATTTTGGAAAAGAGCTGATACTCTTACACTGCTGGGTCGATATTAACCAAACATAGCTAAGGAAGCACCGCAAGGAAACTGGCTTTCAAATGAAAAAAACCGCATCGAAATCGGTTCATCCGTTTGAGAGCTACGATGCCACAGACAGACACACACACACAGAGACATCGACATCAAACTTATGACAGCCCGTCGTTTCTGCGTGGGGGGTTAAAAAATAACAAAACCAATTGATATTTTGTTTAAAAGCGGATAAAAAGAAGGAAGTTCCATATGCTGTTTCGATTAAAAATCATATAATAGACAAAGAGGCAAAAAAGTTAGGAGGCACTACTTTTTGTGAGGAAGTGATGTCCACTAAAGAGGCGGCGGAAAGGGAACGAGAGAGGACTAGTACTCTCCCGTCCCGAAGAAGAGGCACCAGGCGCCGGAGAGCGCAGAATGATCTCCGGCCTCCATGAGCGCTGGCCTGGGGGTAACGGGTGAGGCTGCCCGTTACTCTAGCAGAAGCAGGCCTGAGATGGTGGCGCGACGTGTTCCGCGTGCGCCTCTCTAAATTGGAAGGAGGGCAAGGCCCTCCGCTACCATTGGTGTGGCTGCCTTCTATTTGAGGGCGGCCAAAGTCTGCTAGGGTTCTCGGGGACTTCCTTCCTAGGGTATACCCGAGACCCTTGCGATAGACTCACTTGTTACGCAACACCGTGTGGTTTTAGTCGGTTCGATTCCAACATACCACCTCACCAATAGCCATGGTGAGGTGATGACCCGTGGGGGAAAAAAAAGGAGGCACTACTCATATTTGCACTTCATAATTATTGAAATTTATGTTCAAACTTAGATTCCTTTTTATGGTATAGGTGGCAAACGAGCAAATGAGTCACCTGATGGTAAGTGACTACCGCCGCCCATGGGCACCTGTAAGTGAGAGTCATAAGTGCGTTACCGACCTTTAAAGTGGGCGAGGGGGGAGGCTGAGAAGGAAGGGTTAGGGCCTCCGGTAACCTCACTCACTCGGCGGTTGCGTGCTATGTGGCCGGTTTTCTGTGAGGCCGTAGTATCACTACGGTCGAGTCAGCCCATACGTGCCGAAGCATGGCTCTCCCACTTATGCAGAAATGAAAATGAAAAAGAAAAATGTTACACACTAGACTCGACGCCTGTGTAATATTAATCATTTTCATTTCTTATGTATAATATATTAAACGTGGGTAATACAGTTTATTAAACAAGTTCAGTATGTGTAACTAGAATGATCTTTTATATAATTTTTCTTCAAACACAATAAATTATCAAGCTCCTCACACAATTATTTGTCATGGGTGGAAATCGAACGCACGACGTGTACCTTAGCAGTCACGATTTCTAACGAATAGATACTATGTATGTAGTAAGTAAGTAGATACTTGTAGGTAGTAGGTAGGAATTACTATACCAAATATTTCAGTCGGAATGTCCAGTAGGAATTACTATACTTACTACTCGATACCAGCCAAGCGAAGTAGGTAGTAGATAGATACTATGTATATAGTAAGTAGGTAGATACTTGTAGGTAGTATCTATCTACTACCTATTAGACTTGGCTGGCACCGACTTCAAATAGATGAGTGGGTACCGCTTATAATAATTATATTAATTTATTTTACACTTTTGAGTGCCTATTTGTGGTTTTGAAGTCGGTTTATTTTTTTGTTTTTTTTAATACTTTATTTACTTTTAATGTTTGGTTTTATCGCTTGTGTGATGATCTTTAAACGGCTAAACAGTTTTTCTTCTATTACAGCTAAGAACACTTTCGATCAAGTCACTATTCAAACAAAAACAAATAAACCAAAATCATCAACCAGTCCATCCTTTTAGAAACTGCCACAGACAGAGACCCAGACAAACAGATACACTCGTTAAATTTATAACACACCTTCTTTTTGCATTGGGGGTGAAAATATAAACTACTGACGAAAATAATTTATCAATTTATATACAACACTTTATTTATTGAGTACTGTTAAATAAATTATTTATTTATCAATAGACAATCCTATTTTCCGAGCAACATGGAGCAGGTCTTTTCCATTGGTTTGTTGATTGAAAACTTAAAAGCGAAAGGAGCTCTATTAATTAATTTATCACAATACAAAACTCATTGATATTTGTACGGTATTTGAATACAATAAAAGAACAAAGAAAGAACTTATTATCAAACAGAGTCCGTCTCAAAAGATTACAATTCCAAAAATCAAGAGAGAGACTTAATCAAAGCTCGTTGGAAACATTTAATCAACATTTTTAGATCTTGTTGAAGCGAGCACAATTAGTAATTTGGTTGTATTAAAGCAATTTGAGATTCTAATTTCTTTGGGGAAACAAAGATTCTTGTTATGGCGTGAGAGCCTTCAATTTGATTTCAAAATTAAGTGTAATCTATTGGTTTGGGGAGATTTTACTTTGGAATTATTTTCTATAGGAGAGGAATTAGGTTTTGATTGTTTTTTTTATTGTATAGGAGGCAAATGGGCAGACGGATCCTGATGGTAAATACGTACCGCCGCCCATGGGCACCTTCAACTCAAGAGTCACAAGTGCGTTGCCGCCCTTTATGTTGGGAGTAGGGGAAGACGGGAATAGGGGAGAGGGGGGAAAGAAGGGGAAGGGTTAGGACCTCCGGTAACCTCACTCACTCGGCGAAAAGTAATGCAAGTATTGCTTCACTGCCGGTTTTCTGCAAGGCCGTGGTATCGAGCGGAGTCAAGCCGGTCCATACGTGCCGAAGCATGGCTCTCCCACGTAAAATTCGTCAATTCGGAAGTTGTTATCACAACGTTGAAATTAGAATTCTGAGTTGACCAAACGGTCGACATTTGACCTTTCTAAATTTAGAATTACTAGTTACATAATTACACGAAGAGTTGTGTGTTCAAACCGATTTGAACGGACCATTCAAATCGTTTACCATAAATAATACTATCGTGGTAGAGAAACAGTCACCTCAATACCGCCTTACCGAAACAGAAATGTTTGAGTGTACGAGTTTTACAGACGTGTGACTGAGTTTTAGTGTAGGGATATTGACGTCACCGCAATATCGATGTCTAAAAATTTGCAATACCAATATCACTATGGATTTGTAGGATTTTGTACGTTTTGTTACTGTATGTAATATTTAATACTATTTTGCCAGTTGATGTTCCTGTCCTAGTGGGCTTTTCAATTACAGGACTAGCTCTTCCAGCTACTGCAGTCTCAGTCCCGTTTCCCCAAATCCCTTACCCTAGCTCCCTCGAACTATCCATTTTCCTTACCCCAATTTACCTTCTTCTCTGTCCCGTTTTAAAACGACTAGATTCCCAAGGAGGGTTGGCGTCAGGCAGGCAGCAGGCCATAAAAGAAATAAGCTAAATCTAATTTATTATTCATTATATATTTTATTAATAAAAAGAAAATAACTGTATTACCTATACATTGCTCCAACCCCAAATAAAATTGTGAAAAGGACAGAAGATGATGATGTAATATTTATTACTTTAAATAACAGAAGTAAAGAAAGAGCAATAGAATAATAATTTAAGAATTTTCATGCCAGTAGTGTACCAGGCACATAGAATCAGTATGCTGAAGTGCAAGTGGGACGGTCATGTCTCCAGGCAGACTGATGGACGCTGGACCCGACACGTGCTAAAGTGGAGACCGTGATTAGGCAAACGTAGCGTAGGGCACCCTGCGGGATGATGGACCGACGACCTAAAGAAGCTGGCAGCAGATGGATGCGGATTGCCCAAGACGGGAATAATTGGCGCTCTTTGGGGGAGGCCTTCATCCAGCAGTGGACGGCGATAGGTTGACGATGAATTACCAGGTTTTATGTTAAGTAATATACTCACGTTGTACTTTCTCTGGTAAAATTCCGCCATTTGCTTTTGTCCTTAGACACCCCACGCTTCGTTTTCTATCGTTAAACATTTCATGAAAGTAAATTAGTTTCAGGTTTTTTGTAAAACTAAGTATCTCACTTGAAGACATTGTTCATTTAGTACGTAGTTCATCTAGCGTACTAAGTATACACTTAAACACACGTAAAATAGTGCGTCTCCCTTTTTTTGTAACCCGAAAAAAGATAGCGGCCGGAATTGTGATTGGCTAAATGTAGCTTGAACTAGTAGATTATCGAAATTCAAAATTAACTAGTGGTGTAATTTTGTAACTAGTAATTCTAAATTGGGAAAGGTCAAATGTTGACCCTAAGGTCAATTAACAATAAAAGCTAAAAGCAAAATGGTTGGAGCTACCGGTTGTTTTCACAGTATGTTTTAAGGTTTATATTCGGATTTTATTCGTTATTATAATAGTGAAAGTGTAAATAATAAGTGATAATAAGTGTAAATTTAGTGATACTTTCAAAGGCAATACAATATGCGAGATTTCTAAACACTTGGAGTTTTGCCAAATGTTTAAACTTCTGTAACACCACATGGTGACAAGTTCCAACCATCAGAATCATCTGCCACGCCACAGGAATTCTTAAAAAGGTTAAAAAACTTTCTAATTTCAACTTTGTGATAAAAACTTCCGAATTGACGAATTTTAAGTGGGAGAGCCATGCTTCGGCACGTATGGGCCGGCTCGACTCCGATCGATACCACGGCCTCACAGAAAACCGGCAGTGAAGCAATGATTACATTGCATTTCGCCGCGTGAGTGAGGTTACCGGAAGCCCTAACCCTTCCCTCTCCCCTATTCATCCTTCATCTCGACCCCCTCTTCTCCTACTCCCATCTTAAAGGGCGGCAACGCGCTTGTGACTCTCGAGTTGCAGGTGCCCATGGGCGGCGGTACTCATTTACCATCAGGTGACGCTTCTGCTCGTTTACCCCTATACCATAAAAAAAAATTGATAATCCCGTAACAACTTTCTCTTGTGGTGAAATAAGAAAAAAATTATAAGTATATAAAACACAAAATTTTCATTTTAAGGGTTCCGTTCCACAAAAGGAAAAAAGGAACCCTTATAGGATCACTTTGATGTCCGTCTGTCTGTCTGTCTGTCTACCTGTCTGTCTGTCTGTCTACCTGTCTGTCTGTCTGTCTACCTGTCTGTCTGTCTGTCTACCTGTCTGTCTGTCTGTCTACCTGTCTTCTGTCCCTTGAAGCTGTAAAAAAATCAAGCTTCAAAGTCAACGCAATCAAAAGATATGGCCACTAAAGCCTTATTGTTTCAAAATGTTAGCTTTCTGCACTTCTTCTCCACATAAACTTAAAGAATTTCAAATTTCAGATGCCTCCATGCGTAAAATTTACTTAAAAATGGGTACCAATAATTCTCTTCACTTATATGTAGATATGTAACAACCAAGTAAATATAAATAAAATAAACCAAGACCGTCCTACGATAAAAGCTTCCAACCACTTAACAAATAAGTTGAGTGGACACCTTTCCAAACTTTCGCGATGTGTACAAGTACAGATTATTGACATTGGGTCACAACTGTATTTTCTCTTCGAAACAAATAAAACATTTCACTGTTCCACTTTCAGACAAGTCAGACAGATAGACCCTCGTTTTATTTCTGGAAAGCTCTTGATATTTGTAATGGACGATTACAAAACTAGGCGATGTCTATATTTATCTTATGAAAAGCATTTTCTAGTTCTAAGCAATGGCGTAACAATAAGGTGGCAGAGCGGACAAAATGCCACGGGCCCCCGGCTAGAGGGGGCCCCGGGCACCAAAGGTCCTGAACACAGGAGGCACTACTTACCAAATGTATTAATGAATTAGCCACGGGCCTCAGATTATATAGTTACGCCACTGCTTCTAAGGATGATTTGTATGGCGTTTAATATCTATTAAACATTTTAATGACTATCACAGTTTCTCAGTTATTTTCGTGGTCCAGTTTTTTATTTTATTTTCAGGTTCCCCTATTACGTATTGAAGCTTGAACAGGTTAAAGTTATGAAAAATAGAGTCAGTCGTAGGACTGCACGTCAGAAGTGAAAACATAACTTCACAATGTATTTGCATATTCACACACCCATCTGTAAATATATAATTAGGTTAAAAATAAAAAGTAGGTAATAACATATCTAAATGTATACATAGGGTACACTGGAAGTTCTGCGCTCCTGGCCGCTCATAAATTTCGAATGTTATATTTTTTTAATATAAGAAACTCGTCTCCGTCTTACGAATTTTCGATCAGGTCACGTGTCCTGACGCGAGTTTAACATTTTTAACCCATCCCAAAAAGTGTACAACGCCACTAAAGAAGTTTTCACTTCAAAAAGAAAACCCACAAAACTGTTCGTTTTTAGGATCAAATTTGGTCATTCAAATTTTATCCCCTTTCATGTTAACATATTGATCTTATATTTGGTACACAGTAGTTCTGATAACAATACAAATGAACATATTCAGTACTAGCAGTTCCCCAGCTCGGCTACGCTCGCGTGTACATATTTCTTTTCCGCGGAACCCTAATTATTTTTCCAAAATAAAAGTAGAATAAGTTACTTCTTCTAACACCAGGTATGCCAGTGAAAGTCCCGTGGAAATCGATCCACCCGTTCTGAAGATTGAGATTAAAAACTGATTTTTAGGCATAGATATCGTGCAAATAATTGTATGAGCTTAAAAAACCTATTATTTTGACATTACAAACAGACACTTCAATTCTATGTATTTGTATTGATTATTGTAAATTCAAGATGGCCGCCGCCACAAAATGGCGGATTACATATTTTTTCTCAACACCTACCTACATATATAAAATAGATAGGTCCGAGGTATCAGTCATCACACCACTCTCTCTATCAACCTAGGTCACTAATCAGACTCAAAAATAAAATCCTTGTTGGCCGTTTAACACGCACTCAGTTTTTTTAAGTTGTTGTTGTTAAAGTTGTAATAGGATTAAGAATGCTATTCTGTAGACACTTAAAACAACTAAAAGCTGTAAAACCTCGTTATTGCGAACTGAACTGCATCTGAATACGTTATATAAACACTTTGAACGTCATTATCCAACCTTTGTAAAGCGCAAAGTATCAAACTAAGTTTGAAGTGGCAGTATTCAGCTTTAGAATGTCGAGAGACCAATCTGAAGAGCTTAAAGACTTTTAGTACTATATAAATTCATTATACACTAATTAAAACTCTTTATGTGCTATTTGTTCTCTTATTTTTTTGGATAGTGTATCTGCAGAACTCCGCGGTAAAAGCGGAGATCGAGTTGACAATGCACAAGTGACAACACTCATGTTGCGGGTATAGTATATATGGAGGAAACGATCCAGTAAAGTGTATCCAGTTCCACGATAGTGTATCCAGTCAATTATTTACTCAATTTTAAAAATATTACAAAGCTAGTAATTGATAGTAAAATAAACACTTTGACAGTTCCTTTTTGGTTCGAGTCGCCAAAGTGTGGAATGAACTGCCTGCGTCTATTTTTCCAGTTAATTATAATTCTGGAACGTTCAAGTGTCGAGTGCATAGGTTTCTAATTATGTATTTCCACGGGATTAACGCGATTACGAAAAGGTATTACATAATAAATAAATATTAATTATATCATGAACGCGAAAGTTTAAAAGTCTGAATAGGTTTCTCTTGGATAGCCGTGGACCATCTTCTTTTTCATCGTCATTTTCCATCAAGTGATTGTGAAACCAGTCGAATTGAGAACGTCTCTTAAACCATATTTTGAAGTCGGTTAATAAAATTACATAGAAATATTAAAATATATATCGCGATGTATTTAGAACTAGCAGCGGCCCGCGGTTTCACCCGCGTAAGTCCCGATCCCGTGGAAATATCGGGATAAAAAGTAGCCTATGCGTTAATCCAGGTCTTCAGCTATCTACATACCAAGTTTCATCGCAATCGGTTCAGTGGTTTTTGCGTGAAAGAGTAACACAAATAGTACTCGTACGTACAGATTTTAAACACATGGCGATATATTTTTTACTACACTTTACGTCTCCAAGCTCCATAGACACCGTTGCCACCTGGATAATGTGCTTGATTATCAACATACTTAGTTTTAAATAAAATGTACTTTCTCTGATACCTTTGCGGCACAAATTATAGATGAATTTAGTTTTGTAGCAAGCGACGACTTGTTATTTGCAGATCAAGTATCAATTTCCTATGTTCGCAAGTAAAAATTCATTAAACTTCCTAAAACCTTAAAAATAAAAAAGAACAAAGGTAAAATCCCCAAAAAGGAAACTGATGAACACATTTTCTTCAATCATAGTTAAGAACGCTCTCGTACGAATCACCTTCCAGTAGTTGCGAGAACTTCCAAACAAACCGGTTGAACTTATAATCCTCCTCGGTCATTTGAAAACACCAAACACTTAATTATATCAAATCAAAAAACTACCTACTTTTGCTATTATTACTACATATTATAAAACAAAGTCCCCCGCCGCGTCTGTCTGTCTGTCTGTTCGCGATAAACTCAAAAACTACTGAACGGATTTTCATGCGGTTTTCACTAATAGACAGAGTGATTCATGAAGAAGGTCCTGGTATATAATTTGTACCCGTGCGAAGCCGGGGCGGGATAACGTGAGACATCTCACACGCGGCCGACTGATCCCAAACTAGGCAGAACTTTTACTATGGTAACCAGACTAACAGACAGTTATATATATTTCCAAGTACATACATATCACTACATATTATAAAACAAAGTCCCCCGCCGCCTCTGTCTGTCTGTCTGTCTGTCTGTCTGTTCGCGATAAACTCAAAAACTACTGAACGGATTTTGTGAACGGATGTGGTTTTCACCAATAGATAGAGCGATTCATGAGGAAGGTTTAGGTATGTAATCTGTTAAGGTTATGTGTAAATTGGTTGAAATATGACGATGATTGTTGAAGATGTCTCTGCTAACCGTGCGAAGCTAGGGCGGGTTGTTAGTTTTAGATAAATTACAACCAGACACAGAACAAATGATTATGCTCCTCACACAATTATTTGTCCTCAGTGGGAATCGAACCCACACAAAGGATCACTAACCACTAGCCCAACAGGCCAGTCAAAATGGCAAAAAGGAATGAAGTTGATTTTTAATTATAAAATTTATTTATTTTGTAACATTTGGATACAAACAACATATTAATAGCCATCCTAATTTATTGATGAACATGTCTTCAAAAATCCAAACAAATTCCAAGAAAAGTTTTATGTAGACTTGGCAAAATGTCAGTCTTCAAGTACCAAGTTTATCTCCTGCTAATATCTTCATCTTATCCGAAAAGTTGTGCTCAAAGAGAGCCAGCGAATTTGAATGGCTTCTAGTAGAAGCCTGAAAATTATTGAGTAATATTATGTTATGTAGTTTTTTTGTAAGAATTTATGGAGGTCTATGGAGTACTTGAGTGCTGATCTACTTATTTATCTTCCTAATTCTTAGACTTTTTTTAAGGAAAGGAGGTAAACGAGCAGACGGGTCACCTGATGGTAAGTGAACGACGACGGAGTGACTACCGACAGCTTTTATGAGAAACCGAGGTAAAAATACCTGGAACTTCAAACGGCCATAGCTTGTAAACGGATAGTATTTTTTTTATTAATTTTTTTTGTTACTGCCTGTTAGCGTCATACCCTTTCAGTGATTTAAATAAGTGTTCCTTTTTTAAATACACCCTGTAGACATATACTTTTGTTTAATTTTTTTTTTAATTATTTAATTGAAAACATTAAATTATTTCCATCGATAACTTTTTAAGATTTCAATTTATCTTTTTCGTTACAAGAGGGTTGCTGCGTGTTAGTCACATATAACATTTTACACGATTACCAACAACGAGTTTTATTATTGGAATTTGTCGGAGTTGGTTGTATAATTTTTACTTTTTTTTTAATATTTTTTAATTGTTTAAGCCAAGTTACTATATGACTTAGGCCTTTTTTATTTATGCAAAAGATTAAGAATTGTAGCAATTCATTACATAATTAAAATAATCGAAACAAAAATGTAAAGAAATATGTAAATTCTAGAACAAATATGGAAATGTGGGATTAGTTTCATCATTCCCATATTTCTGCCCGAATCTCCATATTTGCATATTATTGTTCCGATATTTTTTTGTACGAGAATACTGAATTAGTTTCAGTATTCTCATACAAAAAAATAAGTATTCAAATGATGAAACAAAAATACGGCTACTTTGAAAATTAATTAACATTTGTTTAGTAAACTGTAATCGTTACAGTTTTCGTCGTACATAGAAAATAATTTCTATATGGAACAATAGTTGGAAATATTGACTTTTGTATTACCTCAAATTATAAGGAAAGCATATATAGCGTATACATAAATGCACAGAAGAAAAAGTTAAATAAAAACTATAAAAACATATCCTTTTTGTAAATCGATGGTTCCGCAAGTTACGATTCCATTCCTTTTTATAAATAAAATCCGAGCAATCTCTCGCTTCCAATTGACAAGTATTAAAGAAAATCTATCTAATCTTATTTTATTTTCACACCTCTCAATATCTTTCTATATTCCCCGTTTCAATATTCAATACCTAGTAAAAGTTGTTATACAAATCTGTCGTTGATAGAAAAAGGAATCGACCCTAACAAAAAGTCTTCTATACAACGTATTTGTGAAGGAAATTATGTTTCTTTGAAGAAAATTCAGTATAATTAAGCATTTCAATACGAAATACATCATTTAATTAAAGCGAACGTAAAAAGGACCCTACGGAAACGAACAGCTTTGGTGAAGCGAAATAATGCTTGAATTCAAAATCTCACCTTTTTCTTGTCGATCTTAAGTCTTGATATGCCTCTTGTTACAACAAAACTAACACTACTTAAGTCACAGAAATATATATTTAGATAATATTCAAAGAGTAAGTATGGGATATTATTTAATTTCAACACGATTACGCGAACATGTTAAATACGATTCGGCGAAAACCGGCCAGAGAGTCAACGTTCGTGCGTCCGACTCCCTGAAGCGTCGGGCGAAAACTGGCAGCGAGAAAATGATGGAACACCTCTGTTCAGAATTTCCAATTCTCAAAACAGCACAACTCGATATAAAGTACAAGTGAACTCCAGCTTACTTGCTTTCGAATTTGGGTTCAAATTTGGTCGTATTGGAAATGGATTTATGCCGCTGAGAATCAAAAATGTTAGCAGGTAAGTCATGGTAAGTTTGGAAAATTCGATTAATTTCCTATGTTAAAATAATTAATTATTGTTTTCGTTATTTATTGGATCAAAAGGAAACCTTAAACGCTCTTCAGCTTAAAAAAAAATTGTTTTTTATTTTTAAATTATTTTTAACCTTTGTAAGTTCAAAAATGTTTTGTTCGAATTTTAGCCATCCGCCTTAGGAAACTCTTTGACCCCAGAAAAGACGGCAGTTAATTACTACTGACGTATTGTATGTCAGCCATTGAGTTTAGACACCAGATCTTCATTTGGGGAGGGGAGGTAGTGACAGAACTACGGCTTAGAAATTTGCCTCCTTTTTTCTATGTGTGGAATCCCCCTAGGGCTACCGTGGCTACCATGGGTTTTCAGCTGAGGGGTGTGTCGAAAGCGAAGCAACTAAAAGCATATGATGTACCGTACTGCGCCTAAAATAGGAGGGGGTCTGAAAACGGTTATTAGAAAGTCGTTACCTTTGCTTCATTAATCCAAGTTATAAACTGACAACATTCGCCAGAACAATGAGATGAAAATGTGGAATTTCTAAGACAGTAAAGGTTAAAGTTCTCCCTAAGTGTATAAAGTACTTAAAAATTAAAACATTTTACCGTCCGGCAGTCTCTGTCTCATTGTTATATGTATGTCAAAATATCACGCTTGTTTATAAGAAGGGGTAAGTAGAGGCATAGTATGTTGGTGTGTGATACAAATTACACTCGGTTCGAAACCTTTATTTGTAATTCCACGTAGTAGGGGGCGAGCCTGTTACCGCTTACGGGGCACGTCTCCAGTCTTCGTGCCGTAGCTTTGCTGAGAATTTCCAACCAGAAAACCTAGATAAAACACATACATAAATACCATATTAAGCCAAATCACATCACCAAGAAGTTTGTCTTACCTATTTTGAAACTGTCAGTCCATCTTTGGTTAATTAATTTGTTGTCAATGATAATAAAAGGAAGCAGTCTTAACCTTTCAATTATCTTATCATCGTCGCCATTTTGCAATTTGTAAAGAGTTAAAAATATCCTGCCAAAGTTTCAGGATAATTAATAAAATTTATCAATAAAATAATTAGTACTTAATAGATGAGGACAAAGATGGCGCTGCTGTGCCGCCACCGCACCTCTAGGCTGTGTATATGCGACGCGACGTTGACAGCCCGCAAACGCACCCACGCCACACCGACGCTGCTTTCGCAATGTCAGGATTTGTATTCATTACAGAATTACGGTTATTATTATTTCATTAATTGCCGCCTACGAAAGTTCACGGGCTTCGGGAAATATTGGAATAACTGTTTAATTACAAGCGTAAAACTTAAAAGCTTGGTATGAGATTATCAAGATCTAAATATCATCTTTTCATACATTTTTATCAGTACATATTATAAAACAAAGTCCCCCGGCGCGTCTGTCTGCCTGTCTATTCGCGATAAACTCAAACCTACTAAACGGATTTTCATGCGGTTTTCACCAATAGATAGAGCGATTCATGAGGAAGGTTTAGGTATATAATTTGTTAAGGTTTTGTGTAAATTGGTTTAAATATGATGATGATTGTTGAAGCCTCTGCTACCCGTGCGAAACCGGGGTTGGTTGCTAGTAAAGTGTATAAAATTCACCATGTTGCTCTTTTAATCAAAATAGGATGAATTTATAACCTTCTCTTTGGCTCCTTGGTATGATTGTGCCTATTTCTGTACATATACAGTCTGAGAGCCATGCTTTGGCACGTATGGGCCGTCACGATCGGAGTGATACCACGGCCTCACAGAAAACCGGCAGTTAAGCAATGCTTGCATTATATTTCGCCGAGTGAGTGAGGTTACCGGAGGCCCTAAGCCTTCCTTCTCTCCCTCTTTCCCTCTCCTCCCCCTCCCTGCACACTCCCTCTTCTCTCCGTTCTCCTACTCCCACCTTAAAGGCCGGCAACGCACTTGTGACTCTCGAGTTGCAGGTACAAACGGGCGGCGGTAGTCACTTACCATCAGGTGACCCGTCTGCTCGTTTGCCCCCTATACCATAAAAAAAAACATAGGCAAACACTAACTTCTTTTTTAAGGTGAAATCTTCTTTAGGCACGTTTGTGCACTTTTACTATGGGGAAAAAGCTCTGCACTCGTGTCCGTCACGTTAATAATACATGTATAGATCCACTAGATGGTCCGCCATCTGTCGGCCATCGGCTAATGTGACGTTTTAAGTTCGTCGTTTCGTTTAAGTTTTTACTTCTGTCGGCAGTCCCATGACTGTCTATTTTTTTTATTTAAACTAGACATCATTCAATACATGTCTGTGATGTTTATGGCCAGCGAGTCTACACGGTTACTAGATGCGGTGTATGCCACTCCGCAGTGTAGGTATAAAGCTACAAGTACATGACGGTGCCGATCCAAAATTCAGTGGGTTGCCGTGCGCCGGTCGGGTTGCACGTTAGTGTGATGCTCACTCACGCACTGTGGCGCAACATCCGTTCGTATCTAGACTATCAAGTTATTAGTACACATAACTTACTAGTAATTAAATATTCAGATTAATTCATTCTTTAAAAAAAGACAACCCTAACGTCGTGGCGTCGTCAGAACAGGTAAGAGTTACGCGATAGAAAGAGAGGCAACTTGGAGGTGAATATAACTGTAGGTATGTAGCGCCGTGCGAGCTGAAGTGCGACTTTATTGGGTCGGCACAAGAGTCAATATTTATTTAAATGATTTCGTGAAGTGGAACATCTGTACTATTATGTATACTGTGACATGAGCCCTTAGAAATTTATGATTTAAATTTCGAATGTCAATGAACTTTAAATGTCAAAGTTAAAGACATGAAATATCAGATTGTTTGATAAGTACTGGTTATAAAAGAAAGACAGGCAGCTTTTAGGTCTTCATATTTAATATTCATTGTCTTGAGTTACACTAGTGGGACAGAGGCGGCGGCCATCTTCGGAGAGAGAGAGGGAGACAGCAGATATGTTCTAATGCTAGTATTGGAAAATAGACTAGGGATGTAACATGTACATTTTTTTTTGGATTTGGAACACTGACAGCAAATACTCGTAATCCACTGAATATGAGACCTCGTTTAATTACGTCCTCTCACTGTTACTAAAAGTGAAGTGCTGGTTGCAAAAGACATAATAAAAACTTAAAATTGTATGGTATTTGTATATTTCAACTTCGTATATGTATAATTTTATTAAAACGTTTTCTCTTTGGAGTTTTAAAAGCGTTTATTACCAATTAACATTCAGATGATGCAGAGATTAAAAAAAAAAAAAAAACTTTCTGTATTGGAAGTTCGCCACCATAAAAGAGCATCTACAGAACATGCCCGTAGACCTGAATGAAGAAAGCCGCATGGTAGGTGTAACAATGAACACTTCCAAAACGAAAACCATGAAAAACGCATGCGAAGACGTCATGAGTACAATTGAGTATGTAAAAAATACACTTCGCTGGTTTGCGATAATAGCGACGTAACTAAAAATTATTGATTTTAGAGAATGGAAATGTTTTGTGATTTCCGCTAGAGTATTTTGTTCTAAATATATAATGAACTTGTCGTTTTCTAACGAACGTTAGCACGGAAATCGGCTTTGCCTCTTTGTTCACCATAAAATATCAAAGATTTATGATCGTTTGGCATACTTAATTCAATTCGCCTGAATTTTGAATTAAGTCGATATTCTCGCAAACGCGCGACTTACTTACGACAACAAATGTCAACTACCGATATAATGTCAAAGGAAATAGATACCAGAATTGGAAACGCATGGAAATGGTACTGGCAGCAATCGTCAATCATCATTATCATCATTTTAGTCATAGAACGTCCACTGATGGACATAGGCCTCCATTAATAACTTTCAAGAAGATTGGATGGAAGCGGCCTGCATCCACCGACAGCCTGCGATCTTTACTAGGTCGTCTGTCCACCGCAGTGGCGTAACTATACCATCTAGGCCCGTAGCTAATTTATTGAATGGGGCCCTCCCTTAGGGTACCACCACACACATCGATTGCTGATAGAATATATCAGTTTTCGACGATCATTAGTTATTACCACACCAATTCGTCTGGAAAAAACCAAATCATTCGAAGTCGATCGATTGGTGTGCTGGCTAGATTAAGGGTAATCTAATAAGACCAGTTGGATCATTTTTATAAATCACTAATTAAAGTGACAGGTTAGACTGAAATTGTAAACAATTTCTTTCATTGTAAGGAAACAGGATTCAATACACGAAGCTTACGTTTTACGTTTACCTTTCTGTGAACAATTTTAGGAAATGAAAGACTGGTGGACCACTTGTAACCCACTTTAAAAACGAGGAGGTTCTCAATTTGATAGAATATTTTTTGTGTGTACCTATATTACGCGATATCTTCGAAATTTGTAAACCGATTTCAATCATTATTGAAGTGAAAACTTCTTTAGCGGCACTGTGCACTTTTTGGGATGGGTAAAAAATTTTAAACTCGCGTCAGGATACGTGACCTGGTCGAAAATTCGTAAGACGGAGCCGAGTTTCTCATATTTAAAAAAATATTTTTACGCCATCTGGGGATTCTGCGCGATACTACTGTAGTTTGATATATACTTATGTATTATATGGTATAGATCCACTAGAGGGCGCTAATCTAAACATTGAGTTTTGTCAGCTCCTTATTAATTAATCTTTAAAAAATACGACTGACAGTTTTTTTTTCATTTGTATTAGTTGTACTCAAGGTTTCGATTTAAATATGAAGAAAATATTGTACCTCTAATAGTGGAAAACTCAGAGATGATACAGCTTATTAAAATTAATAATGATTTAGGCGCATTGAAGTCTTTGATACTTTTTTAAAGTTAATAACTGCTACATCTTTTGAACCCCTTTTTTAAATCTGTAAATTCATATTGATACTTTTCCAGTTCTTCAAGATAAACTTGCAAACACTTCAAAATCAAAAGGAAGCATTATTAGCTTGGTGTTTTTAAGACTAAAGTGCTTGGAGGCTGCGAATATAGTCTACAGAATTTCGAAATGAAATCCAAGAAGGAAACCAGTTAAAATAAAGTTTGTAGTTTTGATTTTGTTGTTTGATTAGAACAGAGTTTTTGTTGTTAGGATTCCGCCTTCCTATTTCGAGAATTTGACGGCAAATATGCTGCTCTAAACTTTTAACAACATCCATGTATACACAAAATCCATGTATACATTTTCGCAAATAAATATTTTTGTATTTGTATTTGCTAAAATTTAAGATGAAATTGGATGCTAGAAACGTGATTTTGAGGCACATGAAATTGTAATAACAAATAATTAAAATAAAATAAACTTTAAAATTGAAGAAAATTTCCATACAATAAACTTCTGGTTTTGCTCGATCTTAATACATACCTACATGAAATTTTCACGGAATTTCAATACGATTTTTATATTTATTTATTATATAGAATATAATAATACTCTCTATACCTAAACATTGTAAAAAAGAAATCAAGTTAACACGGGGAGTGTTAACCCCCCTCCACACACACATACACACAAAACATGTTTTTTGCTAAATCTTAATACATATATTATATAATGGCAATAGGCGCTTGAAATGTTTACAGATTATACAAAAGTGCTTCTCTTAGTGCCTTCTGTGCCGGCCTTCAGGCCGTGGCTGGGGACCCCTAAGATCTTAGGCCCGTGGCATTTTGCCCGCTCTGCCACCCATTTGTTACGCCACTGGTCCGTCCTACGCTGCGCTTTCCGTTCCGTGGTCTCCCTTCGAAAACTTTTCGGGCCCTTCGACCATCCGTTCTACGTGCTGTGTGCCCAATTCGGTAACCGTCAATATAACATAAAAACTATCATTCGTAGCACTGCACGTCAGTAGTGAAAACATAACTTTTACATACATACATACACACACATATATATCTGTGTGTATATATGTAACTGACGGCGTGACGGTCACGCGAGTTTAATGCTTTATCCTCACACCAAAAGTGCCTAACGAGCCTAAAGATGTTTTCACTTCAATCATTATTGGAAAAACTTTTTTGAGTCTGAATAAAGGCTTATCTATGAGTTTGTTTGGTTGAACGCGCTAATCTCAGGAACTACTGGTTCGAATTGGAAAATTCTTTTAGTGTTGGATAGCCCATTTATCGAAGAAGGCTATAGGCTATATAACATCACCCTAAGGCCAATAGGAGAAGAGCATCAATGAAAAATGTTCCAAAAACAGGGAAAATTTATCCCCGTCTCTCTTATGTCACGCAGACGAAGTTATTATAATTTATAGAAAGCGTTATATTATAAATGCGAATGTGAGTGGAGGTGACTTACCCTTCGCTCAAAAGGGGGGGAAGGTTTTGGCTGGTATGTCGGAAGGGCACATGTGCTTCAAAACCCTCAGTAATCCCCTTGGTCGCTAGTTCTTGAGTTTTATCACCAACAAGACGTTTTTTCTTGATGACAGGGAACACTCGCGTGTGATTTTATATATATATAATGCGGTTTTGATTATTATTTAAGAGCTCCCCATATGGAGCCCGTGCGCACGCGTCGACATCTTTTTTGCGAGGGGAAGCGGAAGCGGGAGGTGTAGGATAGGAAGGGGAAAGGGCGTGTTATGCGTTCGGATATGTGTTATGAATGTTTACTACTTATGTAGTATACCTTTATCCTATAAATGTATGAAATCCTTCTGTTGTGGGAGAGCCATGCTTCGGCACGTATGGGCGCGCTCGACTCCGCTCGTTACCACGGCCTCACAGAAAACCGGCCGTGAAGCAATACTTGCATTGCATTTCGCCGCGTGACTGAGGTTACCGGAGGCCCTAACCCTTCCCTCTCCCTTATTCCCGTCCTTCCCCTCTTCCCTCTCTTCCCACTCTTCCCCCCTCTTCTCCGACTTGCACTTTAAGGGCGGCAACGCACTTGTGACTCTCGAGTTGCAAGTGCCCATGGGCGGCAGTAGTCATTTACCATCAGTTGACCCGTCTGCTCGTTTGCCCCCTATATCATAAAAAAAAGGATTAAAACTATGATCTAATTATAGGGTAAACGGCGTTTAGAGTGAGTTTGTTTGTTTTACTACTCAACGAATCATCATGAAATATTACATTCACATAAATAAATAGAAGAAAGAAATTTACAAAAAAAATCTTTTTTTAAAATTAAATACTGTCCCCGAGGGATTCCTGAATTGAAAATTATAATGTTCAACATTCACCAACCATTAGGGATTCTCAAAAATCAACAAAATGTGTATAATAATAACACTGTCTCTATTTAAATTGGTTATTTTATTTCCTCAGTGCGAAATTGGACCTCGATGTTCTCTGAGGTCACAAAACAATTAAACAATATTCTAGACTCTCGAAAAGCGATCTACCCCCAAAACTAAGGATAGCTTGTACTTGAACTAAAGGTTTTAGAACATAAAAAACCATACATACATGTTAGAAACAGTCTCACAACCACTGATATAAAATATGAAAATCACTAACTAACAGTAATTGCCAAGTTGTTTGTACCTCTATTCGCACTCAAGACAAAGTTCTGAACTTATTCCTACCCTTTTTATAACCTATATCTAACTAACTATCTAATATAACTATTCATTAATATTTATCAATCGACCAATACCATTGCGTTACCGGTATAACCAGTCAAAATAATGTCTATTAACTTATTCTTATTAAATGGTGAACTGTGTTATCATCTATTATAGTTTGTCCCTATTTCTAATAAAATAAATAAGAGTTTTTGATGTGGCGACGACATACATTTCACACTTAAAAGGTCTGCACGTCAGAAGTAAAACATACCTTACTTATACATACACACGTCTGTATGTATGTATCTGAGCGGGATGGTCAGTCGCGAATTCAGTGCTTTTTCCCTTACCAAAAGTGCCCAACGTGCCTAAAGAAGTTTTCACACACATCGGTATATTTGTATCTGAGCGGGACGGTCACTGCTTTGTCCCCATACCAATAGCGCCCAACATGTCTAAAGAAGTTTTCACACACATCGGTATATTTGTATCTGAGCGGGACGGTCACTGCTTTGTCCCCATACCAATAGCGCCCAACATGCCTAAAGAAGTTTTCACACACATCGGTATATTTGTATCTGAGCGGGACGGTCACTGCTTTGTCCCCATCCCAATAGCGCCCAACATGCCTAAAGAAGTTTTCACACACATCGGTATATTTGTATCTGAGCGGGACGGTCACTGCTTTGTCCCCATACCAATAGCGCCCAACATGCCTAAAGAAGTTTTCACACACATCGGTATATTTGTATCTGATCGGGACGGTCACTGCTTTGTCCCCATACCAATAGCGCCCAACATGCCTAAAGAAGTTTTCACACACATCGGTATATTTGTATCTGAGCGGGACGGTCACTGCTTTGTCCCCATACCAATAGCGCCCAACATGCCTAAAGAAGTTTTCACACACATCGGTATATTTGTATCTGAGCGGGACGGTCACTGCTTTGTCCCCATACCAATAGCGCCCAACATGCCTAAAGAAGTTTTCACACACATCGGTATATTTGTATCTGAGCGGGACGGTCACTGCTTTGTCCCCATACCAATAGCGCCCAACATGCCTAAAGAAGTTTTCACATACATCGGTATATTTGTATCTGAGCGGGACGGTCACTGCTTTGTCCCCATACCAATAGCGCACAACATGCCTAAAGAAGTTTTCACACACATCGGTATATTTGTATCTGAGCGGGACGGTCACTGCTTTGTCCCCATACCAATAGCGCCCAACATGCCTAAAGAAGTTTTCACACACATCGGTATATTTGTATCTGAGCGGGACGGTCACTGCTTTGTCCCCATACCAATAGCGCCCAACATGCCTAAAGAAGTTTTCACACACATCGGTATATTTGTATCTGAGCGGGACGGTCACTGCTTTGTCCCCATACCAATAGCGCCCAACATGCCTAAAGAAGTTTTCACACACATCGGTATATTTGTATCTGAGCGGGACGGTCACTGCTTTGTCCCCATACCAATAGCGCCCAACATGCCTAAAGAAGTTTTCACACACATCGGTATATTTGTATCTGAGCGGGACGGTCACTGCTTTGTCCCCATACCAATAGCGCACAACATGCCTAAAGAAGTTTTCACACACATCGGTATATTTGTATCTGAGCGGGACGGTCACTGCTTTGTCCCCATACCAATAGCGCCCAACATGCCTAAAGAAGTTTTCACACACATCGGTAGCTCATCATCGGACAGGTCCTATATTTGTTTGCTAATCAGTAATCTATCTATATATATATATAAATGAATTGCTATATATGTTAGTCTCGCTAAAACTCGAGAACGGCTGGACCGATTTGGTAAATTTAGGTCTTGAATTATTTGTGGAAGTCCAGAGAAGGTTTAAAAGGTGAATAAATATGAAAATGCTCGGAATTAAATAAATCTATCTTCTATCTATCTATATATATATATATATATATAAATGAATTGCTGTTCGTTAGTCTCGCTAAAGCTCAAATATGGCTGAACGGATTATAATAATTTTTGTTTCCTTTTATTTGCTCTACTACAGGGGTGGTTTAAAAAGTAAAATATATAGAGAAAACCCAAAAGAACTCATAAAAAACGAAAAAATAAAAATTGGTAATTTTGTATGGAAATCGCCCGTTCGTATTACTTTTAATAGATGACGATCGTGACGGACCTGTTGTCTAACTGACGTGCTATACAAAACTGACATGACTTCCATCGCAACTAACTTTTAATAGATGGCGTTCGTAATCATTTCTTCCGTGTGGTCGTGTAAAATCTTACTAATATTATAAACGTGAAAGTTTGTGAGAATGAATGGATGGATGGATGTTTGTTACTCTTTCACGCCAAAACTACTGAACCGATTGCAACGAAACTTGGTATGTAGATAGCTGGAGATCTGGATTAACATATAGAATACTTTTTATCCAGATATTCCCACGGGATCGGGACTTACGCAGGTGAAACCGCGGGGCGCTGCTAGTATTTAAAAAAAATCTCATGTTTATTGGCCAAATACATTAGGAGATAATAAAAGCAACGAGGAAAATTGCGAGCTAGAATCCTATTTTAATATTACCATGAACACGTTTGTTAAATGTTGCAGGTGCTGTCATTATAGGGACTCACTGTTTTAGTACGCGTTAAATTCACTGGAGTTGGCAGCTAATGATTTGTATTTTTTACAGACTTTACAAAGCGTTTGAGTGATAAAGAACTTGAAAAAAATGTTGAAGTTTTGATTGCCTTTTTTCTTCTTTTTTTAAGAGACAACTCCCGCATTAGGAATAATCCTGTATCGCGGGGAGCTTCACGAACATTCAAACAACGGACACAAAGAACACCCAGACTCGGGACAACTATTTGCGGATCACACAAATTTTTGACCCGTGTGGATTTTGAACCCACAACACTCGGCGTGGCGTAGTGGCGAGTTAACCACTTAAACCATTGCGCCATCTGTGAAGTCATCCTTTTCTTAGGACCAAAAAAATTTGAGTTTTTCTTAATTTTTTTAAAGACAAATCTCGCATTAAGGATCCTTTAATATTTCATTTCTGCACTAGCAGCGCCCCACAGTTTCCCCCGCGTAAGTCCCGATCCCGTGGGAATATAGGGATAAAAAGTAGCCTATATGTTAATCCAGGTCTCCAGCTATCTACATACCAAGTTTAATCGCAATCGGTTCAGTAGTTTTGGCGTGAAAGAGTAACAAACATCCATACATACATACATCCTCACAAACTTTCACGTTTATAATATTAGTAGGATTTGAGATTCGAATACTTCAATATACATATATAAAGGCTAAATGAAGACGCTGTTTTCAAATATTTCTAGTAAATAATTAACATACTTTATGGTAAAAAAAATTGAAGAAGAAAAAAAAAGAAACAGTTTGTTACTTAAAACTTTATAATGTATTTTAACTTTGTAAGTACATCATCTAACTTCGGAAAACTGCGTGTTTCAGTTTAGTAATTTATTCTAGGGTTAAGTTCTGTTTTAGCGTTTAGCTAGGAACTTATCTGGCAGTGCACGTAGAGCTACTGTATGTTTTTGCTTATTGGAAGGCGTTGTTGTTGGCCGCATAATGACCACCAACAGACAGAAACGGAAGCTCTTTAGATTTGCAAAGAAGAAAATTATTGTTAAAAACTATATTAATGGTTAAGTGGTGGCGGTAGGAATTAATGGGTCTCGTGGAAGAGGCGGCCGGTTATCTCACTCTTACTCACTCTTATAAAGACATGATTGAGGTGGAAAGGGTCGAAACAAAATTGGTCAGAACCAGCTGAGATTTGCTTAGTGTACCGTGATGAAGGCCTACCACGGCCTCACAGAAAACCGGCATTGAAGCAATGCTTGCATTGCTTTTCGCCGAGTGAGTGAGGTTATTGGAGGCCCTAACCCTTTCCTCTTCCCCCCTTCCCCTACTCCTACCTTGCCGGCCGGCAATGCACTTGTGACTCTTGATTTGCAGGTGCCCATGGGCGGCGGTTGTCATTTACCATCAGGTGACCCGTCAGCTCGTTTGCCTCCTATGCCATAAAAAAAAAAACATTATGAAAAGAAATATACGTAAATTCGCCCTCCATTCTGACTATTTAAATTTTTGGTCACGTTGATGAAACTAATTGGACAGATTTAACCTGTGTAATTTGACCTTTGCTTGTTATTTGTACGGCTTACGGTACACAGGGATCATTCCAATGTGTGGAAGTTATCTTCTAATTTATTTATATTGCAGGGGAGATAAAACCGGTGTAGGCGTTTTTGTGTTTATAGATCTATCCTATTTAAGATTTAAGCCATCGGCTATAGAGTTTGAGCGCTAGATAAGTCCAAAGACCACGGTTATAGATACGGATGATACTAAAATGGTGGCCCTCAGCTTAACGGCCTCGAGAGATGCTTTTTCACGCCCTACTTAAAGGACCCTGGATTATATGACGAAGGGAACACGTGTGGTGGTAATGCTTTCCATATTTTGATGGTGCGGTAAAGAAAGGAGGTGCTGAACGTTTAAACGGAGAACCTCCAAACAAACCGGTCGTTGAGCGCCACCTCGAGATCCAACTTTATGGTAGCGGCTTTCTGTCTCTTACCTCGCGCTATCATGAGGGTTTCATCGGCGTAGCATGTCACGAAAGCACCTCCAAATAGCACACCACGCAGTAGCCATTTGATTATTATCATTTAGCCAGCTAGCCACAAGTTTGAGCGCTACTTGTGACTGGCTACTCTGGTCAGCCTTCTTGTCGTCGTTTTATTGCAGTGTCTTCCATAATAAATAAGTTGATATGCGAGTTTGAAATTTGTTATTACTCAACACGTTCAAAGAGAAAAACATCGTAGGTAAAACTACCTGGAAATACTATCTTAGAGTCTTGAAGGTGTGTGAAATATGTCAGTTCAAATCAGCGCGGCTGCGGGATGAACTATGACCTTATTTATCCATATTGAGAGGAGCCTTTGAGAATTATGAACGTATTATCTTGAATGTTCTTGAGAATGTAAGTATATTCTGAATTTAATGACAACATGTTAGAGAGAAAATCAATTGCAATAGGACACAAAATGCAACTACTTCCACTTCGAACTAATAGCATATTATCGCACGAAACCCACACGTCTTTAAGTCCGCACGTGTGACTTAACGTGGGCGACCATTGCCGAGGAAGACTGCAATGTAATAATATTTCTTTCTTCAATTTAATTTATAAATTAATTTCCTTTCATAACTAAACTAGTTTTCTTTCACGCTAAAGTAAATTTTGTCAACCAATTGAAGTCCCCTTCGGGAACAGTTTTTTTCTCTGGACGAAATCCTTTCCTATAACCCTGAAAACGTGTATCCAAAATTTTATGATGATTGATCGAGTAATTAAGGTGTGAAAGCGTATCTAACAAACAAACAAGGAAACAAAACCCACATTTAGATTTGGAATATTAGTTGGGACAGTCTAAGATATCAAACACTTACACACGTTATTTGCATAGATGTCGCGGTGGTTTCAATTTAACCTATCAGAAAACTAGTGCATCATAGTCAAGAGGCGTGCAACATTACTCTGAGATGGTTGCCCCTTTATTTATTTTATGTCGAATATCAAAACCTTTATTCTATACGTGTTTAATTTATCTGTCTGGAACATTTTTTCCTTGGTTTACCATAATCAGCCGCCACGGCTTCAAATGTTGTCAGTCCCCTTTTTCAATCCCTTTCCCCAGTTTTCAATCCCTTTAGAATATAATGATCTTTTTTAAAGGCTTTAATTTGCTTACTCACACTCACAGTGATAAAAAATACTGAGTAAGTAAGCAAAAAAATAATAAAAAAATTGTAAACGTAAACGAATACACATACTTCGGACTGTTGATCTTAACAACGGACACAATGGTCCCGATTCTATTGTATACTTGACTAAACTAAAACCTGACTTACTTTCTTCATATGAAATCAACCTTGTCTTCTTCGTAACAAGGTCTATTTGTTACTGGCATCTATTTCTCAGGGCCACTAAATTTCACTAAAACCTGTCAACATATACTCAACTTTATTTCCACGCATCGAGAGTCCCTATTTATTCAAATGCCGTATAATTGCCGTATAAAAACTTGTTCAAAACGAACTAAGATGATGTTATTTTAATCGACACCTACGAAGACGCTCACTAAAAACACAGAGCAAAAGAGATGACATTCAACGGATAGCGGCTCTCGCTACGTAAATTTGCAATAAGACCTTGTTTCAAAGTGTACAAGGTTTACATTTTGTATGAAGAAAATTTAGTCAATTATAGTCAAGAGAGTAATACAACAGAATTGACACCAATGTATTAGGAATTAGAAAGAAGGATTGCTACCTAATACATGGAAATGATTTTGGTCTCTCAGCGAAATAATGAAAAATAACGAAATACCTATCAAAGACAAAAGGAAAGTTTACAACACCTGTGTCCTACCGTGCTTGACGTATGGATGCCAAACGTGGATCATAACACAACAGATGAAGAACAAAAACTTAACTTTGCCGTCCTAAAAATAATCTTCCATATATCCTAACAGACAGACGGACGATGAAGTGATCCTATAAGGGTTCCTTGTTTTCCTGTTTTGTCAAGTAAGAAGCAGCATTTAGCGGTATATCTGTAATGATTTTTTTCTGTAACACCTTCGCTGACAGTAAGCACTTACCCCGACATCACAAAAAGGCAGTGAAATTCTCCGTACAAAATGATGAACGTCTCTCGACGTAGTCTTGTGTTTATCTAAATGCGACACTACATCGACAGACGTAAGCAACAGTTTCTTCTATGTTTTGTGGTTCATAGTTCGTGTCATAACTATAAATAATCACCGTCATAATCCTCAAAGGGTGATCTAAATCTGCTTCAGATGCAGAATTTGATGAAAAAATCGTCAAACAAGCGTATTGTTTAACCTTTCTTGGAACTTCTGGCTTACACCATTAGTAAATCAATCGACAACCTATAAAATCTCCAAGCTGGGCATAAGCTTTTCTACATTAGATGTGTAAATTAGCAACGGCTAATTTACACGAAAAGTCTTGAATTTTTTTTCCAATCCGACACCATAATAAAATGATATAATAATACTAGTTTGACCCAAGTTTTTCAATGATAGTCTGTTATTTTGTAAATCAATATACCTAAGTAATAAAACATATTGATCATCATTATGATTTATTTATTTATTTTAATACAAATAAACACACAAAATATAATTTTTGCTAAATTTACTTACTATTTGAGCGACGTAAACACGTGGTTGTTCACAAAGTCGCACAAAATTTTGTTCGTGAAATAAGGCACGCTCACGACACTCATATGCAAACGATTTACGTGTGTGCCTGAGCGACTGAGACAGTAATATTAAACTACCCATAAAATAATCATGTCATCAGTGGATACTACTCTTCATAATACTTCTATTAAAAATTGTCGTCACACGACGTACTGCCAATGCTCGTAAAAAGAAGTACCCCGTCCCGGTAATGAAAAAAAGGCAACGCAAAAAAAAATTATAGCCATTTTCTTTAATTACTTAAGAACAAAGTTTTTTTTAACAATGGATGGAATAGTACATGAATATTAACGAAAACCGTCGACAAATCTACTCCTTCTTTTAGAAAACCAAGTAATTAAGATTTTATACTGTTGTAAGTAGAAGCCGTTAGCAAAGTTCGATCGTATAGTAGTTAATTATAACTTCATAGATGTCTTTACCGTTGCGAACAACAGTTCAAGTTAAATTGAACGTATTTAAGTTTCTTACTTACCTGGATAACATGTTTATCTGCGTGTACGGATGCGCGGCGAAGTTTTTCTGCAACTTGTTTATTTGTTTCGAGTATATATTTGTTATTTGACTGTATGGAATAAAAAGGAATGGTCTCAGATGGAGATGTCACGCGTTGGCGCCACGTGCCCTTTGAGGCTTAGATGGAAACACCACGCGTTGTGTGTCTCTTTTTCATGTGGTGCCACGCGTCCCTTGGTTGTCGATTCATAGAAACAAAATGCGAAAGTTGTTGCAAGGTTAACTCCTTCACTCAGCACTTTTTTCTGCGAGTTCGTTATGTGTGCTAGGATGCTTTTTGATGGTGTTTTTACTATCATCTGGTTACTGATACTGGTGCTTTTAAGTGACATAAATAAATCTAATGTGCTGGAAGTCAGACAATGACATGGATATGGAGGTATTGTTCCAACATCGTCGGCATCGACGTCGTCGTCGTCACGATCTTTATTTTAAAGGACATTGCCCATTTCAGTATGAAAATCAGTTTCACACTTTTTCATGCTGCGTCAAATATGTATAAACTGCAGTATTAAACCTGCACTGAGTATTATCTGAAATATAAACGTATATTGTAACATAACTTGGGGTTATTGAGAAATTAAATACCAATATTAGGTTAAAAAATTACAACGATAAGTACGATAACAACAACGATAAAATATTGTGACACTGACGTTAGAGTTTTTTTTTAATAATGTTTGTGGCATCAGGTTTTTGACAGGGATACCGTGTATAAATTAAGGGAAAACTAACACTGAAGTATACATTCACTATAAACTACGACTACATACACGAAATAATAAGATTACTAAACTGTAATATATTTTAATGTGACATTACGAATTATTATCACGTATTTTATTATTTAACCATTTCATTTTAAAACGATGTTTATTTGAATTTAACCATTATTGGTTTATTTTATATAATGGCAACATTTCATTTAAAATGGAAACGGTCATTGATTCAAGTTTTAGTCCTTGTAAGATTTAATTTCAAACCCCAAGTTCTATAGAAGAGATTTGGGGTCGAAAAGTCACATTAAAATCAATATTTTTTTTTAACATTTAAAATAATGACGCGAACGTCTAAAAGTGAAACCATGAATGGGCTTTCATCCCGCGCTCTTTCAATGAAATAAACTACAATATCTGTGTAGGCAAGAAGCTGTTCCCAGCCATGTACCTTTCCAGAAATGTAGACGAACGTAAGGCTTCATTGTTTTATGGTAAGATAAAACAGTTTGTATATTAGTCACATAAATCGGACTTTAATTGTGCTAATATTTATAAGGTACCCGACTCGATTGAATAACACCGATTACAGTCACAATTATACTGATGAGAGTTCAGCGATGCATACGTGAGTTGCTTTTTTTAGGTTTTCTTTTCTATACAACTTTTGGATAACTCCCGCACTACGAATGATTCCTGTGTCGCGGAATTTATACACATTGAAACAACAGACAACGAACACCCAGACTCGAGACCACTATTTTTGGATGACACAATTTTTGTCCCAGATGGCTATCGATAATTATTTGAATGCATGAATAGGTCTATTTGTGTGTCTAGGCAAGCCAGGTCTAGTCTGCAGTGTAGGTATGAAGTTACAAGTACACGGCAGGTACGACTAATCATGCCTAAATTTAAAGGGATACCGCGCGCCGGCCGCGCTGCACCTTTGCTCACTCACGCGGCGCGTCGCGTCATCCGTTCATATCAAGTTATTAGTACCTAGCCTGGGTTTATTTGTTTACAAAAATAGAGTAATAGGCACATTCAGATTAATTTATTCTTCAATAAAGACAACCACGGCTTACGTAACTTTATTTTGCTGATTTACACAATTATTTAAACTAGAGATCGCGTGGTGGTCGAATTTCGATCATGGTTTATTTCATTGGCCAATATTACTTGACCTGTCATTGTATAGACTTTTGTACCATGACAGATCAAAATATATACTGGACACTCATAGCTGTATGTACCCGTTTTTAATTTTTTTTTTAACTTTGTAGCAAATATTGTTCAAAAATTTTAGCATTCGTCACTTCTTCTCTGTATAAACTATAAGTGTGCGAAATTTCATACTCCTCCGTCCACCCAATTTTCGTAAAAAGGGATCCAAAGTTTTTGCTTCACGTATTAATATACAGATATATTATTATTTTGAATGAGTATTTGCATCATAAGTTCGACTTTAAACAGTCAAAACAGTGTATATTACAACTGAATATTAGAGCTTGATAAATAATAACAATATTTGAAGATTTGCGCCCATATGTTCTTACTCACGAAAATGAAATGTATCTATGTATGTTTACCCGTGTTCTACAACTCATAGTACAATCTCTGCTTAGTTGGGCCTAGATAGCAATGTGTTATTTGTCCAAGGATATTATTATTATTAGTGTAAATCCCACTAACATTATAAATGTGAAAGTTTGGATGATGGATGGATGTTTGTTACTCTATCACGCAAAAACCACAAAACCGAATGCGATGAAACTTGGTATGTATGTAGCTGGAGACCTGGATTGAAGCATAGCCTACTTTTTATCTCAATATTCTCACGGGATCGGGACTTACGCGGGTGAAACCGCGGGGCGCTGCTAGTAAATAATACATTTAAAATAGCAATATTAAGTATACTCGAACTCATTATTTACCTTGAAACCATGAAAACTGTTACTTGCCATTAATCAGGCCACTCAATAAATCTGTTAGTTGCTGATAAAACTTGTAAAAACTGCCAATTTGACGATTGTGAAAATCGATTACGTGGTGATGAACGACTTTGACATAGTATAAGTTAAGCAGTAGGAGAACTGATTTATTTAGGATATACTCCCGGTTTCTGAGAGGCTGATCAAAATATTGTTCAAGTAACAGAGTTAAGAGTGGTGTCAAATTAGATCGAGTTTTTGAAAATTTGATAAAAGAAAAATTTACCAACAACATTCTAAAAATTGAATGGCATTTGACATAAGATTTTGCGGTAAAATTTGACAGCTCTGTGAATTGATCCGATGATCAAATCAAAGTACGTAATTATGCTTTCAGCAACTCAATATATACTTGACAAGAGATTTAACATACGACTTGTCAATTTTTGCGTTGATCAGCCTTTCAGAAACCGGGCGTTAATGAAGTACCTATCTATGATTAATCATAAATGAATGCTATTAATTAGCTGCCATTTACTTTTAAAATATCAGAAAGAATTATTATAATTTAGCGCAATACACACCAAAGCCGCCGACCCGCTGACACAACCCGGCGGCCGATATGAATATAATCATGTCGGCAACTTGTACACACTTGTGACATGTTGGCAGCATGTCGACACAACTTTTAAACTTTCGCGTTCCATGATATAATTATGTACTTATACGGGAATTAACGCGATCACGAAAAGGTATTACATACCTCTGAATTGCCTGACGTTTCGACCAGGTTGCACTGGCCGTGGTCAAACGTCAGGCAATTCAGAGGTATGTAATACCTTTTCGTGACCGCGTTATTTCCCGTATAAGTACATAATTATGTCGACACAAGCTCTCAGTTCCCTGACGACACTAAAGCCGTAGCTAATATTACTTTACTCTTTGAGCTGTAGAGACGTGCTTGTATTTTTTTGCGACATGGAGTAGGATAACGAAAAAACTCTTACGTTAATTAATCTTTACCATATGAATGAATTATGGAATCCCAAACAGTGATTATAAAATTCGTTAAGCGTTAACTGTCATCGTCCATGTTTAATAATTAGTTTATTTATTGAATTATCCTAGAGATACAACACACAAGTTATATACACAACGTATTTCGAGACAATGTCAATCACTAACTGCCAAAATAAATTACTGATCTCAAGCCGCTGACGAAAAGTTGCCGATATAGGTCGGTGGGTCGGTGGGTTTGGTGTATATTGCGCTTTTAAAGGAAGGAAAGGATGAAATATTTTCTCACACCTAGGATGACACACCTGATAATAAGTAGTCACCGTAGCTTCCAGTCATTTGCAGTACCCCTCTAACATTCGGACTACTTTACATCTTTGTATTGCCTTAATAAATTTCAAAACGACCACATACAATTTTAGTATCAGTGCCACGGATGACGGTATTACTATACACAAATATTGAAGAAAAAATTATCGGTTTTATACATCTCCAAAATAGCAAACAAGCATACCTGCATACCTCGTGGTAAGCGTTATCTAGTAACATTTGCACCAAAAAAGTCGGCATTAGGCCTTGCGAAACATGTAAAAATGAGGTATGGTTTTGCAGTGGGAGAGTCATGCTTCGGCACGTATGGGCCGGCTTGACTAGAGCAATACCACGGCCTCACAGAAAACAGGCAGTGAAGCAATGCTTCATTGCTTTTCGCCGAGTGAGTGAGGTTACCGGAGGCTCTAACCCTTCCCTCTTCCTCTCTCCCTTCCTCGCCCTTTATACCCCCTTCCCCTACTCCTACCTTAAAGGCCGGCAACACACTTGTGACTTTTGAGTTGCAGGTGCCCATGGGCGGCGGTAGTCATTTACCATCATGTAACCCGTAAGCTCGTTTGCTCCCTATACCATAAAATAAAATAAAAAAAGATACTATAATATAATTTTGAGAGACGTTCTACTGCCATTTAACTCCACTATGACAACCAAGCTAAATATTAACAGACCATCAGACTGCAGCTTACGTTGCAGTGAACAACGCTGATGCAGCGTTGAATAAGTCAATATTTGGTTATTTAGTTTTTCAGTTTAAAATAACAAGCCGACTAAAAACCATGAATTGGACAAAAAATCGCAATTGACAAGGCAGAGTTGTTTAAGTTAGTAATTGTATTGCCCCGAAAAGTATGTCATGTCCAGTATACGTGTATTTTCGTACATTTCATTCGTGTGAGAGCCATGCTTCGGCACGTGTGGCCGGCTCGACCGGAGTGATACCACGGCCTCACAGAAACCCGGCAGTGAAGCAATACTTGCATTGCTTTTCGCCGCGTGAGTGAGGTTACCGGAGGCTCTTCTTCTCTCTCCCCCCTTCTGCCCCTCTTCCCCTACTCCCACCTTAAAGAGCGGCCTGTGACTCTTGAGTTGCACGTGCCCATGGGCGGAGGTAGTCATTTATCATCAGGTGACCCGTCTGCTCGTTTGCCCCCTATAACATAACAAAAAAAAAATCATACAGGGTATGTTTCAGGCTCGTACTTCCTGGCAACAGCCAGGTTGAGTGTAACCCTGACCTAGTCGAATAACTGCTTATAGTTCCTAATACTATGGTATATCAAACATTAATAAAGTTGGTGCATAAAGTATACATTGTACAAGGCAGTCACTCAAAACCTTCTAGTATTTACTATCATGGCAGTAAACCCGCACTTCAATCAGCTTTTACGCTTTTGTGGGACGATAAACAAAACGGTGTTGTTTTCCTCCTACATCAATGTAATGGACCGCCTTTGAAAGCTATTATTTAGTAAAGATTACATCGGAGATTAAAATGCATGGGATTGATATCTACATGTTATTTAGAAAAAGTAATATAAAGGTGTAAACGTGAGCTACTGGGAATAACCTGCGCGGCGGATGCCAGTTACGGTTCGGATAGGCGGCTGGAAAGACAGAATCGATTTGCATCTCGTAGGCACACCACGTGTTCTGTGGACTGTCGCGATTTAAAGCTTGATTGAAGATATCTAATGATTATTCAGAGTAAAAATATACACTTCGTGTTTTAATCAGTGTAGTAAAATTACTGTGTGAAAATCACATTTTTATTCTTCTCGCCCGCCAACTCACGATAGATGAGGACGATTTCTACATACCTATCATTTAA
This sequence comes from Euplagia quadripunctaria, assembly GCA_963859945.1. NCBI lineage: Eukaryota > Metazoa > Arthropoda > Insecta > Lepidoptera > Erebidae > Euplagia > Euplagia quadripunctaria. The sequence goes on along the minus strand of OY982581.1, from coordinate 3,768,050 downwards.
TTGTATATGTAAACAACACTTTTAATTGTTTGCACATCATTAAAATCATAACTAGTTCAGTGGTTCATCCAATTTGATCCAATAGATTTTATTTTTGCCAAACGTAACGTTTTAGTACAATCGACAATGTAATCGTAGTTAAATAAATACTAAGTGAGGTTTGTAAAAAAACTAATTGTACGCTTTTATTAAATAAAATCATATTGTTTGTGAAAATGGCAAATAAAAATCGAGTTACCACTAGATACTTTAATTACAAACAAATGATGCATATAAATGGCTGACTATGGTATATACATAGGGCACACGCTGAATTGACGTCATACCTTACAGTGGTCTCAGTGTATATGCACACCAAGTTTAGTGAATAAATCCTTAGCCTAATTTTGAAAATAGAATTCCTGTCTTTAAATCTTAACCGGTAATAAATGAATGTGAAATAATAAACAATCATTTGTTCGCCTCGCTAGCCTGTATGAATAATTTGACTTCACCAACTGTGGTGTTTTGTTTCAAAACTCACTGTCAACTAGAGCGAAGAACAAACTCAAAACAAAGTTAAATAAAACAGGAAAGCAACTTTTCTGTGTCGTCTCGTATTTATTTTAAAATAAGTTAGATTTTCTTTTCTTCTGATAAAGTTTTCTGGAAATTTAGAAAATTCTAGAGCTATATTCAAAAACGAGCTTATGATTTTAAAAAATAAATTAAGAAGTTATGCTCTATACAGGCCATATTACAAAAAAGAAACTAGCAATATGAACTATTTAATTATAATAATAATTTACTACTATTATAAATGCGAAAGTTATGATAGATTGATGGTTGGATGTTTTACTCAATAACGCCAGATCGGTTGAACTGATCTGCATGAAATTTGGCACAAAGACAGATTATAGTCATGAATAGCACATAGGCTACTATTTATCAAGGAAGAATGTACAGTTCTCGTGGTATAGATTTGAATTTCCTTGCATACGAAGTCGCGGGCATTAGCTCGTTTTTATAAAATTACTAAATAAAACAAAAAACAAAATTGCATTATACATACTAACTAAAATAATATACCCTATGTCACTCCCACAACTGCTATTATAATGACATAACAAATAGACACTTCAATGTTATTTATTTGTATGTATTATGTGTTACATTATACCTATGAGGTTTCTTAAATTCTACAATTTCTGGTGTACAAATATTCTATTTCATAATCTAGCATTCTCATAATATTCCTACATCTTCTTTTGATATCATTAAATTAGTAAATTATCAAATAATTTACTATTAAACAGCTTTAAATGAAGGTATTTAAAGCAGATGGGTATCCCACTAATATTATAAACCTGAAAGTTTGGATGGATAGATGTTTGTTACTCTTTGACTATGTAGTATGTACTATGTAGATAGCTGGAGACCTGGATTAACGCATAGGCTACTTTTTATCCCGATATTCCCACGGGATCGGGACTTACACGTGTGAAACCAGGGGGCGCTGCTAGTTTATTATACTCGTAAATTCTAATGGGCATACAGTACGAATTTTTGGGCATACATTGTAGTCCGTTGGTAAAGTCACTACATATTATAAAACAAAGTCCCCCGCCGCGTCTGTCTGTCTGTCTGTCTGTTCACGATAAACTGAAAAACTACTGAACGGATTTTCATGCGGTTTTCATCAATAGATAGAGCGATTCATGAGGAAGGTTTAGGTGTATAATTTGTACCCGTGCGAAGCCGGGGCGGGTTGCTACTTGCTAGTATAAAATATAATTTATTAGGGTACAATATTCTATACATATGTACTTGCACACATATATACACACACAGTTGTATATATTATACAACACGATAACTGTAAAGTGAGTTAGTAGTGGAAAACAAATGCATCCCGCTAATATTATAAATGTGAAAGTTTGGATGGATGGATGGGTGTTCGTTACTCTTTCACGGAAAAACCATGGTACCGATTACGATGAAACTTGGTATGTAGATAGCTTGAGACCTGGATTAACACAGAGGCTACTTTTTATCTCGATATTCCCACGGGGCGCTGCTAGTAAAAAAATAAAATTAATATGTTGTATGCAAATAAAAGTTCGATTTTGCATGGAGTACTGCAGTCACCTTTGGTATGGCTCAGCTAAATACCAACTAGAACCTTTCGACTCTGTTGACTGAAGAGCCCGTAAAAAAAAGCTCATAAAAGATGATATTCTCACAAAGAGGAAACTACAATCACTGATGCCAACTTGGGGGTTTTCTCCCTAAATTTAGGGAGAAAAAATCTATACAGGGAGTTTTTTAGGGGAAATAACTTTTTGGGGGTATTTAAAATTATAATAAAATTTTAATTGTGTTTTTTTTTTAATTGCAGTACTCGCCAAACACCATACTTGTATTCAATAAAAGTTTATAAAAAAATTTAATTGACAGACAGACGCGGTGGGGGACTTTGTTTTATGTTATGTGGTGATTGTCTTTGTGGAACCATAAAGTTTTATAACAAGTCTGTGGTGAATATAGTTTCCAAATATTTGATTGTTATTAACTTCACGAAAGTTATTTATTTTAATTCTCCTTTTGTGTTGCTGTGTCGAAAAGCAATGAGTTAATTATGCCTAATTATATTCCAAAGCTTTTTCCTAAAATTTGAGCAACAGGTCCAGAAGTATCCTTCAACATAGAATCACCACCGCCATCGAATTATGAACAAAACCTTCTTCAATCAAACTCAGAAGAATATTTTATTTAGCTAGATCATTTCGAATGCAAGTTACTTGTAAATTCGGTACTGAAAAAATAAATACATATGTCATTTAAGTTTTTTTTATAGTTTTCCTGAGTTAAATTTTTTAGGGCGTTTTCTAGTAATTGTGGCATTTTTAGAGGTTTTTGACTTTAGTTTAGGGGTAAATAGTTTTTGGAGTTGGCAACACTGACTACAATACATACTCTTGAGCATCGTCGTAAAGTCGCCTGCTTATCTGTTTTTAAAGGAATCACTTTGGTGAGTTTCTCACCTCACCATTCCTTCATCGGACTACTAGACGCAGACAGAGGTTCCATCCTATTTGGTGCAAACGCGGAGATGTTATTGTTCTTCCACTGTTTTCTTTAATGTACTTATTGTATCTTCTGTATGTCAATTTCTTTGTTAAATTTTTTTATAGATTTAAGTATGCTAGCCGTCCCCGCAGGTTCACCTGCGTTTATGGTCACTGCTCCGCTCCTATTGATCGTAGCGTGATGTTTTATAGCCTATAGCCTTCCTCAATAAATGGACTATCCAAAACTAAAAAAGATTTTCAATTCAAACTTTCAAGCAAACAAACAAACTCTTCAGTTTTATAATATTAAGTATAGATTATTTGGTATAACTACTCTTTCTATTGTACCGAAATATATGGATTTTCTTTCTTTCTTCTTCTTCTTTCTTCTATGCTTTCATTTTCGAAACCCTAATAAGTCGAATTAAACGCCTTGTCAGCTCATTTTTGGTTCAAGTCGCACAAGGTCTAAAATAAACAGCCTGCGTCTATTTTTCCAGTCAATTACAATCCTGGAACATTCAAGTGTAGAGTGAATAGTTTTCCCTTGGATAGACGTGTACCATTTTTTGTCTTCTCGTCACTTTCCATCAGGTGAGTTGGAAAAAGCCTATTAAGTTACACAAAGCATTTTTTTTTGTTAAGAACCAATGCGTTCCTTACAAACTAAACTTGGCACCGTCAAACATAAAATATACAAACACAGAGTACAGTATTTTGCAGTTACGCGTCTAAAATCGTAGGCAGTCAACGCAGGTGTAGTCAAATATGAATGATATACGATGACACAATATTTGCGAGACCGACCTGGCGTAGGCTACGAGCTGAGAGCAGATTCGTATGATAAAAAAAAATTGTAATAAGAAGATTATGTTTTTTTTATGGTATAGGGGTCAAACGAGCAGACGGGTTACCTGATGGTAAATGACTACCGCAGCCCATTGGCCCCCTGCAACTCAAGAGTCACAAGTACGTTGCCGGTTTAATTAAGGTGGGAGTAGGGGAAGGTGGGATGAGCGGGAGCGGAGGGGAAAAGCAATGTTTCGCCGAGTGAGTGAGTTTACCGGAGGCCCTAACCCTTCCCTCGCCCCCTTTCCCCTCCGCTCCCCCTCATCCCACCTTCCCCTACTCCCACCTTAATTGCCGGCAACGTACTTGTGACTCTTGAGTTATTGCTTGAATTATTGCTTCACTACCGGTTTTCTGTCACGTTGTGGTATCACTCCGGTCTAGCCGGCCCATACGTACCGAAGCATGGCTCTCCCACGAAAAGAATATTATATAAATATATTATTTCTAGCAGTGGACGGTGATGCAGAGGGTTGAGCAAAATATGGTGGAGAGTTTTATTCGTGGATGACATATGTCAAGAGTAAAGAACGAGCAAAGAAAATATGGATGAACTGCGTGAAAGAGGATGTGCTTAGAAACGGAATTAGCAGTGAAATGAGAAATGATAGAGAAGAATAAAAGAATACATATTGCGTCGTCCCCAAATAAATTTGGGAAAGAGGTTGGAAGGTGTTGATGATGATGAAGACGGGCGATGAAAGTACGTTGCAAAGTACTTTTTTTTAAGTTTTCTAGTATATACAGATTTGACTGCATTTATTCCAGTTTGAACAGTTGAAGGGATTGTGAGGGCTTTCGCAATTTTATATTAAATTCCTGGGTTTTTTTAATAGAAACCTGAAATTTTACAGGAAGGTCGATTTTAGGTAAGAGACGTCAGCTAATAGCGGATGAAGGACATCAACAAATTAAACAATCGAAGAAGTATATATGAAAGTCCTCACATAAACTGTAGATACGAAATTTACCGGGTCATCTAATTGTTATTATTAAAACACCTGCCGCTATATATCGAGATTGACCAGCACAGAGTTGTATTTCTCAGCAAGGAGAGATTCTCACCTAGTATTATATAGAGATTGTGTTATAGTTAGTCACGTGCGAATGTCACCACGGATCTTTCAAGGGACTCGAAAATTTCTTGAGTGGCGCCTACAACTGACGCGACGACTGACCTAACCCCTTGATAAAGGGCTCCCGTCGGGTTCGAAACTAGTCGGGCATCCCCTAAATAGGTGGTCTGCGTACTTTGTTCTAACTTAATATTATAGATCGCTAGAATATTCTTAAATATACGCCACTAGTAACTACAGTTCAAAAGAATGAAAAGAATCTTATAAATAGGACAACTACTATTAATAAGTATTTTTCTAGTGATTTCAGTGATTTATTGTCAGAATTTTTAATATTTCGCTGTGAGCTCCTAAAAAATGTTATTAATGACTTACAGTATCTCTTCTTAATCGATCCTCCATTGCTGAGGATCGTGACTCCTTGATGCCCGATGGAGGGTGACGCTTACTGATAACTCCAGCACTTCGGGCTTCGACCGTTGGGTCTTTTACTTCGACCTTTCCATCAATACAAGTTTTTCTAAATTTTTGGTCTCCCTTTGTGCGACATACATATTAAACCTAAATTGTAACCGTTCATTTAACTACCGAAACAAAAGCAAACTAAAATTATTCATCAAAACATGCAACCAAGGCAACTAAGTTACAATAAATAATGAAGAGCATTTCTACGCCCCTAGCTCCTGCCTTATAACAAACTTCGTGGGGACTGAATTAATATACCGTGATTGATGTAATACACGGAGCGCGGAACAAACATTGACGTAATTAATTCAAAGTAGTTTACTTTTGAGTGGAGCCTCAATATGGTACAAGCAGGATGTGGAGTAAAGTGTATTTAGTAAATGAATAAAGTTGAAAGCTTAATAACGCTTGCACACTATTGCAGCCCGACTGAGCAAGTATTTTAGTCCTTAGAAAATTTTAGCTGAAATAATTTTTGGATGCTCCATGAGCATTTTCATCGGCGAGGACAGGTGAGAATTGAGAATATTTTATGGTAGGAATTGAGTTTTTGCTGCCCCATGTCTACTAATATTGTCAATACAAATAAATCACGTTGCCTATGCCTAAAAATCAGTTTTTTAAATTTTTGTCTGTCTGTCTGTTTGTTCCGGCTAATCTCCGGAACGGGCAGAGCGATTTTCACGGGACTTTCATTGGCAGATAGCTGGTGTTATAAGGAGTAACTTAGGCTTAAAAAGGAACAACGGAACCCTTTCATTTTGTTGTCTGTGTGTCTATCCTAATAAGGGATATAAAAAAAATCTGATTCTTAGGTTTTTTTTATTTTTGCACCACGTCGTTGGCAAACAAGTATACGGCTCGCCTGACAGTAAGTGGTTATCGTAGCCTATGAACGCTTGCAATTCCAAGTGACTCGCATACGCGTTGCCGACCCTTTAGAAACCCTTGAGGAGTAAGGATCCCCTCAACTTAAAGCACAAATATCTAATAAATAAAAACTGTCAGTCGTAGGACTGCTCGTCAGAAGTGAAAACAAAACTTACATAATTATATATATATATATACATTTACACATAGACACATCTGTATATACGTATCTAAGCGTAACCATAAATGCCCAACGTGTCCAAAAAAGTTTTCATTTAATCAATACTTTTATATCCCATCCAATATATTCCTTTTGTAGAAATTCAGTCACTAAATCTGAACAAAAACTAGATACAAAGCTAAAAAATAAATACACACAGTTGGTGGAGCGCCAATATATTTATAAATACATACATAATCGCACCATAATACATTTCATTATATTATTAATTTTATAGTAATTATAGTAAACCGCTTTCTGTTTGTCAAATGCAATTATTGCTGGCACTACTGTAATATTGCCAATGTACTCGACGATCTCAAGAGATGGCGTTAGCAGTCTTCAAATAATGCAATTGCGCTGCATCTGATTGGCGCAAGAAAAACGGGCATACCCTGCTATAATCTCTTCTCGCTGAAAAACGCAACGCATTAATTAAAAAGTTTGTTCCGCCACGGACATCAGTTATCCTCGTGACAAGAAGCTGATTTTCCGTTAGTCCTATAGCCGTGTAGTGTTTGGACTCGCTTTGTAACCTTTACAAGGTGTTTGTGGAGTGCTTCAGTCTTCGATCGTGACCGGCCGGTCAATACCTGGACGTTTCAAAAGACCTTAGAAACCTCGCCGCTGCTCGCTGCCTTCAAGAGGATCGGGACTTGGTCGGTGTTGCAGGTCAGTGCTGGCATGATTGTTTGATCGATAGAAGCGGTTTACTTCCCTACACCTAGTACGCTATAATAATTAATTGTTGAGCAATCACACCCGTGGTTGGGCTATTTACACGCCTGACCAGATAAGTTGGTCCTTACGAGTACGGATAGGCCAGTGATTCACGTAAATATTGGTGAATTTACTTTCTATTCATAACGTAACATAAAAAAGATTCACGTAATTTTAGTGAATTCTTACCGCCATTTTACCTCTCACAGATTTACGTAAAATTGGTAAATTCTGTGTTTAAAAACGCACGAGAACTACGTAATTATTGGTAGACTCGTATTTAAATATAATTAATTGTTATATTTGGTGAATTACGTATTAATTGGTAATAATATCCATTATACTCAATTTAGTTGAACTTATTTATTCCTACCCACTTATTTACCGCTCCATCAGTGTACTTTACGCTAAGTCATTTAGGATTTAAATTTAACTTATATTTTTACACTAACGAGGTATACATATCGCTTTGTAGTTTTATTGTGATATTATTTTATAAACATGACGGAAAGCGAATCAAGTTACGAAGTCATGTTGGCTATGTTGAATCAAAAGAAAGAATTATTATTTCAACGTATTAATCGTTTGTACACATCTTCGAAAGGTATAATTTCTTTCGATTCATCAACGCGAGCTAACGAGAACTTTCTGGCTGAAACGGAGATAATAGACGATTTACGCGATAAATTTGAGTCTATTGTTGACAAAATAAATAATATAAATTTGTCAACAAAGATTGCGGTCAATCCCGAGTATTCTTGCCTCGATTCATTTGATGATTTATACTCGAGAGTTAAACGCGTTAGAAATAAAATAATAACCACTTCTAAGCTGCGTTCCCTCGACACAAGTAGCTCGATCAAGTCCGTAGTGAAATTAGAACCTTTAGTAATTCCGAGTTTTGACGGACGCCCTGAAAACTGGAATACATTTTATCAGTCATTTAAAGCTAATATTCATTTGAATCAACAACTTTCTGACTCGCAACGTGTACAGTACCTAATTTCTAAACTCACCCATGACGCACTAAAATTCACTTCCGGTATTCTTCCGTCAGGTGAAACATATAAAATACTGTGGGATAGTTTGGTTAAGAAATACCACGACAAACGCTCATTAGGTACATATTATCTCAATAATATATTGGACTTAAAAACTTGCACGCACACTGCGAACGCGCTCGATACTTTTATTAGTAAATACTCCGCTTCGATATCAGCTCTAAAAGAATTAGGTATAACGGATCTCACTGATTTTATGTTTCTTCAATGCGCTTTGAGAAAGATGGATTCTCAAACCATCCAAGCTTTTGAACTTTCGATTCGGAATGTGGAAGTGCCTACGACACAACAGCTTATCGCTTTTGTACAAGATCAGGCTAAGATTTTAGAGCGTTCAAACCCGCGGAATTCGTCATATACGAAACCCGCTGCTGTTGTTATGTCGCCCTCACGCGACCGGCGCGCTCATCACACCTCCAAATCTTTCGTCGCCAGTGAGTCTGCTAATAATGTAATTACCGCGAATTGTTGTTTGTGTAGTGGTAACCATCGACATTTATATGATTGCGTTCAGTTTAAAAATATGCAAGACGCAAAGGCTAGATATGAGTTTATTAAATCGAAGCACGGTTGCGTTAATTGTTTAAGCACTTTACATAAACTTCCGGATTGTAAGAGTACGTCAGTCTGTTTCTGTAATAAAAGACACCATAAGTTATTACATTTTGATAGTACTAATTCGCAATCGCATGCGGTAATGGTAAATACCGCCGTCGCGTACTCGCCGCCGCACGCTCATTGCGCGACCATTACTTCGCCCACGCCCGCGCCTTTTTATCGCGCTCACACGACTTCGTCGTGCGTCCGAGCGCCCCCGCTTGCTACAGAACCAGTTACACAAACACAGTCTTATACTTCTTGTCATAAGGGTGATATACTTTTGTCAACCGCTCAGGTATACGCGCGCTCTAAAGGTAGCGCTGGGATTAAATCTGTAGTTAGGTGTTTGATAGATAATGGCTCGCAGAATAATCTAATAACATCTGCTTGTTCTCGCTTATTAAATTTACCAATAATACCGTTGAATAATTCCTATGTCAAAGGTGTTGGTTCCGCTTCAAGTCCGATAATTGGGTATGTTTATTTGGACATTGAATCTCGTATTTATCCGGATCAGAAATACACTATACACGCGTTAGTTGTAGAATGCATTACGGATCAATTACCTTCGAAATTCATCGATTGTGATCGCGACCTAGATTTTCGTAATCTTCCACTCGCTGACTTAAGCTGGAATATTCCGGGAAAAATCGATTTATTGTTAGGTGCCCAGCTATTCCCATTCATATACTTAGGGAATGTGGTCGAGTGTGGGCCGCGCGCACCGTGTGCTTTATCTACAACATTTGGTTACGTACTTATGGGAGATTACCCGCGTAAAGATATTTTACCCACTACCGCGTCTTTTTCTGCGTTAGCGCTTAATGATGTAGTGCAAAGGTTCTGGGAACTTGAAGAAGTACCCACGAAACGCTTGTTGTCGCCAGAGGAGACAGAGTGCGAAAATATTTTCACGGCTACCGTGACCCGTGACGATGTAGGTCGTTATACAGTTGCATTACCGTTCTGTAGGGACCCTTCGGAACTAGGTAATTCGCACGCTACCGCTTATCGCCGTTTCGTTTCACTCGAGCGTAAGCTACGTCAGGCACCGATAGTGCGCGAAAATTATAACAAAGTTATTCAGGATTATATTGATAACAATTACCTCAGCCCTGTTAGAGAATCTGAGCTGTCTTCTGATGGTTATTATATACCGCATCACGCAGTAGTCCGACCTGATAAACCCATGCCGCGCATCGTATTGGACGCGAGTGCTAAAACGCACACAGGACTTTCGCTTAATAGTATATTACATATCGGACCCAATTTACAGGCCGATCTGTTTTTATTATTATTAGATTTTAGATTATTTCCTATTGCAATGAACGCTGATATAAAACAATATTATTTACGTATTGGTGTACCAGTAGACCAACATAAATACCTACGCATTTTATTTAGATTCAACGAATCTGAAAAAATTCGCACTTATGCCTTTAATAGGCAACCTTTCGGTCTCAAGTCGAGCCCTTACATAGCTATGCGCACTGTGCGACAGCTGGCTACTGACATGAGTCCGCTCTATCCTGATGCCGCGAAAGTGGCAGAGACCTGCCTGTATATGGACGATTTGGTTCTTTCCATTGCAGATGAGGATACTGCCACGCAATTGGCTCACAACTTGATTAAGTTTTTCAAATCGGGTGACTTTGACTTAGTGAAGTGGTCTAGCAATTCACAAGCGCTACTTGACTCGCTTCCCGACACGCACCGCAAGTCGCTTGATTTTGATGTTGACATTAATGTCTCTAAGGTCTTAGGTCTCTCATGGGAACCATGTAAAGATAATTTTCACTTCACATGCGCCACAATGAATGAAAGGTGCACCAAGAGAAACATACTCTCGATGGTTGCACGACTATTTGACGTGCTCGGATTGGTCGCGCCTGTGATTCTCTATGCCAAGTTGTTAATTAAGAAACTGTGGCTTAGTAAGTGTGATTGGGACGATCCAGCACCGGAGCACATACGCACATGTTTTTCCGCTCTTGCTCAAGAACTTCAATTGCTTGACACTTTAAGAATTCCACGACATGTAGGTGTCGAAGTTGGTTGTGAGTTACGTCTTGTTGCTTTTTGTGATGCTAGCATGAATGGTCTGGGATGTGTCATTTATGCCCATTGTACCTACCCGTCTGGCATTCAAACTCGCATTCTTTGTGCTAAATCAAAGGTTTCGCCGACAAAAATCACTACGCTCGCTCGCTTAGAATTATGCGCTATTTTACTTATGTCAAAATTAATAAAAACTGTGCGAGACACTTATGCAACACGTATGCCCATTGCTGGGATATACGCGTTTTCTGATTCCACGATTGCTTTATCATGGGTTCATTCTTCGCCACATCGTTGGTCAGTTTTCGTCGGTAATCGCGTCGCTCAATGCCAAGAAAACTTGGACTCTAAACATTTTTATCACATTGCCGGAGCTAGTAATCCAAGTGATTGTCTTTCGCGTGGTATGCTTCCATCGCAACTTTTGACCCACGATTTGTGGTGGAACGGTCCTCCGTGGATTCGCAGCTCATCTGAGAATTGGCCGATTAAACCATTCTCGCTTAATAAGTGCTCTGACTTACCTGAACTCAAGGCAAGTGTGTTGGCTGCTATCACTCACACAGAGCCGCCGTTGCTGTGTACGTTAGCACAACGTGTTTCTTCTTGGGAAAAGTTGCTACGTATCACCGCATATGTATTAAGATTCGCAAGGCCTAAAGCTAAGGTCGAACCTCGTTCTATAGCAGGGTTGACAAGTGCTGAGAATGTGTTAATTCTCGCCGTTCAATCTGTGCATTTCCGTGAAGATATCAAATTGATCAAGGCTGATAAGTTACCCTCAAAAAAGCTGCAAAGCCTCGTAGTCTTCTTAGACAAAGAAGGGATTTTACGCATTGGAAGAAGACTCTCTGGCTCAATGCTTCCCTTTGAAGCTAAACATCCGGTTCTCCTTCCAAAACGCGATCATATCGTTGACTTAATAATACAGCATTTTCATATTGCCAATTGTCACACCGGACCTGGGCTTCTTATGTCTATTATACGACAACGCTACTGGATCTTGGATGCGAGAACTGTTATCAGGTCCAAATTGCGAAAGTGCAACACTTGCTTTAAATGCAATCCAACGCATCCAACGCCTATAATGGCTGACCTTCCTGATTACCGTGTTTCAGAGGCCAAGGCATTTTGTCACACTGGTGTCGATTACGCTGGTCCGATAAGGACAATTCTTTCTCGACGCAGAGGTCAACATGCTCAAAAGGCGTACATCGTTCTTTTTGTTTGCATGGTCACACGCAGTCTACATATCGAGGTGACCAGTGATTTAACTACTGAAAACTTTCTAGCCGCTTTTAAACGCTTTATTTCCCGTCGTGGACCAGTTTCATGTCTTTATTCCGATAACGGATCTACTTTCATAGGTGCGAAGGCACATTTAGATGAGCTGTATAGTTTTTTAATTAACTCTAGCTTCAAAAATGCACTGTCGAATGAGTTGCTGTCTCGACGCATAGAGTGGAAGATGATTCCTCCAAGATCGCCAAATTTTGGTGGTATGTGGGAAGGGAATATAAAGAGCATGAAAACGCATTTATATAGAGTGATAGGAAGTCAGTTACGTACATACGAAGAACTGCAAACTGTTCTCACTCAGATAGAGTGTATTCTTAACTCTCGTCCATTGAGCGTATTATCGTCAGACCCTTATCCTGAAGTATTAACTCCCGCGCATTTTTTGATGTCTACTCCGTTGCAACATTTACCCGCTGCTGATTTATCAGATCAACGATTCAGTCTGTTGGAACGTAAAAGGTTGTTAGATAGCATGGTCCAATCCTTTTGGAAGAAATGGCACTTAGAGTATTTGCACACGTTGCAAGTTAGGCAAAAATGGGCTACTCCCGACAAACCAGTAGAAATCGGAACTGTTGTTCTTCTTGAGCAGGAGAATTCTCTACCGTTGCATTGGCCGTTAGGAGTAATTACGGACGTATTCAGGGGCTCTGATAATGTAGTACGCGTAGCGATAGTTAAAACTCAAACTGGAATTTACAAACGCGCTGTAACTAAATTATATCCTATTCCTACACAATAAATTCAACTTAGTTTAAACATAATTTAATTAGTTTAGGCCGCTATATTTATCATATTTATTATTTATTCGCATAATACATCCGCTGTGTACTCTCAATCAGTTAGAAAGTTCGCTTGTTTTGAAACATCCTGTGATGTTCCAAGGCGGGGTGCATGGTGGAGCGCCAATATATTTATAAATACATACATAATCGCACCATAATACATTTCATTATATTATTAATTTTATAGTAATTATAGTAAACCGCTTTCTGTTTGTCAAATGCAATTATTGCTGGCACTACTGTAATATTGCCAATGTACTCGACGATCTCAAGAGATGGCGTTAGCAGTCTTCAAATAATGCAATTGCGCTGCATCTGATTGGCGCAAGAAAAACGGGCATACCCTGCTATAATCTCTTCTCGCTGAAAAACGCAACGCATTAATTAAAAAGTTTGTTCCGCCACGGACATCAGTTATCCTCGTGACAAGAAGCTGATTTTCCGTTAGTCCTATAGCCGTGTAGTGTTTGGACTCGCTTTGTAACCTTTACAAGGTGTTTGTGGAGTGCTTCAGTCTTCGATCGTGACCGGCCGGTCAATACCTGGACGTTTCAAAAGACCTTAGAAACCTCGCCGCTGCTCGCTGCCTTCAAGAGGATCGGGACTTGGTCGGTGTTGCAGGTCAGTGCTGGCATGATTGTTTGATCGATAGAAGCGGTTTACTTCCCTACACCTAGTACGCTATAATAATTAATTGTTGAGCAATCACACCCGTGGTTGGGCTATTTACACGCCTGACCAACAGTTATACCCACATGAATAGACAGCACTATTCACATATTCCAGTTCCGTTACATTTCCAGTACACACTGATTCAGATTTCCATACAGAGACTAAAATAACATGGCTTTTTATAAATTCGTCGTTTTTCAGTACATTTTCAGGGTCCCCTTTCAGTTCGCTCTGAAAAAATGTGGGTTGGAATATACCTGTGTAAATACCTGTGAAAATTGGAGACCTATTTTGTTTTGGGTCACACCTTTTCAAATACTTTTTTGTTCGGGCGCGTGTATTTTTAAAGTTTTGCTGGAACAAGAGGTGTTTAACATGTTTTTGGGAAAAGATGTTTGAGTAGAAAGTTTTAATGTTTAGCCATTACCTTTATGTGTAAGAACCCTTGTGGGTATAAAATAAAAATGTGGATTTAATAATTATTTTTTCTGTTACTTTTTTTTAAGAATATCTACTAGTAACGAAAAAAAATCGTTTCACAATGCCCAAAAAGCGGACTAGAAATACTAAATTATTCAATGGCCACCTTCATCGTACCAACTGACATGTACCAATGACAAGGTTACCTCGTACCTATAACTCACATTCCTCAAATGCCGACCTATTTCACCTTTCTAAACACAAATACCGTGAACGAATTGTACGTACTCTTGTTGATTCTTAAACAATGCCATAAATCCATGCAGCACATCATTGGGTATTAACTTGGTATTAACAGGCTAGGTTTACTCCACATAAAGCTACAATTACACGGCGAGGTCGACTAAACGTGCCAAAATTCAGTGGGCTGCCGCGCGCCGGCTGGGTCGCATGTTAGTACAATGCTCACTCACGCGCTCCGTCGCGTCATCCGTTCGTATCTAGACTATCGAGTTATTAGTACCCAGCCTAGGTTTATTTGTTCACAAAAATAGAGTAATAGGCACTTAACTTATTGGTAATTAAATATTCAGATTAATTAATTCTTTAATAACCATAAATTAAAAACACCCCCGATTCGAATTCCCTTCAACGATTACAAAATGTCTTACATCATTTTGGAAAAGAGCTGATACTCTTACACTGCTGGACCGATATTAACCAAACATAGCTAAGAACCACCGCAAGGAAACTGGCTTTCAAATGAAAACAACCGCATCGAAATCGGTCCATCTGTTTGAGAGATACGATGCCACAGACAGACACACACACACAGACATCGACGTCAAACTTATAACACCCTTCTTTTTGCGTCGGGGGCTAAAAATGACAACCCTAACGTCGCGCCGTGGTTACGATAGATAAAAGTTACGTTAAAGGAGAGGCAACTTCTAAGTGAATATAACTGTAGGTAATTAGCGCTGGGTGACCTAAATTACGACTTTATTGTATAGGAACAAGAGTCGCTATTTATTTAAATGATTTGGCGTAGTGGCACTTCTGTATCTGTACAGCTATTTGTTATGTGGTATCAGTTACCAATTCTGTGTACGTTTACACTTCTACCTTTTAAGATGCCAGGAAACTATTAATGGCTTAAGACTCTATTTTCTATTCTATTATCTATGTATATACATGTATTAGAAACTCAACAGCTACTTTTCCATATGGAAAACAAGCTGTCGAGTTTGTAAAAAAATAAATAAATAAAATGTTTTGCACTTTGCTCATTTTTCTCATTTCATTCATTTGCTCATTCCTATGCCTAATACAGTACAAATACGAAAAAATGCCTTACCGTGTTGACTTCAATAACGAGAAAAGTATACGTTAGTTGATTTTTTTTATGGTATAAGGGGCAAACGAGCAGACGGGTTACCTGATGGTAAATGACTACTTCCACCCACGGGCACCTGCAACTCAAGAGTCACAAATGCGTTGCCGGCCGGTATGGTGGGAATAGAGGAAGGATGAAAGAGGAGGGAGGGAACAGGTAGGGTCTCCGGTAACCTC
This sequence comes from Euplagia quadripunctaria, assembly GCA_963859945.1. NCBI lineage: Eukaryota > Metazoa > Arthropoda > Insecta > Lepidoptera > Erebidae > Euplagia > Euplagia quadripunctaria. The sequence goes on along the minus strand of OY982581.1, from coordinate 3,752,333 downwards.
TCTCACTCGGCGAAAAGCAATGCAACTTTGCTTCACTGCCTGTTTTCGGTCGAGCCGGCCCATACGTGCCGAAGCATGGCTCTCCCACGATATTGCACAGTCAACTACCACAATCTGAAGTATCCTGCCTCCTGCAAAAAAAGAAAAACAATCTATGTTCTACTTTTTACATAACTGCCTTAAAAAGGAGTATAATATTTTCAGGGTTCATGTGCGTATGTATGTATGTGAGTTTCTATATTCCACCATAACTTCTAAATGCCTGAACAGATTTGGATGTAAAGGGTACGGTCAGAATCCTTACATCATCCCGTCACTCGGGATGATGTACTGGCTATAAATTTGGCTGTATAGCGCTATTTTCAATTGTAAAAAAATCTTCAATGTGTTTTTGGTAAAATAGCCGTGTTAACCCATTCCTTGATGATATCCCTACAATATTACATAACCAAGTTCTGACAAGGTGTCTCGGCTACGTGTTACTAAGTAAAACAACTTGATGAAGTTAGTACAAGTCAAAAGCGGTATCAACTAATGCATGCCAAGCACCTTGAGCTTAGCCACACTTTGAGCTTAAGCTACACTTTACTACATAAATATTGGAATTAGAGATTCTGAAGAGATAGAGGATAATGGAATTTCTAGCTGAAACTTAGTACTTGAGAAGTAGGTATTAATTCGCGATTGGCAACGCTCAACTTTAGAAATTTAAAACAGTTTTATTAAAGTTTGTTGGCAGATGCAACTTCTTTAAATAAATACGGAACTCCGAAAATCCGGAAATATTTCACACTGTACCTATAGTCTATCAAATCTAAGAAGAACCGTTTGACGGTTCATACTTTTCAAGCCGAAACAACTTTGTCTATGCGTAACAGGCGTAACTCACACAATTTCAATAACCTTTTCCGTAAAACCATGGAATTATGATTTTTTTTTTATTTTATCACAAGATGTACAATTGTTAATGGCTCAATTTAAATTTAATGCTTTTAAACAAAGCAAAATAATATATTCAATAGCTAGCTTTTTATTAGATTTCGTTACAAAATCGTAGTACGTAGTTAGGTCCTTTACCGTAGTGTTGCGATTCTTCAAATTCACTTATATACGAATAATCGTTTAAATGTACAAATAATCGAACTTATTAATAACGAGCAGTTTTCAATCCAGACGTCTTTTAGTATTTAATAATACTTAAAATTCAGCTGACATTCAACTGTCAAAGAAAACGCATAATTAAAATTAAATGTATGTAAGTTAATGTAATTTTAAATAAATCTTTGTAGACAAACCTTTGAAGCAAATGGTGCTAAATCTAAGAAAAAAGGGAACTAACATTAATTAAAACTTTGTTAGTTTATTTCTTAGGTTACTTCATGAAAATTAATGATTTTAAGTCAAATTAAAATATGTCACCTATAACCACTAAAATATTTAAATGTACTTACGCCTGTCTAGTGTGATGTATATGTTACTGTAAAACCACGAACTTTTCAGTAAAACCTAAGATTTACCAACTCTTGATGGTAAAAGTCCGAACTGCTCTGTAATGGTAGCGGTCGACGAGTACCAGAACCGAATCACTTCGACGAGACTCCGATCCGAGGTTACGATGGAACTGAAAAGGACGAAAAATCTCTCTTATAAAATTCTGACATTTACCTACACACATTGGTTTATACTAAGATATGTGTAAATTATCTGTAATATGTATGTATTTAGAAATATATAAGTATGTTTATCAGTAGTCTGGTTACCATAGTACAGGCTCTGCCTAGTTTGGGATCAGACGGTCGTGTGTGAGATTTGTGAAGTTATTATTATTTATTATTATTGTTTACTAGTAAAACCTAAGACCAATATACGGGCTTTTACAGTAACATTGCAGATGTATGTATCTGTAAAACTGTAATCGATTAGTAAATACAAAGAAATAGTATCGATATCTCTTATGAATCGCATATTGTATTAATCGATTTCTTTGACCCCATCCCTATTCTTCAATCTGTCGGAACTGTCAAACTGTAAAAAAAATAATAAATACTTTTATGTAAGAACACTTACACACACACACATACACAGATATGAAAGTACATATTCACATACTTCACGTATATATTCACTTGACTATGACAATATTGTATTTTGTTTTGTACGCTTTCGAGCAGAATCTCTCTTTGTCTGTCTTTTTGCCCCCCCTCCCCCCCTCTCTCTCTTTCTAATACTCGCTTTGTATTAGTACTATTTAGAAGAGCAATTCAGGGACCATACAGCAACGATTTCATTCACCATAATAATTGTTACACGTGGGTACATGTAACATATCACTCTACGTCTCGGACGGACGGACGAAATGGATATGTGATTATAACATAATTATTTTAGTCCCAAATGTAATACACACCGCCATAGGCCGCATTAAATTGTGTTTATTTATCTGTACAAAATGGCTGGATAACCTTAATGTATAGCTTTTTATTATATTTAAAAAGATATTAGCGATTTGAAGGGGCCGGATTAATAACATTTTAAAATCTCATATTTCATTTAGCAGTACAATTATGCTAAATATATAGAAGGTTTTACCCTCTACTCTGTGGTTTTAGTCCAGGACCCAATTCACTTTAACATTTTCAAAGATCTAGGTTATTCTATATTTATAGCATTGAAAACAGCGGTACATGTGCATATTTTACAGAGCATATAAATTCTGTGGCAATATAAAAATTCGTCGTGGTTTTTAAAGGACCTGGGTTGGAAGCGTCAAGCACTACCAAAAATTGTTTCTAATCTATACTAATATATAAAGCTGAAGAATTTGTTTGTTTGTTTGCTTGAACGCGCTAATCTATAGCTAAATTCTTTCAGTGTTAGATAGCCCATTTATCGAGGAAGGCTATAGGCTATATATCATCACAAATATTTGTGAAGAAGGCTGCACTAGTTTAATGTACTCCTCGCAGACAAAAGCCAGCCATACAAACCCGTCTGATTAAGTTATAATTTTGTATGACATACTACAACTCTACATTATAGAGAGCTAATAAAAATAATATTTTTTTTAGTTGATAAAAATTTTTGTATCTTACCATTTATTCAATCGAACATTAATTGTATTTTTATTTTACCCAACGCTCGTTAGATGGCGTTGTTCCGGTCGGCTGACTCACAGTGTTAAGAGTCTCCGGTAGTAGATACCTACTACCGGAGACTCTTAACATAGGCTAGCTTAACATAGCTAACAATATAAGCTTCCGAACAAAAACATTTTTGTACTCGCACCAAACGGTTATTTTATTCCTCACGAGTGAACCGTACCTTGCAGCTATCTGAGCTAACACAATTTGAGATTTCCTAAATAAAAAACTGTAAACTATTATAAACAAAACTACATAATATGCTCAATAATTCATTCAGTTTCTTATAAAATTCATGTGTAGTTTAACGCTTTGTACAGACCAGTTCATCCTTTCTTTCATCTCAAGGTATTGATTTAAAAGACCTATCAATAAAAATAACTAGCAGCGCCCCGCGGTTTCACCCGCGTAAGTCCCGATCCCGTTAGAATATCGGGATAAAAAGTAGCCTATGCTTTAATCCAGGTCTCCAGCTATCTACATACCAAGTTTCATCGCAATTGGTTTAGTGGTTTTTGCGTGAAAGAGTCACAAACATCCAGCCATACATCCATCCATCCAAACTTTCACATTTAAAATATTAGTGCGATTGTCTGACTGTTAGTAATTTACATCCTACTGATATTGTAAACGTGAAAGTTTGTGAGGATGTATGGATTTATGTATGTATGGATGTTTGTTACTCTTTCACGCAAAATCTACGGAACCGATTGCGATGAAACTTGGTATGTAGATACTTGAAGACCTGGATTAACACATTGGCTACTTTTTATCTCGATATTCCCACGGCATCGGGGATTACGCGGGTGAAACCGCGGCGCGCAGCTAGCACACCATAATGCTGTTGTATGGAAAACGTAAACTGCCTTTCCCAACGCATAATTGAGTGACGTGTGCTGAGTGAGTTTTTTAATTTTATAATTGATTTCCTGTGTTTTCGACACTTTGTGTTTTTAATTATTTAAAATAGAATTAAGTGTCAAACAGTGATTAGTAAGTCAACTTATTAAATACTAGCAGCGCCCCGCGGTTTCACCCGCGTAACTCCCGATCTCGTGGGAATATCGGGATAAAAAGTAGCCTATATGTTAATCCAGGTCTCCAGCTATACACATACCAAGTTTCATCGCAATCGGTTTAGTAGTTTTGGCGTGAAAGAATAACAAACATCCATCCAAACTTTCACATTTTTTAATATTAGTGTGATTCTTTTATTTTAATTTAGAATTCTGACACCTTGCGTATTACGCTACCACTGTTGCTTTGTAAATGAGCTATAAACGAAATACTTTAAACGAGCAATTCTTGTATATATATATTTATATTTCGGGTATCTCAGAAACGGCTCTAACGATTTTGATGAAATTTTGTATACAGATGCAGTTTTTGCATTTTAAGTTCAACTACATAGTTGTATTTCCTGTAAAAAGGCAATTTTACAAAAAAAGTACGATTTTACAAAAAGCTACCGAGCGATCGGGCTCCCAGGTAAGTACTTAGAATTAAAAGTGTCAAACAGTGATTAGTAAGTTAATTTATATTTTTTATTTTAATATAGAATTCAGACACCATTACACTACCACTGTTTCTTTGTAAATTTACGATAATAAATGATAGTTTAGAAAATATAAAAAGGACACTTTAATAGCGAACAAAACAAAATAAAAAAAGCGTTTGAGTATCCACTACCCAGCTCCGTCATCAAAACACGTAACCAAAACTCTGTCATCATTCGTCAAAACGAAGCATGTGAGCCCAAACTCCGGTTTACTAGACATCCGAACTACACAGGTATACATACAAAGTTTCATTTGGATACGACAATTAGAAGGTTCAAATTACAACAGCAGCAATTTCAGTCGCAGCTTTCAGACTTGACATTGTGAGCTGCTACTTTCAATACTCTGTCGATACCAACTGTTTGTCAAGTAGTTAAAATCTAACATTAGTGTTAAGTTTATTTACATCAATGTCAATAGATGTCACTGTGCGATATTTTGCCTCGCACTAGGGTTTCGTTACATCGAAACCCTTAAGTAATTTGTTCTTTACATACATGTCAATTACTAATTTACCAATTTACACTATCACACAAATACTTCCAGCTAACGAGAACTAATATATGGTAACAATTAGAACTTTTAATGAGGTCACATAATTAGGTGCACGTTGAAATTAATAATTACAACATTGTAGCAATAGCAAGTAACGTAGAATGTCAGCGAGGAGTTAAGTTAGAGGCGAGTAGCGATTTATTTCGATGGTAAGATCCCAACGAATCTACAGAGGGTTTTTGATGCGTATGTGCATCGGTGTGTGTGTGCGTGGGCCGCCGCGCCGCGGCCGCACATGCGAGTAGATAGCTTCAGTATTAAACCACTGTTACAAGATTCGGTTGTGTCATTCCTCTCCGCAATTAGTATCTACATATCAGTTTTGCTGCCTATCAAGAAAAACTAAAGATGTTTCTTAATAGTTATAAATTTTGCTGTAAATTGCGTAAAATGGCAGAAGGATAAACTCTATCCAATTTCTTTTGTAGGCAGGATACGACTCACTTCAGCTACATGTAATTTATATATTTACGAAGCGAGAAAACTTTTAAATACAACAGTAAATGGAAACTGTACAAGCTATTATTTGGCAAAACAGATGTGGGATCTGAACCTCGAGTCTTCGAGAAACCAAGACACGTTCTTCCAGGTTCTAAGTCATTATGACTAGTTGAAAAGGATGACTTTTGCCACCAAACACAAGACGTTAGCTGCAGTACAGCCAGTTCTGCCAAAATTAGCTAGATAGATACTACAGATATCTTTTTCTGAATTTCGAATGCAATTCGGGTATGCATTTAAGATGCTCCTGATGCTAGTAACAAATAAAGTAGCTGTTTATTTTTAACCCCCGACGCAAAAACGACGGTGTGTTATAAGTTTGACGTCGATGTCTGTGTGTGTTTCTGTCTGTGGCATCGTAGCTCTCAAACTGATGGACCGATTTCAATGCGGTTTTTTTTCATTTCAAAGCCAGTTTCCTTGCAGTTGTTCTTAGCTATGTTTGGTTAATATCGGTCCAGCAGTGTAAGACTCTTTTCCAAAATGATGTAAGGCATTTTGTAATGGTTGAAGGGATTTTCGATTCGGGGGTGTTTTAAATTTTAAATTTAAAGTTATTATAATGTTGTATTTTGAAATCAATTTACAAAAATACTTTTTCGGGAATTGCTGTCATATCAACCTTTATTTCACCTACTATTGTTAAAGTTTTGATCGGATTTTTACATAATCCTCAAAGTGTTTACGTTAAATATATTTCAGCCAAGTTTTTGCTATGTGTTTGCATTAAATTTCCTATTACAGTTATTCAACTTTGTGGCCAAATAACTTAAGACTTTCAAAACTCTTCGGACTTGTACCACATTACACAACTGGGAGTCAACAAAGTCTAACTTGTGTGCCGCTGTTAATAATAGATATATTAATTAAACTTGAGGCGACACTATTTCACCACGGTTACAATTATAACATCACCAGGGGGAGCCTCCGTTGATTATCTTTGCTAACACACCTGGTATCATTCACGAAAATCTTTTTGCTCTGGAAAGTAATCGATATTAGAAAAGACAATTATAATTGACTAGCAACCCGCCCCGGCTTCGCACGGGTACAGGTACGGGTAGGGTTTATACACCTAAACCTGCCTCATGAATCACTCTGTCTATTACTGAAAACTGCATGAAAATCCGTTCAGTAGTTTTTCAGTTTATCGCGAACAGACAGACAGACGCGGCGGGGGTCTTTGTTTGTAGTGATTTGAAGTTGACATTTTTTCATGCAAACTTTTAATGCGTACTTAGAGAAATATGAAGTACAGTGACCGTCAGATTGAGAGTATTCCATATCAGATACATCTAAGAGAAGAGATGATTTTACCATTGACTCTAGCAGTCTAATCAAGGCAAGTCCTAGTCTCTATTTCTATCAACTCTACTTCTAGCAATTTTGGAGGAGAGAAACCCTCTTCCTTTCGCGATTGTATTGATATCATTCCGTAGACTACGTAGTTTTTTTTTTCTATAACTGTACGATCTCACTATCGTACATACAAATAGTTTTTACTTTTCACATAAATAATTTTATGCACACGTTGCGACCTACTCTTGGCTGCGCGTTGTTATTATTATAAATACATTAATTAATTCTTTATAATTTAGTACGCTACCAACTATTATACCTACAAGCTCTATCAAGGAAAGATTCGCTACTCTACTTATTTTATATAACTTTACTAGAATATACTATTTATCTTTGGCTGTCTTCCCTGCGTACTCAATTAACTACTTAATAACTATCCTACACTGTACAAGCTAACTGGCCTGTACAATAACTTTTAATGTGGGTTTTGAGGCCTAATATTAGTTTTTGTGGTACTTATTATACAGGGTGAATTTCTAGTCACCATAGAAATTTTTGAAGTGAAAACTTCTTTAGGCTTCTGAACTCGCGTGACCGTCACGCTCAGATACATATATACAGATGTGTGTATTTTCACTTCTGACGTGCAGTCCTACGACTAACATTTTTATTTTTCTAGGCATTAGATATCAGTCAAGGACACCATTTTTGCAAAAAAATTTAGATTAAATTTTTTAAAAAATGTGCTACCCGAAGAAAAATCCAGGTGCTCAGTCACTTAGTCAAACATAATACCAGGTAGGTCAAATTTTCACCATATTTTATGTCCCAAATGGTTCGGCTTCGTGGTCACTAAGTCAAACGTAAAAAATATTAAATGCGGCCAAGTAGGTGGTTCCGAGCGGTTATTGACAGTTAGCGCACAAGGAGTGCACTAAGTCTCATAACTGTGAGTTTTTGAGACACTTTGAGATGCAAATTATTCAACAGTTTTGTACCAAGTGATATCAAGACAAACAAATGGTTTCTCATAAATTTTATTAAAAAAAAGTTTCTTTTTTTTATGAGACAACTCCCGCATTAGGAATGACTCCTGTGTCGCGGGGGACTTTACAAACATACAAACACGGAACAAAGAACACCCAGACTCGGGTGGGAATCTAACCCACGACCTATGGCGTAGCAGTCAGGGTCACTAACCACTAGGCCAACAGGCCAGTCGAAAGATTCTGTGTGAATTTGGATGACGATGACAAAATCTGCTAATATACATATAAAAGTGTTTTGATGGAGATCTCGAGTCAGAGTCGGAATCAAGATTAATTAAACATCTGCCCTTGATGATTGTTTTGCTGTTTTTCCTCCAGCGTCCGTAAGCCTTCGTTGCTATCTGCATATTTTACTGTATTGCCTATATCATCTATCAACCTATTCGATTAATAAACGATCTTCACTCGAGGAAGACGAGGATTTAGAAGTATTACTAAGTACTTATAATTATTTTTTGTTTTAACTAGCAACCCCGGCTTCGCACGGGTAGCAAAGCTTATATAGATTTTTTCCGACATCTTCAATAATCATCGTCATATTTCAGCCATTTTACACAAAATCTTACTGAATTATACACATTGGTGAAAACCGTATGAAAATCCGTTCGGTAGCTATTGAGTTTATCGCGAACAGACAGAAAGATGCAGCGGGGGTCATTGCTTTATAATATGTAGGTAGTGACGATGAAGAGCTTTGGCAGTATTTTTTTACAGTTTAATTACAGTTTATAGTTTATTTAGTAACGTCCGTATGGCATATTCAGTGAACCGGTTTATTATTCTCGGTAAATTTCAAAATATTTTTTTACTTTAAATATTGTATGAAACTGCTTTCCGCTAGTATTCATTATTCAAAGTAACGCGTTAACTGGAATTATTAATCAATTTGAAATGATGTTTTATACATATCGTAAATTTTACTCAACGTTTGTATTACAGTAATAAAATCGTATTTCACTTTTTGATTTTTCTGTCGACTGTACAATGTTTATAGTCCCGATCAACTGATTCCTTAATGCTATTGAGTGGTTGGTACTGTGGTGATTGGCTTGTCTTCTCTTACTATAATACCTTGACACACCTCACACACGGCCGTCTGATCACAAACTAGGCAGTGTCTGTACTATGGTAACAAGATAGCTGATCAACATACTTATATATTTCTAAATACATACATAATATAGAACAAATGATCCTGTTCATCACACAATTATTTGTCCTGGGTGGGAGTCGAACTCACGGCCTCTGCAGTCAAGATCACTGACCACTAGACCTACAGGCCACTCAATACAAAAATTACATAACAATTATATACATATGCAATTAATATACCTAAATACATTTCCATTACTCAAGCGTTTAACTTATTCATCAAAGAACAATGTTACTGTGATAATCCTGGGATATTTGTACCTAATCTAGGCGCACTTTGAGTCCATAAATAAAGTTTACAAATCTAAATATACAGCTACTAAATAAAAAGAACGACCAATAAAAATGATTAAAGAAAGAAACAAATAGGTTGTATTCCAATTTAAATAACAACTTTTAGCAACGAAGTAATAAAGTACCAACCTTTAAACTTTTATGTTGCATGATGTATCCTCATTCTCCGCGCCATTTCCCAACTAAGTTGGGGTCGGCATTCAGTCTAACTTCGATACGGCCGAACTTTGATATTTCACGTGAAGCGACTGCCATCAGACCTCCACAACCCAAGTACTAGACGATATCAAAGTTCTGTAGCTAGACCAGGTTGTCGGACTTTTAGGTTTTACCCGAAACGAATGCCACAGATGTTCGTATGGCAACCGTTCAACTAACACGCCTATTGTAGATTTAGATCATGAGTAGTTTCTTGTTTATTTAAATATCAATAAGAATATCAATGACATTGTAAATTTTAGATGAATGTGTGATAGTGGTAAGTGGAGCGATTATATAGGTATGTTATGGACGAAGTGATTAAACATTGCAATATTTATAATACCCGGGCAATATGAATAATGACATGTCAAATCGGGCTGTGTAATGAACACTTACACAAAATTCGTTATTTATCACATTGTCTGACCATTATGAATATTGCTACATAACTATTGTACAAGGTTATAATTTAGCCAATTAAGGTACATTGGGCAAGGTGCTGAACCCAGAACATACATGGAAGGACCATGGCCATTTACAAACACGCGCTCTGCTAAGGAATGCAGTTGTTTTCTTACTTTACGAGTAGAATTAAAAGCTAATTAAGGCAAACGGGTTATATTGTTTATATCTGGAATCAAAAACTAATACGAAACCACGGTAAAGTGTCTTATAATACATAATATAATTGCTTGAAAAAAAAAAAAATATTTAATTGAATGTACGTTATGAAATTGTTAGGAGAAAAATGTCTGGAATATAGTTGATGTGGTTATAAAGGTGGTGTATGTCTGACAGATGTAGTTATTGCAAAACCTGCAACCCAAAATGCTATCAAAGTGATAACGCCGTGTCGTTGGATGTCGGCATCGAACCAACTAAAAACACGCTACAATGCTCCGTAGCAAGTGTTCAAGTTTTTATTGTTAAACAGAAGACTGACTAAGATTAAAGAATACTTGTTTTTTTTATGAATTTTAATATAAATAATAATTGTTCTCACACCTACCATAGTGGTATGGTATCATTAAAACTAAGGCATTTGCATATATTTTTTTCTTTTTAAACGAATTTATACATTACTAGAGATCGCGTGGTGGTCTAATTTCGACCATGGTTTATTTCGGGTACTTCGTCGATTCACACCACAAGCTATTCGGACCACGGTGTGAATCGCACAAGGCCCCTTTTTGAATTCGTCGTTTCGGACCAGTGGTGTGAATCTACGAATGCCTATTTTGTACTTCGTCGTTCCGCACCACTGCACATTCCTATCTCTTTTCACTTTTATAACCTGACGACTCAGATGATAACGCGCATACCATAGTTCTCAGGTAAAAGCAACCCTTTTAATAGACTTTTAAAGACTCACCTGACTGACCTGACGGTCATAAAAGTCATAGTATAGACTTTTGTACCATGACAGGTCAAAATATATACTGGACACTCATAGCTGTATGTACCCGTTTTTGCATTTTTTTTAACTTTGTAGCAAATATTGTTCAAAAATTTTAGCATTCGACACTTCTTCTCTGTATAAACTATAAGTGTGCGAAATTTCATACTCCTCCGTCCGGCCAATTTTCGTAAAAAGGGATCCATAGTTTTCGCTTCACGTATTAATATATAGATAACAAATACTAGAGTAAAAATATTAAAACTAGTTTCGTGTGATTTAAACACAGGCATTTCGGCGTGTTTTTTTTTTTGTAACGTGAAGGACCACGACGTGTTTGATTCTTTATTGATTTGTGAAAATAAAATTTCATTTCACACACACACACACATTAAACTTCAGAGCAAGATTTTCCACTAAATGTCAAGAAATTTCCAACATATTTGCGAAATCAATAAACGGTATTTGATATTATGCCGCGGGGCGATGTGTTTACATGCATCGAGTCTTGCACCAAATAGCACGTTAGCATATAGATGTTAGTTTCATACAGAATTTTAAATATTGTTGTCACCATTTTATATAATCTTTTAACTTTTTAAATCTGTTGAACGATTTACACATTTTCTTTGGATGAAGGAAAGTTTGCTGAAGACAAATACCTATCTATGTCTATTAAGATCGTAGGTAGGATCTCACTGGAAACCATTCCGCCGCCTCGTTTTGCGAGGAACGGGAGAGAACTAGTACTCTCCCGTCCCGAAGAAGACGCACCAGGCGCCGGAGAGAGCGAGACGATCTCCGGCCTCCATGAGCGCTTGCCTGGGGGTGACGGGATTGGTTACCCGTCGCCCTAGCTGAAGCAGGCCCGAGACGGTGGCGCGACGTGTTCCACGCGCACCTCTCTAAATCGGAGGGGGCAAGGCCCCCTCACCAAATTGTGGGGTTGCCTGCTGTCAAGCAGGCGGCCAAGTCTACCGGGGCTCACAGGGACTTCCTTTTTAGGGTACACCTGAGTCCCCGGCATCAGGACCCCGTGATGGAACACCGTGTGGTTTTAGTCGGTTCGAGTCAGACATACCACCTTACCGTTGGCCCCGGTGAGGTGATGACCCGTGGGGGTTTCCACACTTAAAAAAACTGTAATTCATTGTTGGTTTGTTTAATAATTTGTCTTTTACATAACATACTTTATATTAAAAACGTACCACACTTGGTAGACATTTAAACTAAAGATAAAAAGGTCTTGGACTTAACACACAAGTCCAAGCCAATTATTAATAACAATCTTAGAATAAACACAACGATAACTTCCTAACCACGAACATTATCACTCCGCATTCCGATAACAAATTAGTTATTGCAACATAAAGTTATCATTTTTAGTTATAGTGCAGTAGTATATAATGTCATAACACAATAACATTAAATAGATAGAATGATAGATGCTATTAACACATATTAATAATTCAATTTTTGAATAGTCGCCACCGATTTATTCACCAACGACCCCTTGCTGCAACGTGATTTAAATGACCCTAATGATAGATGTAACATGTGTGGGGGTAGGACATTCCAACATTTGCAAGCGGCGATTTTGAAGCGACTTTTGGTTTTACATAACGAGTGCTTGGGTAGGATTAGTCGGTGGTTGCGTGACCTCGTCACATACCCATGTATGTCCGACGATCATGTAAATTTGTCATAAAGTCATAAATAACTTCAACCGTCATTGTAAAGACTTACGAACTATGATATGTCACTATATTGGACACTTGGATCTTGATGTACCCGTTTTCATGATATTTGAAAGAAAGAAAGAAAGAAAATATGTTTTTTTGCAAAAACCGTCGGATGTCGGATTCGAAAAAATATTTATGTATTGGATATAGTATTAATCGAAGGAGGTTATAGGCTATGTAACATCACGCTACGACCCTTAGGAGTGAAGCAGTGACGCGGGCGAAACGACGGGGTACGGCTAGTCATATGTAAAAAGTTAAGCTGAGTTGGTTTGGGCACGTAGAGAGAATGAACACGCAACGAATGACAAAGAAGAAGAAGAAAGCACAGGTCAGAAGTACCGAAACCTTCGGGCTTGTATGAAAAGTTTAATGACAGATGAAGCTGGTGAGAAGAATGATAGAAGCAAGTGGTGCATTATTATCTCTAAGGAAAAATACGTGATTTTATGTATGTATATGTCATTTGAGGGCAGAAAAAGACGTAAGTTTATGTATATATGTCATTTGAGGGCAGAAAAAGACGTGAATTTATGTATATATATGTCATTTGAGGGTAGAAAAAGACGCGAGTTTATGTATGTATGTATATGTCATTTCAGGGTACTTTGCTGAGATAAAAAGTTTGTCACAGGTCTACATATATTCGTTGCACAGATGACGCAATGGCTTAAGTGGTGACCTCGCGACTAAGCTGCGCCGAGTGTTGTGGGTTCGAATGTTTGTGAAGCTCCTAGAATATTCCTTATGCGGGAGTTGTCTTTAAAAAACTGTCAGTCGTAGGACTGCACGTCTGAAGTGAAAACATAACTTATAGTAAACATATACACATACACATCTGTATATATGTATCTAAGCGTGACGGTCACGACAGTTCCGAGCTTTTCCCCCCATACTAAAAATGCCCAACGTGCCCAAAGAAGGTTTCACTTCAAAAAAAAAAAAAGGAAATAGGAAGTGACATAATAAAAAGAAAAGTCCCATGTTTACTTTGAGTGAGGACGGGTGTCACCAAACTCACATGTTTGATAATAAATTCAAATATTCTAATACACAACGAACTTATACGATTGCTTATTTAACATACTTCCATTAAATATACCTATCTTAAGCTTTCAATAGATTACTTTATCACTAAAAAAGGAACCCGTAAACATCAAACACACCATAAATTACAACTTCGCACGCAAATGAAATGTTATCGAGAATTACTCATGTACGTATGTACATTATATATGTAGGTATTGATAAAAAGCTTGCCATTATTGAACAGCGACACGATCCGATGTGCATTTACATCACACTATAGAAACATACCGGTGCTAGTTATGTCGAATTTGTTGGCAATGAATAGATATTTGACTAGCTGTTGCCCGCGACTTCGTTCAACGTCTTATAAATCGATGAAGGCCGGCTGCATGCACGAAAAGCGTGACTCATTGCCACGTTCGGCCTGAGCCGAGCGTGCAAGCGACAGCGAGGAACAAGTGATAGAGAGGCACGATCGGCCTAAGCGTTTGGCTTGTAACGCATCTATCTCTCTTCCACTGTTTTCTTATGACGTCATCACGTAAAATTAAGCCGTAAGCCGACTTTACAGACAACCAATTTTTGATATAAAAAGTAGCCCATGTGCTATTCCAGACAATACCTCTGCACCAGTACCAAGCATCTTCAACCGCAAGCTCCCAACGTCAGAAAAGCCGCCGTAAACAAAGGCAGTCCAGTGTGAAACGTGGTACGTCTTTTCACCATAATACAAAGCTCTCTGTTTCTTTGTGTGGACATAATGCTGACACCGTTATTTATGTACGAAGGCACAAGCATTGTGCAACAGTTGTCTTCACACAAGTTATTAAATAAGTACATATCTGCATTGTTTTCATTTATTTAATATTTTCTGTGTACACTGGTCAAACATGATTATGTCGATACAATATCTACCCGTATGTTCTCATACGTCTGCACTGTATCTCGCCCAGTTTATGTGTGTACTATAAGCCGACGGCTGAGCGTAATGTTTCGTAAAGCCAACATTATGTCCCTCTGTTGCGTGGGAGAGTACGCTGACGTATTGACATCATTCTCACGTTGAAATGTTAAAAGTTCTGGTGGAAATCTTCTCAGAAAAGATACAGATATATTAATTATTGAAAAGACAACTTGGGTGCTAAAACTAGTTTTTATTTCCTCTACAAACAGCCACATGTATCGTATAGTACTATATCGTACTGTACTTTACAGATAAAACGTCAGTAAAATATTTTTTTTAAGCAAAGATAAGAAGATACCTACTGCCGATAATAGACACTAAACTTACTACGTCGTATGCATAGCTTTTGCTGATGACGAAGCGGTACACATCTTCGCGGTGGAAATTATTTTATGCTTCAGATTTTGGCTTTAATTGGAACCGGTCGACTGCCGAATTACGTCGTGGCTAAGTGGTAACCGAGTAGGTTAGCACATTACAAAGTTAAGTCATAGTAGCCAGGTCAGATTATAATGGGTTAACATTCTTATCACACTGAGACCCCTCCATGCCTCGGAGAGCACGTTAAGCCGTCGATCCCGGGTGCCATACAAACATGACATTCGTTACGAGTAGTTGGAGCCCTAAAAACTCCGACAACCTGGTCTAACTACAGAACTTCGATATCGCCTAGTACTTGGATTGTGGAGGTCTGATGGCAGTCGCTTCACGTAAAATATCAATTTTCTGCCGTATCGTAGTAAGACTGAAAGCCGACCCCAACTTAGTTGGGAAAAGGCGCGGAGGGTGATGATCTGCAGAAGACTTCGGATAATCTGTCCTACTAGCAAACTATTTCTGTTTGGGAGTAGGCTTGCCACTGTTTAATAGGGGCGAGTGACACCACCGATTTTGCAAGCGGTCATAAGCACCGGCTAAACGGTAATTCACGCTCTTGTTTTAAGAGGTACTTGTATATAATCCTTGTTCATGACGTCACTTGACTTCCCTTTGACGGTGAGCTGTTGCGTCAGACTTCTGATAGTCCATTAGGTAAGTAGTGCATGATCCTTTAAGGTCGGAGTAAGCAGTTGGACATAGTCACGTGCTACACGCTTAATTATTCAACCATACATAGAGTAGATAAGATTTAGAGGCAGTGTTTCATATATTTACATTTAATCCCCAATGCAGAAGGATGAGCAAAATGTGGTGAAGAGACATGTATGTTTTGAAGTTGAAGGGTACAAGAGTGGAGGATTACCAAAGAAATGTATGATGAAAGAGGATATGAATAGAAGCAGTGAAATGACGAATAATAGAGTAGAATGAAAGATAAAAGTATTGCACATTGTATTTTATTTGGGGTCACCCAAATAAAATTAGGTGAAGGGAAGGCAGATAACAATGTTTTTTCTTTTTAATTGAAGTAAACCTTCTTTAGAATCGTTGTGATTTGAAATTTGATGAAACGAAAAACCGTCACGATAAAGTCCCTATAATCTTTGTCTTTGCGCCTGCGTACTACCAAGCCTTCAGAAAATATGTCAATGTCAACGTGGTGTAATACTTGTGCATTTAAGTATTAAATTTATTTTAATTGTTTTTTCTCCATATTTCACTTACCACACTACTTAATAGATTACTTACAAATTTACATTTAAATCCAGCCTTAAAACAAAGTATTGTTTGTTTTGAAAGTTGTGTTCTGTTGTAACTGGGCTTCAGGTTTGCTTACTGTTTATTATTAAAGCCATTCTTTGTATATCTTGATCTGTTGTCTGTATCTGTACCTATTGAATAAAATAAAATAATTTAACCAATAACATTTAAAGAAATTATCTATAATTAAATTTATTAACATTAATAAATGATTTGTGTTGATTTTACTTTTTATTATTTCTCATTCTCGCGTAGGTTACTTTTCTGAAGTTTCACCTGTGCCGTGTGTGAATTGCACACACATACACACTTTTTTTTTCTAAGACACTACAACTTGAAAAAATATCACTAAAATCCTACAGAAGACCAAGATTTAAAAGCACAACGACAGCATTGCTTTTTGTTTTAACTGATGAATGAGATCGCCAGAGCTTCATCATCTTCCTGCCCTCTTCCCAATCTGCATTAACGTAAGCGCAATGTGTAACTTTCCAAAGAGTTTGGCTGATTTTGAATGTCCTGTATGTCTTGTGTTTTGAGAGGCCACTAGGATAGGAACACCAGCTGGCATGAAGATGTTTGTTCTCAATCAAATTTAGATGTAAACCTACAATACACACCTTAAATAACTGACTGCAACCGTCATAAAGCTGTTATAGTTTTATTATAATCTTCTCTAAGCCTACAATTGTTCCCCTTTCTCTTAAGCGGCTATCTGCCATCTCTGACGACATATAGAAGTCTACACTCAGCTAAGCTTAGACCTTCGTAGCATTCTTTTATAATTTTTAACAATATTTTTGTCGCCTCTCAGTGTCGCTACTCTATGTGTGTCGCTAATGAGTACAGTTAATGAACAAACATCACACAGACAAACGGGTTCGCTAATAATCCTGCATTATTTATTGATTCCCTCATTTGGCTCGCAAACGTGCCCTGTTATGACCAGATTATGGGGTAAGGAGATTGAATTCAAACTGTTACTTATTTCCTTTCTGAATATTTGTGTTAATTATATTCATTTAAAGGGGCTTACTTTTCGAACATTTACGGGGCCGATGTACATTCAGAACGAATGCACCTACTCACCCTATTTTTGGAGTTTACTCCTTAAGAATCGATTTTCATATAAGGCGCCCGGTATGAAAAAAATATGAAGAGTAAAATTTAGTGATCGAATGACAGCTGTGATGGTATTACGTTCACACAAATTGTGTACTATGGTGTTACTATGGGTCATCAATTAGCCAACACTTAGAGACATAGAAAAAGGCCAAACTCTAATAAAACTTATATTTTATTGCTTTAAGTATGAGTGTCTTAGAATTGAACATTTGGCAAACCAGGAAAGGTCAGTCATTAAGATAAATGAATAGGTTGTGTAATAAAAAAAGGGTCGCTTTAGAATATTTCTATAAGGACTGACGGTTATGAAGAACAGATGTAGGCAAAGAAGGGCGATGTAGGGAGCGTCTTTCATGGTAACAAGGAGGCAGTCATGTTAAGAACGGGGAGGTGAACAGGTGTGTGCCATCGTAGGCATCGGTTTGTCAGATTCAGAGAAGACGCTCGGTTCAGGTAAGTTGACATAGAACGTCGGGGAAGTTCGGTGAGTCGTTAATGTTTTATTTGTTAATAGGCATTATATTTAATATGTATTTATGTCCTACACTGAGTAACGCAGTATCTGTCAGGTAATCAAATTTACCTCCCGTGTACATACCGGCTTCAAGGTATTAATTTAATATAATTACTTTGGTATTGGTTAAGGTGCTTTTGGACGAGACGAATGAATATTGTTATCCTGTAAGTCTCCTGGTTATAGCACTCGATCTTGTAACAGAGGACACGCGGCATTGGTAATCATCGGCCCAACTGTCGTCTGCTGTAGAAGTTGAATTATCAAGTACCATAATTCCGGGTTATGGTGATCGAGGTTTAACAGAGGCAGCGATATATTGATCATTGCCGGTTTGATCTCGTCTGCTGTAGAAGTCCAAGTTTCGAGTGAGTCGTTAGCGAGGGATGGTTATGGGATAATATGATTAAGATAGAATATGTGTGTAAACTAAACCAATGCCAAAGGGTTTAAATGTACAATCATACTAATTAACTTTTGGATCCTCTCTTATCGCGGTTTTGTTATTGATTATATCGAAATATCGAATGCCAGTGGAAAGATGTCCAGCCAGGGTCGAGTCTTACAGTCTAACGCGAAATAAGGCGGGGCGTTAGACCTCCCCTAATCAGAGGGGAGCTGGTTTTAGTGAAAAATACTCTGTTCATTACACGAATAACTGCTTTACTCGGGTTAGGCTCATAGAGATACCATCACACAGCGTTACGCTTTTTGTGCTTTTTCTTATTAGTAATATGTGTGTATAACTTGTCTACTTGTGTGCAGCCGACGTATACAGGTTATGCTGCGAGGCAGCTGATGCATTTAAGTATATATGTGTATACACCTTTATGTTATAAAAAAGAGAGAGAGAGACTATACAGCGTTGACATAAACCTCCAGTAAATTATAAACTCAAGTCGTGCGTCGGAGCTGACACACACCATTTTCCAAACAACGGACACAAAGAACACCCAGACTCGGGACAACTATTTGTGGATCACACAATTTTGGTCCCGTTTGAGATTTGTAGCGAGGTCACTTAAACCATTACGCCATCCGTGCAATCATCGTTTTGTTTTTGTGATGAAGTGAAGAATAAAGTGCAAATAGAAAAAAAAAGTGCAGGGTAACATTGTTACGACAACTTAAAAGAGCAATATATATGTTCCTTATTAAACCATTTAAATCATGGAGACCCTCCAAGCACAAGCGGATTGACATATCATCAAACGGTGACGTTTGACCGATACGGTCAGTTTTAGCCGGCTATATCATTATACGCTACCATTTTATGAAAAGGTCGGACACATCATGAATGACGATGACTTCCCTATAAATTAATAAGGAGAATTCTTTGTATGCTTTTTTAGCCATACGCGCCCAGACAGGAATGTGAAATTGGAATATCCACTCCAACAGAAATGAGCCGTAATCAAGTCTCAACCAGCCTCAACAAGGATATTGTTACACACCTGCAGTTACCGCTCCAGTCTGGTTACCCCAATGGCCTCATCAGCGTCTAGGCACAGCACACTGCACCTACAGTCCACATAAAAAGAGCATCTCTCTCCCGTCTACGCAGCAACCACCCCTGACTACGTAGTAACTACTGATCCTGCATCGCGCTATGAGAGTTCTCGCGCCGGTTAGTATATTTACAACTTCCCAACGTCAACTGTTGGGCCACGGTCCGCCAGGCACGATCACTTAGCCTGGTCGGAGGAACCTTCCTTTTTGTTGGAGGGATATAACACCCGTTCCTCCACAATTCTACATTTCTCCAACAATGAGATCTTTCTTTTTTTCTTTACTTTTCTTTTTTTTTTTTAAGACAACTTCCGCATTAGGAATTACTCGTGTGTCGCGGGGGACTTTACAAACATAGAAACAACGGACACAAAGAACACCCAGACTCAGATGGGAATCGAACCCACGACCTATAAGCATAGCGGTCAGGGTCACTAACCACTAGACCAACAGGTCAGTCAACATACCTAGTCTGTAAGTTTAAATACGAACTCTTCAATATTTATCAAAGTTTTGATGGAATGTGTTCGGAACCAACAACTTAGAGAACGCCTGCTTGGTGATAAGTTGATGGACATTGGAAGATGTAACAGCATCCTGGCCAGTCCTTTGACAGATACAGCTAGGGATATTTATACTTTGTACTATGAATATTTAAGATTAATTTAAAATAAAAAAATGGCTATGATGGAGCGACATAGTCATAATTGTGGCTAAGCTCCGTAAATAAAGATTAAAAAAAAAAAAAAAATATTTATCAAAAACGTACGTTGAGTTTGACATCATTATACGACCAACATTTGTTCCAATTCATCCTGCAGAGAATGTGTATAGCAAACTTATCTTACTATATCTTATCTTACTATATACTTAACTTACCGCCTACAATATAAACAAACAAATTCCCAAGAGCTTTCTACCACTATTGTCATAAAAAACAAGAATTACCATAACTCCATAATCTTCGAGTGTTTTCCATTTTACGAAGCGACTGCGATGCCTTAAATCTCGTTCACTTAACACGAACTAATATAACTTTTCTGAGGGTTATTGGTAAAAAAATAAAACTTTCCTGTCTATGCCCTGTTGACGTATAAATAGGGATTGTAGGGTGACTCTCATACTTGGTATCAAGAGGACAGTCCTATTATCTATCTACGAGTATATAAATAAAATTGAAAAGTTGGTTGGTTAACTTGAGTATGGCTAGATGAAGTTGGCAATTTTTTTTTATGTTATCAACAGTGCAAATAAGGTTATAGTGAAAGAAATTTACCCGGAAAATTGGGGAGTTCGGGGAAAACTGGAAGTGTTTTTTCTCTAGAAATTGAAACAAATTTCTTTTATATTATGACAGGACAACATCTTTTGGATCAGCTAGTATTATAACAACGAAAACTTAGTAGTACTTATCCTAACTACCACGATTATCATAAAATTTTGCATTGCAAACTTGTTGGGTGTTTCATGGTCAAAATCGGGCATCCCCCTTTATTTATTATTTTGCAAATTTGGTCCTGATATTCAATTTTAAGCATTAGAGTAGCAAGTATCGCAAAAATTAAGTAATAAATTAAATTTAATCACACAAACAGTTTCTTACAAAGAAACTATAAACTAAATGAACACAAATATATTATATTGCGAACAGATAGGTACTTGTTATTCTGTAGGTTTACATTATGTTTTTAATGTTATGTTTATTCAATTCCCTTTAACGTACACATTTTGCCTCTATTTATTCTTTACTATCCTCCCTTCACTTCCAAGGTTTGCTGGAAGAAAACTCAACTATGGGTTAAGCTCGCCTTTGTACATGCTATTTTCCTTCCTGTACTTATAAAGGTGTTATTTTTGTGTACAATAAGAAATACACAAATATACGAAATATCTTACAAAATTCTGTACTTTCAAGAGCAATATCGCTTAGACTGTATCTCGAATAAACCATGGTCACACTACACAAATGCTCACATCAGATATGAATTGAAAAGTAAAATGTGTTTCGGGTAAAATGAAAGTTATAAGTATGGAGTTGAGTTTTTAACATTATAAATCATATCAAATAAATTATTGTTCTAAATCTAAGGGTAAGAAAAGGTATTTAACAGAAAATAACATCAATGCCCTGTATCCTGTAAAGCAGGGATTCCCGAAGTGGTCGATATCGACCCCTTGGGGTCGAAGTCAGTTAAAGGTCCCAGGGGTCGACATAAACGAAAACTGATTTTGGGAGTCAACGAGGTCTAAAAATCCCTATTAATTAACACAAGTTCCTATTTGAAACTTTCAAGATACTGTAAAATTTATGTTACGTGTACCAACTTGTTATAAGAATGACTAATATTTTAGTAGGAAGTATCATTGTTGTACTTTTAAAAAACTCAGCAAGTCGATAAGCGTGCACAAGTTCGTACAAAATGAAAAACTCAGCAAGTCGATAAGCGTGCACAAGTTCGTACAAAATGAAAAACTCAGCAAGTCAATAAGCGTCTACAAGTTCATGCAGGATAGTGTTCGATCGTACAAGTCTTTCAGGCAAGTTTAGATTTGCTTTGTATTTGACGCATATGCTGACTGATGCAACTGTACGAATCCCAGGGACCTGGTCAAACCCATAGGACCACATACGCAACTTAAAACTTTTGTTACCGTACAAACGAGCTCTGTTCAATTCTACTTGAATTACTTCCTCCCCTTAACTTAAACATAGTTATCTTGCGGTTTAGTGTAGAAATCAATAAAGCGTTAAAAATTATTTTCTAAATTATTATCATTACATCATTCTTCATACTTTTATTCATTTCAAGCCACGTGATAAACTCGGCACCCTCCCAGACAGCTGCGCAGTCGGTTCAGGCACCCTCTTGTAAAGTGGAAACTTTTTCAATTTCCCTCGCTTCCCACCGCCGTAAAGTACCATTATCCTAAGCCAACATAGCTGCCTTTATCATGAACCTTCTCTCGAAGGTGCTCCTTGAGAATAAAATGAGTAAAATATTGGTCAAGATCAGTGACAATTCTTTAATGGGTGTTAATGGTGGAAATACTTCTTAAAACGTACGGTAGATGGCGCTAAACAAAATTAAATTTAAAAAGTTGACACAGAAAACATTTATGCCGCGTTCCTATAATCAAGAAACGATTAGTTTTGTTTCCGGACGGTAAAATTTCGTTGATTTTTCAACCAAACCGAATTAAAAAGTAAAAAAAGGGTTCAACTATCCTCCTCCTATACTCCTGGCTTCATCATCAGACCATTGCTACCAAGCCCAATCTATTGGACTCTTCTAAACGAATCATATAAGCCCAAACTTACTGCTAAGCCGAGTGTTGTGGGTTCCACACGGTACAAAAATTTGTCTGATCCACAAATAGCTGTCCCGTGGCTTTGTGGTCTTTGTGTTCGTTTATTGAATGTTTTTGAAGCCCCCCGCGGCACAGGAATATTCCTAACGCGGGAGTAGTCATTTAAAAAGAATAATAAATTGACACATCTCACAGACGGCCGTCTGATTCCAAACTAGGCAGAGCCTGTACCATAGTAACCAGACTGCTTTTATATTTCTAAATACATTCATATTATAGATAAATTACACTCAGACACAGAACAAATGATCGTACTCATCACACAATGATTCGTCCAGGGTGGGAATCGAACCCACGACCTCTGGTTTAGCAGTCAGGATCACTAACGAACAAATTGCTCTAATATATATTTAATCAATGACCTATGAACTAGAAGGACCTGTCGTGAAATAATAACTAATATCTATACTAATATTATATAGCTGAAGAGTTTGTTTGTTTGGTTGAACGCGCTAATCTCAGGAACTACTGGTTCGAATTGAAACATTATTTTAATCTTGGATAGCCCATTTATCGAGGAAGACTATAGGCTATATAACGTCACGCTACAACCAATAGGGGCAAAGCATCAATGAAAAATGCTGCAAAAACGGGCAAAATTTACAAACACGGACGAAGTTGCTCGGGTCAGCTAGTATTATTATAAACATAGGCTAACAATAATCACAATAACAATTATCGATTTAAACATCAAATCACTATCATATTGTAAAACAAAGTCCCCCGCCGCGTCTGCCTGTCTGTCTGTCTGTCTGTCTGTCTGTCTGTCTGTTCGCGATAAACTGAAAAACTACCGAACGGATTTTCATGCGGTTTTCACCAATAGACAGAGTGATTCATGAGGAAGGTTTTGGTATATAATTTGTACCCCTGCGAAGCCGGGGCGGGTTGCTAGTATATTATAAAACAAAGTCCCCCCCCCGCGTCTGTCTGTCTGTCTGTCTGTTCGCGATAAACTGAAAAACTACTGATCGGATTTTCATGCGGTTTTCACTAATAGACAAAGTGATTCAAAAGGAAGGTTTAGGTGTATAATTTGTACCCGTGCGAAGCCGGGGCGGGTTGCTAGTATATTATAAAACAAAGTCCCCCACCGCGTCTGTCTGTCTGTCTGTTCGCGATAAACTGAAAAATTACGGATCGGATTTTCATGCGGTTTTCACTAATAGACAGAGTGATTCATGAGGAATGTTTAGGTGTATAATTTGTACCTGTGCGAAGCCAGGGCGGGTTGCTAGTCATATGATAAAACAGTCATCACAGGTCATAGAAAAATAGTGAGTAGAAATAAATAACTTCAGCCAGATAAATAGCTTCAATTTATACAGAATTCTGTGGTGCCATTTCTTTTAATAAATCTCTTTTTATAGCAATTTGTTTGATTTAAAATCTCTTAATTGCACCAATCAATTGATCGGCATAGTTCTAGTAGTCTTCATAGTATTTGATTTGAGAGAATATAATTTTACTAGACACCTTTTTCCATTAGATTTTTTTCAATTCAGAAAAGTTTCTATACACTTAAGGATTTTATGAACTACAAAATTGCAGACAGACTTAAAATTCAAAGGTAAAATTGTTTTTTATTTCATAATGTATAGAAATTTAACATTTTTGACATAATTTTGATATATATATATTATTTATTTTATTTTATTCAGTAAATTTATTTTATTGTTACATTAAATTCAACTGTTTCTTGCCTACAAATGATATTATTAAGTAATGTTATATGTTTAAGTATGTAGTATAAATGCAAGCAGAAATGTGTTATTTTTAATATTTGCATGCCTTAACCAAGGCGGAATATGAACTTGTTACTTTATAACATAAGACCTTTTGTTACCCTGTTCCCGCAAATAAAGTTTCATTTCATTTCATTTCATTAAATATGTAACAAATTTGCTGTGTTATTGTATTCCCACAACTCCAAATATGACAAAGTGCTATCTTTATACAATTTATCAACACGTCACTCATACGCCAGGCCGTGGCGACGTAATACTGATGGCGTCACACATATTGGTGCCACATATCGAAGTAATACAATATTTCCATGAAATTTACTTCCCAATTAATAGAAGAGTGTGAAGTGCTGTATAAGCATAGAAGACTCTGCTGAACTCCGTAAGATTGCTTAAACAACATTATGACACAAATATAAATCATCACTACATCACTACATATTATAAAACAAAGTCCCCCGCCGCGTCTGTCTGTCTGTCTGTCTGTCTGTGTGTTCGCGATAAAAAACTACTCAAAGGATTTTCATGCGGTTTTCACTAATAGACAAAGTGATCCATGAGGAAGGTTCAGTTGTTTTCCCGGAGGCTTCCTGCTTAGGGTATCCCGGGTCCCTTGCAATATACCCACTTTGACGGAACACCGTGTGGTTTTAGTCGGTTCGATTCCGACGTACCACTTTAGCGTTAGCTCCGGTGAGGTGATGACCCGTGGGGGTTTCCATATAAAAACAAAAAAAAAAGCTTAAGTTGTATAATTTGTACCCGTGCGAAGCCGGGGCGAGTTGCTAGTGTAATACAATTGATTTAATTTATCCTTTTCTTTATTATATCCAATTCGCCTCAGTGGAGCTCCAGCTAACTAACAAGGGCTCCATTAAACAAGGTCGGTTTAACTTCTCCACTTTCAATCTTGCCACCTTACCCAATTGAGTTATTGATCCGTCAATCCTTCATCCCGCACGATTGGAGACAGTTCTCCAGATTGCCTCTTAAGACCCAAGCAGTTGACCCCAACCTTAACTTGACACAGTTGATTCAGATTAAGGATTCGGCTTGAACTCGTGACCTTTTTGATTTGTTCTTTCATAATAGTGATTGATAGTTTGTGAATGTGTTGTTGAATTGTGAAATCAATATTAAGAGCCGGTTTTTCAATCCTCAGATAAACAGTCAGGTAGCATTTATTTTACAGTTAGATTGCTGTTATCTAAAGAATAACTTATCTTTCGATTTAAGTCTCCTCAGTTAGTGATATTATCTGTAAAATAGTGATTTTGACGTACGTTTTTACATTGTCAATATTAAGTTCAATTTAAGTTCCTTTTTTCCTGTTTCTTTTTTGTGTCCTGAGAGAAAAGAAAGGGCTGTTAGGGAAAGATGTGACAATACTTTGTGGGATGATGAACAAATTCATAGTAGATTTCGATTAGCAAAAGGAACCGTCCAGTTAATATTATCCTTGATCAAGGACAAGATTACCAATCCAACAGACAGGTCTGTATGTTTTCAGATTGATAAAAACTTCATTCAATATCAAATAACATTTATTTTCTAGAAATCAATCATAAATCAAAACGCAAGAAAAATATTCATGAGAAAAGAACACGAAGAATGTGGTTATATATATGTATTGAATATCTAACAAACAAGTAATGATAAGAAAAAGTTTGTGATCCTTATCTAACGTGTTACAAACTGTGTAGTGGTATCTCGCTTGCACATGTTCACAGTGAACCGAGGTATGAAAGACCGTCAAGTAATTATCTGTCGGTTTACACACAATTGAAAAACAGAAAAAGTTTATTCGCTTGATAAAGAGTCAGATAATTTTAAATTTATTCTCTAGTTAGTTGTCTGACAACATAACTGAGGATTGAAAAACTGGGCCTAAGAGTATTAAAAAAAACTATTAAAAAAATTGTTTTACTTGTTCCATTTTCAAGTTTTATTTTTTTTATTTTGTTACTCAATGTATGGATTTTTTCATAGTGTACTTTATTCTACTAGTCAAGCTCTTTCATTTCATATTCATATTGAGAGGTTGTAAAAAAAATATGTAATCAGAAATTTTGTGGCGGCAGCCATATTGGATTTCCAAAGTCGGTTTTTTTAAATACATTATAATTGTATTGTCATCAGAATTAAAGGTGTGTACAAAATTTCAGATCAATTGGTCAACAGGAAGGGAATCAAATTTCAATTAATAGAATTGACCCACACAAAACACAGCTACACAACAAATACAACAAATAAAACCGTTTAAAAACAATTACAATTCTTATCTTCTGACGTCATAACGTGTTATAAATCGATGAACGCCGGCTGCACGCACGAAATGTATGACTCATTGTCACGTTCCGCCTGAGCCGAGCGTGCAAGCGAGAGCACGGAACTAGCGATAGAGAGGTACGATCGGCCTTCAGTGATAATAATTCAATTCGATTCATAAAAATATGCAATTTTTCATCAATGTTTTCTTATGACGTTATCACGTAAAATTATCGTCCGTAAACCGATTTTACAGACAACCAATTTTTTTTTTTTTATAATGGCTGCTATTAACATGGGTCACACATTACTAGTAATCTTATTAACCCCTACAACTAAGGTTAATGCTTTTGTTAGGGTGGTATTACGTTGGTGGTGGTGGTACCACTTGATCGCAAGTCGGGCGCCCAAGCCATTACGCCATCCCTGCTTGAGATTAGTCGGACCATATTGGATATTTAACCATATTTGTAATTCTAATTTTTAGTCTATGAGTCCTCGGAGTTACAGCCAACTGGTGTTCCTGTACTAATGACCTCTCCAGTCACAGGAAATACAGGACATTCGGGTACGCGACGCCGGCTTGCGAGCTACTGCAGTCTCAGTCCCGTTCTACATCCGAGTTCCTCTCCCTACCCCTTTTTTCCTTATACAAATGTAGCTTCTTCCTTCTTTCCCGTCTTAAAAGACTACATTCTCAAGGAGAGTTGTCATCAGGCAAGCGGCCATAAACGGTACCAGCCAAACCCCTTTGCAATGTTACACGTGGCGCCAACCCCAATGAAAAACGGCAAAAACATCTTCCTAAGATGTCATCATCTTCCTACCTTTTTACGTAGGTCTAGGAGTACTTTGTATTTCTTATCTGTAGTACTAGCCATCCCCGCAGTTTCACCTGCGTTTATGGTCACTGCTCCGCTCCTATTGGTCGTATCGTGATGTTTTATAGCCTATAGCCTTCCTCGATAAATGGGCTATCCAACACTAAAATAATTTTTCAATTCGAACCAGTAGTTCCTGAGATTAGCACGTTCAAGCAAACAAACTCTTCAGATTTATAATATTAGTATAGATTATATTGTGTTTTATCCAATAAACTGACCGTCCTCCGTAGTTTCACCAGCATTTATGGTCACTGCTCCGCTCCTGAGGGTCGTAGAGTGATGTTACATAGTATATTACCTTCATCAATAAATACTCTATCACTTGATATTATAAAACAAAGTCTCCCGCCGCGTCTGTCTGTCTGTCTTGTTAGGTTTACAAAAATAGATATATTAATTTGATATAAATTCGAAATATTGTATTCGTTTGTTCATGTTTGGGGAGTGGAAACGAATGTAACGGGCAACACCGAATGTTTACCCCGGGAGAACAGTAAATTTAGGCGGCCTATTTGCTCGTGGCCAGCATCGAGTTCGGACGTGTGTTTAAAAGTGTATTGAAGTGGAAGAATATATATCTACCCTACAGTATTCACGTGAGTTTTATTGTACTGTCAGTTTTACCTTTATTTGAGATATCCTACATTTTCAGAAGTGGAATAGGCCCACTTTCCTCATTTTATTTAGATTATAGTGGCTAAGTGATTTAAATACGGATGATTTCATTTAAGAACTTCGTATCTCCAAATGTTAAAAAAAATATTACAGAAGAAAAAAAAAAAAAAAATATTAAGTACCTTACTAATTATAAAACATAGACAAATAGCATTATTTAAATATCTATCATTAATTGGGCTTATATTTGTTGTAATCATTATTTTTATATCTGATAAAATTATTAAATAAATGGACTTACGTATAATTCTTAAACATGTGTAATGGATTTACTAAGTATGTAGGTAGTTTTATTTTTGTAAATACAAAAAAAACAAAACTAAAAACAATTTGAAAATACGATGATTGCATGGTGTTTGTTACGGCATCATACACAGATGACATCAAAATTTCGAAATTTTTGGATTTGCGAGATTTGAGAATTGAGCCATTGCTTTAACATTTTTGTTAGTGTTATACCTTTGTACGAAATGGTATAAGTTTTTAAATATTACATTACACATCTCAACATCTAGTTGCTAAACGTAGCGGTGTTTATTTGGGTGTCAAAAAAAAAAAAAATTAAACGTTAATTTGAGCTAGGCAGCGTTGTTTCCGAGATACCCTATAATTTTTAAATAACATCACAAAGCGTAATTTAATTTTATATATGTAACCGTTGGTGTATATCATCTGTTTGTTAAATTATATTGCAATATTCTTCGTGGTCTCTCAATAGTTCAGTGTAAGCAATGAACCAAGCAACTGCAAACATAATTGGTTTTCAAAGGATCGTTACCGAAATATCACGAATAATGTTCAAGTACCTTGCAGTAATTTTATTCTGAAAAAAAGGAGTTTTTAATTATTTTACATAGCTCCTTGTACACAGCTCCCATGCATAAGTTTCAGAGTAACGATGCTGTAAGAAGAGTAGTTACTTCAAAAGCGGTTAAGCACGCCGCCATCTATCGAAATATTGAGCTCCTGTTCGAATAGAAAAAGTCGCAGACAAACACGGGTTCTGCATTCAAGATAACAAGATGAAGATTTTCGAGACAGAAGCGTGCAACGTACACATAGCCCGTTGCTGCAACGCGAGCAAATGCCGCTTTATGCACCAGGTCGCTGCTCGTGGCTGCTGCGACGTCGATGTACAGCGGCTCCGGGGAGCATCAGATGTCGAAATCGGCGCATTGACTTCAAAGCTGAGTAAACGGTCAGACAGTCCAATTTTTACTTCGAAATATATTTTAAATCTAAGAGTCATTAAGTAGTCGAAATGTAAATTATGATATTTAACAGTAATGGTAAGATGAACCACAAACATTCGATCTGACTTTGACCCCTCGATTAAAAGCCAGCGCATAGATATTTCAATTAGAAAGTTAACCAATGTGCCATTGTATACAGTTGGGAAAGAAAATAACTATCATTCTTCTTGTAATGCAGAAACTATGAGGATTAGCTAGGATGTGGCATGAGAGTCTAAACTCTATACTATTCGTTCGAGATGAATATATTTGATGAAATGTTGTTAAATGTTTCCATTTGAGCAAAATTATGAATAAACCTTGAAGGATTTGCTTAAGCGGAAAAGTTAGTTTGGCGAACCTCTGACTGAGATACTTGCTCAACTGAACGGATGTGATATTGATGGTAAACGTACAATTAAGTGTTTCATCCAGGTGTTGAGTGATAAACCCTGGATTAAACCTTTAGGTCTAACGCTAACGCAATGTGTTGTTCTCATCGCGAACAACTACTAAAAGTTTTAATTAAAATACACACAACGAACAGACATTTCGATGATAAAGTAAACATGTAAATAATGTATACGGAAACTATATTCGAGTATACTCTGCTATTCAGGTGACATGCATATTATTGAAACTAATAATAATACGTTACAATACTCTTGCATTTGCATGAATATGAGTACAGAGTTAGACAATATATTCATTATATCTGCTTGTTGGGCTTGCTGAAGTGTTAAGAGTTCACAGTATGTTTATTAGAACCGAGTCACGACAGCTCTACTATACCTATGAAGGGTTTTGGGAAGTGCGTTTCACTCTCGAAAGGTAGTATTTCTGAAGACTTAAATATTTATAATGTAAAACTACTGTAACGTCACAAGTAATTGAGAACAGGTTTCGATAGATGCTGATAGGTCTTTCTTTTACGGAGCAACCGCATATCGTGGTATACAAAAATGCAGAAGAACTTTAATGTTTTTGATGTTGTGAATCAGCTCTGCCCCAACTGAATGAGGACGAGGTTATGGCGGTCACCGTATTAGTTATCGCTGATAATGACGTTTACGGTCCAGCCGTAGTTAAAGCTTGTGTCGAGACTCTAGTGAACGGAGTCATTACGTTTTGAGTAGGAAAATTATTGGTAAACCGGAGTCAAGTGAAATTTGTTAGCGGAGGAACGTACCGTGTCAGGAATAGTCATGTTTATGTTTACGTGCACCCTTCATCAAAACTTTATAAACTACGAATGGGAGAAATTTTATCGAAAGGCACGAAGGTGCGAGTCGTTAGGCATGTAATTTCCAGAAGTGCTCCGTAGGTATAGGTATTGAAATGAGCCAATGTGATTCTATCAACGAGTCGTAGCAAGAACAATGATCTTGTTAGAGATGCACAAGCACTTCGCAACTTCCTTGAAGGAACTAGGATGTGCGGGCTTCACTGAGATGAGTATCGAATGAAATACTAAATGCCCTGTTGTATACAAACCTTGCAGGTTAGCTTGTAAATATATAAAATATATAATAGCAAGAACGGGAAATGGTTGCAGAAATGATGGAAGTTGGCATCATCCACGAATCGGTTTCAGAATACGCTAGTCCTAATTCTGGTTTGCAAACAGGATTTTAAATAAGTGTCGATTTTAGACTGCGAAATTCGATTACGATCAGCGGTATCCAATTATTTCATTTTTTCCATAACCTTGCATGTCTTCTGGTTACTATCAAGTACCTAGATCTGAAGTCAACCGTTGAGATCGTTTTGTTACACCGGAAAGTCAATACGAAATTAATCGCATGCCGTTCAGATTAGCAAATACACTTGGGTCTTAGGATCAGTTCGATTTACCAAGGCAATAGTGATGTCATCTTTGTTTATGAAAAGTCTATCCCTGAATGTTTAGATAGATTCGATCGATCGTATCTGAAACTAACCTTATCCAAATGTTAGATACTATTTACAAAATAAGGTTTAGCGATCCAACCGCACCACTCTTAGCTCTTTAACAGCTCGAAGTTTCAATTTTGATAAAAAGATTGGGAAGACAAAGTGGGTCATCCCATACAAATCCAATGGGGCATAAATAATATTAACCACAAAAAGATAGGACTCCTTCCGAGGTTATGTTTGGATTGAATAAGAATGCGGAGATTGACCCACGGTTGAATGAGGTAAGACGTAAAAGTAACTAAAATTTGAATTTAGAAATATTGCTTAAATCCGTCAAAAACATAATATATATGTACTGCAAGGAAAATAAAAACGTGCATGTGACAGCAGCCGATCGTATGTTACCATGCCTTCATGTAGCTACCATAAACATAGACGATGATGATGATGATGATGATACAGAACAGGTAAAAGAACAGAAAAGTTAAAATATTCCGTTAACATTAGTATATGTGTGTGTAGTGTGTGTGTATTTTGCATTGGCATAAGGTACCGAATAAATAATTATTTACCTATTGCACAGAATTCATAATAGTTAAAGTACAGAAGTCACACTTTACCAAATAATTTAATTAAACAAGCGACTCCTGTTCCGACATAATAAAGTCTCAACTCGGGTCACACAGCGCTAATTATCTACAGGTATATTCAACTAGCAGTTGCCTCTTTCTATCGCGTAACTCTTATCTGTTTCGACAGCACCGCGATATTAGATTTATATTTAGTTACTGCCTTATTTTTGTGAACAAATAAACCTAGACCAGGTACCAATAACTCGATAGTCTACATATGAAAGAATGACGCGACGCATATTGTGTGCTCCAGCATCAAACAAACGGCGCGCCGCATCCCACTGAATTTTGGCACGATTAGTCGAACCCGAAGTGTAATTGTAGCTTTATACCTACACTGCCAAGTAAACCTGGCATGCTTATTGTGACTGCCTTATACATTCAGCTCAATGCAATAATTATTGTCTATCGGTACAAACTGTAAATATGATACGGAATAATTGTATGAGAAAATATAGACTATTAGTATAAAATTAAATGATTTATCATAATAAGCTAGTTATATATTAATTAATAAGATGTGACATAACTATGCACTTACATGGATAATATAATATAAACAAAAAAAAGGCGAGACAGCAAAAAAGAAATGATTTATGATGAGATATCACTACATAATAATGGAGCGGGGTCCCCCGCCGCGTCTGTATGTTCGCGATAGACTGAAGAACTGCTGGGCGGATTTTCGTGCGGTTTTCACTAATAGACAGAGTGATTCCGGAGGAAGGTTTAGGTGTATAATTTGTTAAGACTTTGTGTAAATTGATTGAAATATGTTGTTTGTTGAAGCTGTCTCTGCTACCCGTACGAGGCCGAAGTGATGAATAAGATTACTAATTGTTGTCATCCGCCGCGCTGGTGTGTAAGAAGGAAGGTTCACAGCCAGTATGTCGCTTGTGGGAAAGAAGTACCATTAGTGACGTCTGCTGGTTTATGAGAAGGAAGGTTCACAGCTATTATGAGATGTATGCCGCTTGTGGGAAGGAAGTACCACTAGTGACGTCCGCTGGTTGGTGAGAAGGAAGGTTCACAGCCATTATTAGATATATGTATGTCGCTTGTGGGAAGGAAGTACCGCAAGTGACGCCCTCTGGGTTGTGAGAAGGAAGTATCACAGCCTTTATGATTATAATTGTTATATATTTATGTATGTACCTGTTGCTTGTGAGAAGGAAGTACCACTTGTGACGTCCCCTGATTTGTGAGAAAGAAGTATCACAGCCTTTATGAGTTATGTCACTTGTGGGAAGGAAGTACCGCAAGTGACGTCCCCTGGTTTGTGAGAAAGAAGTATCACAGCCGTTATGACACATGTCACTTGTGGGAAGGAAGTACCGCAAGTGACGTCAACTGGTTTGTGCGAAAGAAGTATCACAGCCTTTACGATTATAGTTGTTATAGATTTATGTATGTACCTGTTGCTTGTGGGAAGGAAGTACCGCAAGTGACGTCCCCTGGTTTGTGAGAAAGAAGTATCACAGCCGTTATGACATATGTCGCTTGTGGGAAGGAAGTACCGCAAGTGACGTCCCCTGGTTTGTGAGAAAGAAGTATCACAGCCTTTATGACACATGTCACTTGTGGGAAGGAAGTACCGCAAGTGACGTCAACTGGTTTGTGCGAAAGAAATATCACAGCCTTTATGATTATAGTTGTTATAGATTTATGTATGTACCTGTTGCTTGTGGGAAGGAAATACCACTTGTGACGTCCCCTGGTTTGTGAGAAGGAAGGTTCACAGCCGTTATGAGATATGTCACTTGTGGAAAGGAAGTACCGCAAATGACGTCCCCTGGTTTGTGAGAAGGAAGGTTCACAGCCGTTATGAGATATGTCACTTGTGGGAAGGAAGTACCGCAAGTGACGTCCCCCGATTTGTGAGAAAAAATTCACAGCCTTTATGATTATAATTATTATATATTTATGTATGTACCTGTTGCTTGTGGGAAGGAAGTACCACTTGTGACGTCCTCTTGTATGTAAGGAAGTATCATAATCATGTTTCTGACGCAAGGCACATACGTCCGTAAAATTGTAAGTCTGAATTCGATGCTATGGAAGATTACTATTGGCCGAGTGTTAGGTTAATACGGCTGTTTTTGCGTGCGTGCATGAGGACATGCACGACGTCAGGATGGTCGAGTGTTAGGTTTACAAAAATAGATATATTAATTTGATATAAATTCGAAATATTGTATTCGTTTGTTCATGTTTGGGGAGTGGAAACGAATGTAACGGGCAACACCGAATGTTTACCCCGGGAGAACAGTAAATTTAGGCGGCCTATTTGCTCGTGGCCAGCATCGAGTTCGGACGTGTGTTTAAAAGTGTATTGAAGTGGAAGAATATATATCTACCCTACAGTATTCACGTGAGTTTTATTGTACTGTCAGTTTTACCTTTATTTGAGATATCCTACAGTCTGTTCGCAATAAACTGAATAACGACTGGTCGGATATTCATGAGGTTTTCACCACTAGACAGAGTGATTCATGAGGAAGGTTTAGGTGTATAATTTGTTAAGGTTTTGTGTAAATTGCTTAAAATATGATGATGATTGTTGAAGATGTCTCTGCTACCCGTGCGAAGCCGGGGCGGGTTGCTAGTAATATACAAAAATAATTATTCGAATCTGACTGGGTTCTAGAGTTTAGCGCGTTTAAACAAACAATCAAACAAAAAATTCTTCAGCATTAGTATAGATAAAAAGCAACTATTCAAGGGACAAACATCTTCTGCAAATGAAGATCTGTATTTATTTATTTTTGACTTAGTGCAGACCTAACTCAGCCAAACTGGAAGGTTATGTAACAACAAGCTATTTTAAACCTCACTCGTTCATTATTTAGGTGCAATTTTTAATATTAACTTTAAAGTGTTGCGGGTACTTCCCCTGGGAAATTATGGCGCTAGCCTTGATATTATAAGGCTTTATAACATAAGAAATGCAGAACTTTAAAAAAAAATTAAGTTTGTAATCCATTTATGATCATTTCGTGAGATTTACGAGCTTATCAATGACACGTTAGGTGTTACGTCATACATGAATATGACTAGATATTTGCAGTAGTCTCTGCATATTTTATATTTGTATTTACATACACTCACATCTGTACACCTGTATCCTCGAAGGGGTAGGCAGGGGCGTATTAAAACGTACTTTTAGCCAACTTTAAATTTACATAATAGAGGACAAGGCTATTGCCGTCAACCGAGTCCTTCGGGAATGAAAGATGGGAAAGTTGAGAGTATATTAAAAGGAAAAGATAGGTAAGAAGGGAAGCTGACGGAAGGGAAGGTGACTGAAGAGAAGGTGACGGAAGGAAAGGTGACTGAAGGGAAGGTGACTGAAGGGAAGGTGGCTGAAGAGAAGGTGAATGAAGAGAAGGTGGCGGATGGAAAGGTGACTGAAGGGAAGGTGAATGAAGAGAAGGTGACGGAAGGGAAGGTGGCGGAAGGAAAGTGATATTGCTTATGCGGATGGAGTGAGGAGTATAAGCAATACCTCAAGCATGGCTGGGTTGCATACCTGTAACTTGAACATGATAGTGACGGAAAGTCCAAGCCCTCTTTTATTGAAGTGAAACTTCTTTAGAATCGTTGTGATTTGAAAATTCGTTGAAACGAAAAAGTCACACTAAAAAGAGACAAACACAATACAATAGGATTTAGCCTGCGAGAGAATGAGATAGAATACAAGTATACAGCACTAAAAAGAGACAAACATATTGTTTGAATGCCAAGCTCCAGGTGTGTGGCTGGTGTTCTTGACTGGATGTGTGTTGCAATTAAAAGATAAACGCTTGAAGGTTTTAAATATGTATTTATCTTTATAATATTAGCGATGCGCACGCGTAGGTTACTGTTGAGCGAGTGAGTTGGCCCGCGCCGAGCTTGCCCCGTCCGTTCGCAGATAAAAGCCGCGGAACCGGTTCGGTGCCACGGCGCGCGCGCGGCCCGATGAGACGCAGGAACATATTCCCCCGGGTTGAAGACTGGAGGACTTCAAGACACTGGAAGAGGGCATACATTATTATAAGCACGGGTAATAATGCCCTTCTTCGTGCGTATGTCTGCAACTCTGCAATGCCCGTCAGGCCCGGGCTTTACGGTGACTATTCTGCCCAGCATCCAAAGAAGAGGAGGTAGGTGCGCGTCTTTCACCAAGACCATGTCTCCTGCCTTAAGCTCTTGTCCAGAGGTCTGCCATTTCGTTTTTTGCTGCAGAATCGAAATATACTCTTTTGAGAAGCGCTGCCAAAAATGCTGCCTCAGCTTCTCGATACGGTCGAAGCGTGACAGTCGCTGTAAGTTAACGTCGCTGATATTTGGACGGGGAACTGACGTAAGAGCTCGTCCGAGGAGGAAGTGTGAAGGAGTAAGGCAAGTGAGATCAGAAGGATCAGTGGATAAAGGCGTCAAAGGTCTAGAATTTAAAATAGCCTCTACCTGAATAAGACACGTTGCAAGTTCTTCATACGTCAAGTGAGTTAAGCTCATTACTCTACGTAGCAGATGTTTTATTGATTTTACCGCCGCTTCCCAAATGCCACCAAAATGTGGGCTATATGCAGGTATAAATTTAAATTCAATGCCTTGATTTGCAAGATCAGACTCTATGATTTCAGAGGAAACCTGTAAGAAGCGTGAAAGCTCATTGAAAGCTCCCACAAAAGTAGTGCCGTTGTCAGAGTATACTCGCTGAGGCTTGCCCCGACGACTGATGAAACGGTTAAAGGCCGCAAGAAAGGACTCCTTGGTGAGGTCGGAGACCAGCTCCAGGTGCACGGCTCTGACTGCAAAGCATACAAAAACACAAATGTACGACTTAAGTAGTCTGCAACCCCTACCCTTTCGGTCGGCTATCAGCACTGGTCCGGCGTAATCAAGCCCTGTGTTTAGAAAGGGAAACTCAAGATGCGTTCTGTCACTAGGAAGGTTCCCCATTATGACCTGGACGGGCTGGGCTTTAAAGCGAGCACAGCGAACACAGTTACGCACTGTTTGTTTGGCTAGGTTTCTGCCTCCTAGAGGCCAGTAAGTGAGCCTAATATGTGCCAATAGCAGTTGAGGTCCGGCATGTAAAATGGTTTGGTGTTCTTTATTAAAAATAAGTTTAGTTATGTGATGTTTGCTGCATAACATGATTGGGTGCTTAACATCATAACTATAATGTGAATTTTTAAGTCGTCCGCCTACACGTATTAAATTTTGTGAATCTATGAAAGGAGAAAGACTAATCAATCGATTCTTTTTATGTAAGGGCTGATTATTTTTAAGAATCATGTATTCCTCAGGGAACATTTCCTGCTGAGAAATTTGTAAGATTAAGTTTTGAGATGTCTGTAATTCACTAAATGATAGATAAGATAGTTTAGAGATATTATGTTTTTGACAATTAGATATGAACCTTTGTATATAAGCTGTGATTCTGATTAATTTGGTAAATGAAGATGATTTATGTATTAATTTTATAATCGGATTATTGTTGTTTATGTTATTGTCTACGGTTGTATGAAGTAATGTTTCGGGTAATGAATTGTTTTGTGTGTTAGGTGACGTTGGGAATTCAATGACAGATCGATGAAGAAAATCGGGTCCTGACCACCAAAGTGTAGACCTGCTGATGCAATCAGCCTTCACCCCTCGAGATGCGAGGTCAGCGGGATTACACTTCGAAGGCACATAGCTCCACGTCTGGTCGATTGTAGCTTCTTGAATCTCCGCTACTCGGTGGCGGACAAATTGCTGCTGCCGATTTGGCAATGACTCAAGCCAACCGAGCACGATGGTAGAGTCGCACCAAAAAAAACATTGACGGAAATTCAGAGTAAGTGCTTTGCGTACCTTTAAGTAGAGTCGTACGCCCAGTAAAGCTCCACACAACTCCAAGCGTGGTATGGTTGTGGGCTTCATTGGGGCAATCTTGTTTTTGGAAGTTAAAAGGTGTACGCAAACTGTCCCGTTAATTGTTACCGTTCTAACATAAATACACGCTCCGTAGGCGTACTCAGATGCATCAGTAAAGGTGTGTAGTTCAATAGTGTGACTATTACTACCAGACACCCAACGAGGAATGCGAAGAGAGTTGAGAGATGGAAGGGAATGTAAAAATTCAAGAAATTGAGATTTTATATCTACGGGTATTTCTTCATCCCAGTCACATTTTAATAGCCATAGCTTTTGTAACATACGTTTGGCCTGAACTATGCAGGGCCCAACGAGGCCGAGAGGATCAAACACCTGACTAACTAAAGATAAAATAACGCGTTTTGTAATAGTTTTGTTTGGTAATGTTAAATTTACTGAGAAATATAAATAATCTAAATCACAGTCCCAATACAACCCTAGCGTTTTATTAGAAGATTTGTCATTTAAGTTTAATGTTTTATTCTCATATTTTTCAGTTATGTTAGTTATTGCCTCTAATATTCTATGATCATTAGAATGCCATTTTCTAAGGTGGAAATGTGCTGATTTGAGCGTGCTAATTACTCCTTGGCATACATCTATGACAGATTCCATAGAATCATTTCCATGCAAGTAGTCATCGACAAAAAAATCTTTTTTGATGGATTCGCTGACGATAGGGTCTGAACAATAATCTGCAAGAGACACTAAGCACTTTGTTGCCAAATATGGCGCTGAAGAAGTGCCGTAAGTGATCGTATTCAGATGATACGTTTTCAAAGGTTCAGAAGAATCAAACCTAAAGACGATTTGTTGTAACGAGCGTTGGGACGGTGTAACTAAAATGGCACGATACATTTTTTCAATGTCGCCCGTTACGACAAACTTGTGTTGCCTGAACCTTAACAATATGGATATAAGATCGTCTTGCACGGTTGGCCCTATCATCTGAATATCATTGAAGGACTTACCTGAGGTGGTGCTAGCCGAAGCATCGTATACCACGCGAAGTTTCGTGGTCGAACTAGACTCGCGCACTACACCGTGATGTGGCATATAGTAGTTATAGTTAGATAATTTATTTTTAGAATTTTCTGTCATGTGATTGAGATTTAAATATTCACGCATAAAATTTAAATATCTTTCTTTAAAAATGGAGTCACGCTCAAATTTACGTTCGAGGGAAAGAAACCTACACTTAGCCATCGCATAAGAGTCACCTAAGGACTCGGGTAAGTCCTTCAATGGTATGGTGACGACGAATTGGCCGCTATCATTACGATATGTAGTTTCACTAAAAAGTTTTTCACAAGCTTTTTCTTCTGAGGATAAACAGCTTTTGCTTGATACAGAATCAAGTTCCCAGAAGCGAGACAACTGGTTAGACTCCTCATGTGTAAGAAAGTGACACAGAGAAGGTTGTTGAGGACGAGACTGGTATACACAGCCTGAAATAAGCCATCCTAATTTCGATGATTGTAA
Organism: Euplagia quadripunctaria; assembly: GCA_963859945.1. Classification (NCBI taxonomy): domain Eukaryota; kingdom Metazoa; phylum Arthropoda; class Insecta; order Lepidoptera; family Erebidae; genus Euplagia; species Euplagia quadripunctaria. The sequence goes on along the minus strand of OY982581.1, from coordinate 3,712,570 downwards.
TTTAGGCTGATGTTTACCTAAGTTGATAGTATTGGAACCTAAGACGTCCCAAAATACGTCAGCTCCTACAAGAATATCTATGGCTGACGGCACGTTGAATGTAGGATCTGCTAGCTGAAGACCTGGTGGTATAGTAATTTGTGTCTTATCCATGTAAGTACCAGGCAGCCATTGTGTGATCTTCGTTAAAACAAGACAGTTTACGTTCACCCGATAAGTGCTACAACAAGACTGTACAGTAAGACTACAACTTTCTGAGGTATGAGAAACTTGACCACTTATACCTGCGACCGTGGAGCTAATGCTTCGTGTTACCAAGCCAAGTTTCTTGCAGAGGCTTTGGGTGATGAAACTGGTGGTACTGCCGTTATCCAGCAATAGCCTGGCTGTATGAAGCTCACCATAGCTGTCCGCCACTTTCACCAAAGCTGTGGATAATAGCACAGTAACCCCATTAGCTTGTTGAGAAGATAGTACAGTTTTAGTTGATAATGTAACGTTGTCTTCTGTCTGAGTTAATGTATTCCTATGTAAAAGGGTATTGTGTTTTATTTTGCAGTATTTGCAGTGCGATAACTGACATCGCTTTTCCGTATGACCAGGACGAAGGCAGTTCATACATACGTTACTTTCTGATGCCTTTTTGTTACGTGAATCTACATCTAAGTTTCTAAAATGTTGACAGTTAAATAAATAATGATTTTGTGAACACATAGGACATGTATATTTCTCAGTAGAGTTGATTGGTTTTGACTTTGTTTGTATAAGAAAATTTTTAGGTTTGTTATGCTCAGTTATTTGTTTATTAGTGGTAGGATATGTAGATTTCAAGTATTTATTGTCATAAATAGTCTCCAATAAGTCGGCTCTGTTTGATAAAAATTTTATGAAATTTTGTAAATTAGGAAATGTATCTAAATTGTTTTTATGTTCCTCCCACTCTCGGTTTGTCACAAAATCTAGCTTTTTGGACATCATGTAGATGATTAGTGTGTCCCAGTATTCAGTAGGCTGCCCGAGAGTTGCAAGTGCTCTTAAATTCTTATTTGTAACATCAATCATGTTCCTTAGTGACCTGCAAGACTCCTTATCAATTTTTTCAAAATTAAATAACGATTGTACATGGTTGTTAATAAGTAAGCGTTCATTATTAAAACGATCAAGTAATAATTGCCAAGCTATTGTATAATTGTCGGCTTTAAAGTCGACGCTTTTTATCACTAAAGATGCGCTGCCTGTTAAGGCCGCGCGGAGATAATGAAATTTGTTTATGTCCTGTATACTATTATTTGTGTGTATTAAAGAAATATACGTATCTCGGAATTCGAGCCAGTGCTGATAGTCCCCGTTGAAGTGAGGCAAGTCTATCTTAGGCAGACGGACAAAATCGTGTTTGCAGCCAGATCCGTGACGCGGGCTGTCGTCAGCTGACGTGGTGGAGGCGGGCGTGGGCGAGGAGGGACGCGCGGGGGCGAGCAGTGCCTTCGCGTAGCCCACTTGCGCATAATACTGCGTCTCAAACTGCTCCCTTTCGGCGTACATGTCGTCCGTACTTTCCGACAACAGCTCCAATTCCGTCTGTAACACATCGAATTCCTTATAAAGAGCTTCCATGAGGCTAAGACGGCATTGCAACTCAGAAGATTGAAAGGAATCTAAGCTAGTTTTCGGTAAAAGCCGTAGAAAGTTACTAAAATAAGTAAGCTTAGCTTTAAAGCTGCCACGCCTTTTTACAAGCTCTCTCAATTTTGCGTCAGACATAATTCAATATATTTTTATAAATTGATCAGTTTAAAATGCAAATAAAGCGAAAGAAACACCAAATAATATTATAAATGCAATGTATGAATGAATAGACAGCTGGCGCTTGCGGTTAACAACAGGTGTTGACTATAACGGCGCGCAAAACCGGTTTACTCAATAGAAATGTGCACACGAAATGAATAGAAATATTGAATGCAGTAAGCAAACAAAGTTATTAAGTATGACTAATAAATATCAATGAAATATGCAAAGGTGAATAACGTTTATGAATGGGCTATTTGTATGAAGACTACGATATGAAGAGATCAATATGCCTGATCCAGGTAGTACTACTAGAAAATTCCCGGTAAGATAATAAGAATAAGACAGGGATTAAAGGATATGGAACGGACTCACTCAATAATTTTTCTCCACGTTGACTGTCCTCCTGTTAAGGTATCCTCTAAGTGACCTCTAAGGCCGTCGCGCACGATGCGAGCGCAAGCTGGCGGTCGGGTAGTCCAAAGTCCACGTGTAATGTGTGCAGCGAAACACGCTGATCTTCTTGTAACGCGGGATCACTGGATGACTTCTTTAAGATGGATGGATGAAGGATGCTTGCTACGATGTTCGGAGGGCAGCTGGCTTACTCTGGTGTGCTCAAAGACCTTTGGACGACTTCCCAATGACGGAAGGGTCGCGGCTGAGTTTCTGAAGGCGGCTGCTGAGTAACTCCTTATGTCGGAAGGGCCGCTGGTAATTTCTTGACCATCGAAGGACCACTGTTTGAATGCCAAGCTCCAGGTGTGTGGCTGGTGTTCTTGACTGGATGTGTGTTGCAATTAAAAGATAAACGCTTGAAGATTTTAAATATGTATTTATCTTTATAATATTAGCGATGCGCACGCGTAGGTTACTGTTGAGCGAGTGAGTTGGCCCGCGCCGAGCTTGCCCCGTCCGTTCGCAGATAAAAGCCGCGGAACCGGTTCGGTGCCACGGCGCGCGCGCGGCCCGATGAGACGCAGGAACAATATTCATAAAAAGGATTTAGCCTGCACGAGAATAAGATAGAATACAAGTATACAGTGTTTCCTATAATTTTTGTATTCTAGCACGTGTCTTTGCACCTGCGTACTACGAACTTTTCAGAAAATGCGTCATAGTGAATGTGGTGTATCATTCACGTGTATCAGTTTAGTGCATTTGCGTATTAAAATTCGTTGGTTAATTAATTTTGAACGTGTAAAAGAGTACGAAAAGATCTATTTGCAAAATAAAATCATTTATTCTTCAATAAACAGACTACCTAAACAAACTTATTCTATTAAACTGATAGATGCTGAGAATTGCGAATTCAAACTTTGGAGTTTTATTATTATAGATAAAAAATAACTAATTAAAAACTTATTTTAGATTGTGATGATGATATCTTCGCTTGAAAGGCAAAAGGGAATAAGCGACAGTCTGAAAAGAAAATGTTATATTTGGATTTCGAAGAGCATGTTCCTTTAAACATTCCAACTGCAAAAAGTTTGTACGCACAATATTGAGAGAATTATCCATAAACTCAATAAACTTAATATACTAACGGAATTATCATGTTATTTGAAGACCATAGGCAATAGACCAGAGACAAACTCCTTATAGGTTTACCTGTAATCTATAGGTAAAGACCTATTTTATTTATTTTTTATTTTATTCTCAGTAGTTTCGGCAATAAGGGGTGGACAGAATGTGAACAAAATGTGTCATATGGAGATTCTGAAGGTGTGCATACCTTGCTGTGGGTTGGCAGCCAATTCTCAGGTACCAGGTGCTAAAGTTACATACAATTATTGGTCGTTTTTCTTAGAGTTTTATATATATCATCACATTAATTTGTTAAAAATGAAGTCGGTTAATAAAAAAACACCTCACTGAACTTTCACCTCGTTGAAATGAATACAAATAAATAAATATTAAGTGTCAGTTTGTGACGTCAAAATAACAATTTTGTTTTAAGCTCATACAGTTATTTGCAAGATATCTATGCCTAAAATTACTTTTTAAAATTTTTGTCTGTCTGTCTGTCTGTCCGTCTGTCTGTCTGTCTATTTGTTCCGGCTAATCTCCGGAACGGGTGGACCGATTTCCACGGGACTTTCACTGGCAGATAGTTGGTATTATCAAGAGTAACTTAGGCTACTTTTATTTTGGAAAAAGAATTAGGGTTCCGCGCAAAATCTATAAATTACGGACACGCCGCGCGGGAACTGCTAATAAACAAATAAAATTTGATAATTCCTACAGTGTACATATAACTCAATTTCACAATAATTCTTTCACAAAAAAACCGACTTCAACAAAAAAAACTATTCCATAAAAGACTTATATATGGTTTTCTCATGGATGCCATTGTCAGAATTAGACCAACCAGCAGCAACAGCTTTCAAATAAAAAATAAATCATCAAAATCGGTTCACCCAGTCGAAAGTTCTGAGGTAACAAACATAAAAAAAAACACAGTCGAATTAAAAATCTCCTCCTTTTTTGAAGTCGGTTAAAAATTGTCGCTTATCTTTTTAGCTTTCAAGCGTCGATACAATATTGGCAATAGGTTCGTTTACAAAAAATATTGTGGACTCAATAGTAATTAGCCGAGAGAAAGTTTGATTGGATTACTTTATTAGATGTAGGATACAGATAGGGGAGCTGAATCAGCGATTCCTCAAGATTAAAACCTCTTTTTTCGTAAATAACTTATAGATAATCGTTATTTTATCGCTAATAAAGCCTATCCGATTACGCATCTAGCGATATTGGTAGTGAAAAAAGTGTGTGTACTTATGTACGCACGTAAGAAGTTATACTTCTTAGGCGTAACAAGATAAAAATCTTTCTATAAGTTTTATCTTTCGCATTATCGTACGTTTGTAGAAAAAACGACACTAATAATAGAAAAAAAGGTATTTAATACATTGAAAGTTTTATTATAACGCATTATCTGGTTAAATAAAGTTTATTTAAATAACAAAATAAATAATACATACCGTCAACTAACCTCAAATTCTACAAACGTACTCAAAGTAATATGTAAAAACCATTTTTATCACTTATAATCACAGTAAATTATCTTTAAATCAATAAATTGTTAATAAATATCAGTCACCACGATATATTATTTGAAATAATATATATTTATGTATTTTTATATATTTTATTCGGACTGATTAAAAACACGTGTTGTAGATTCAGAAACACTTGAATTAATATTGTGAAGTTGGTAACTTTTTTGTAAAAACTAAAATGTTGACTAGCTAACTTCAGGGTGTCGGTTTTTCGTGACGGTGTGATTTTAGAAGAAATTTACTCTCATCATTTTTACCTAACGCGCGAAATGAAGTATAACTTCAAAAATATTTTCTTGAGATATGCAGCTTAGGATGTCCATCAACGAGGTGAACAGATGACCCAGTAAAGATTTTATTTGGAGCTTTTTTTTTTATGGTATTGGGGGCAAACGAGCAGACGGGTCACCTGATGGTAAATGACTACCGCCACCCATGGGCACCCGCAACTCGAGAGTCACAAGTGCGTTGCCACCCTTTAAGGTGGTAGTAGGAGAAGAGGGGGAGTGGGGGGAAGAATGGGAAGAGGGGGGACAGGGGAAGGACGGAAAAAAGGGAGAGGGAAGGGTTAGGACCTCCGGTAACCTCACTCACGCGGCGAAATGCAATGCAAGCATTGCTTCACGGCCGGTTTTCTATGAGGCCGTGGTAACGAGTGGAGTCGAGCCGGCCCATACGTGCCGAAGCATGGCTCTCCCACATGTGTATCTCCCAGTTGGCTCAATGTGTAGCAATAGGTTTCGGCTAGTTTCTTTTGTGACCAGTAGCGTGCCTGATGCCAACCGTCCTTGGGACTGTAATCGTTTTCAGATGGGCCAAAGGAAGAAGGTAAATTGGGATAAGGACGACAGATAGAGCGAGGGAGATAGGGTAAGAGATACCGCAAGTCTCGGATGGCGAAACGGGACAGAGACTGCAGTAGCTCGAAGAGGCCGCGTACCATATGTCCGTCCTGTGATTAGAGAAGCCACTAGGACAGGGAGAATTAATTCGTGGAAGAGCCATGTTTCGGCACGTATGGGCCGGCTCGTTCGGTGTGTGTGATACCACGGCCTCACAGAAAACCGGTAGTGAACAATGATTGTGTTGTATTTCGCGGAGTAAGTGGGGTTACCGGAGGCCCTAACCCTTCCCTCTCCACCACTTTCCCCTCTCCCCCTCTTCCCCCTTCCCCTACCTTAAAGGCCGGCAACGCATTTGAGACTCTTGAGTTGCAGGTGCCCATGAGCGGCGGTAATCATCTGCCCGTGACCCGTCTACTCATTTGCCCCCTATCCTACAAAAGAAAGAGACATCCACCAGTAATTATACGGAAACGCTATACAATAAAGTTTTACTGATCAATGATATGTAAAAAAACCATTTAAAGAATTGTGGTCGAAATTAGGCTCCAAGGTCATCCCATTAATTGAATAAACTTCGACACACCTTAATCCATTTATATAAAAATCAATGCCACTTTTCGTTGTAATTTTATAACTCAAGAACGGGCTCACCTATCCAAACCAAAAATGTTTAGGCTTTGTTCGGACTATTTAGTAGATGGTTTATGTGAAGTTTGCACAAAAAAGAAAACTTAACGACGGACTTACGCGGGTGAAACCGCGGGGCGCAGCTAGTAATATATACTTAGTTCCTGACTTCCTTGCGCTGTTAAAATTTTAAGCCCACATGTACCGTAGACCTTCTACGGCGTAGACTGCTACGCCGTAGCTGTAAAGCGTCGTAGCTTCAGTTTATTGCAGTGACTGTTTTATAGCCCCCTCAACAATGTATTTACATGTAAAACGGTTGTTATTTTTGTTGAGGTAGGCAGAAACGGTTTCGGCTCGTATAAGATATTGCATGTAATAGTATATGATGAAATTAAGATGAAACGAAGTAATTGTTTCGCAGAATCTCTTGTTGTATAAAGACTTATGTTAAGCTTAATTTGACAGTAACAATGGATGTAGGGCATAGAAGATTTCAAGTTGAACTGATACCCAATACGAAAATACCTACCCTACAGAAAATAGATTTTTTGTGGGTCATTGAGGTTATCAGGAGCTTAAGGATAATGAAAAAAGGAGAAGGTTAAAGATAGTTAAGAAAAGGACAACAATAATGTCAATACTATCCCTCAAATGATAACAAGTGCTTCGGCACGTATGGGCCGGCTCGAACGGAGTGATACCACGGCCTCATAGAAAACCGGCAATGAAGCAATGTTTTATTGCTTTTCGCCGAGTGAGTGAGGTTACCAGAGGTCCTAACCCTTCCCACCTTAAAGGCCGGCAACGCACTTATGATTCTTGAGTTGTAGGTGCCCATGGGCGGCTGTAGTCAGTTACCATCAGGTGACCCGTCTGCTCGTTTGCCCCCCTATACCATAAATACTTGTTTTCGCTAAACGTAAAAACAAATAAAATAGGAATTTGTACACGACTGCCCAAAAAAGAGTGTAATATTTTTAGGGTTCATGTGTCAGTTTATTTTTAAAACCATAACATCTAAATTCCTACCCAGATTTGGATGTTATCGATAGAATCCTTACATCATCCAGAGTAACATTGGCAAAAAATAAAGATAAAATACAATATGACAGCTTTATGGCACGTAATTAATTTTTGGAAGGGCAGTTTTATATTTTTAGATTAGTAACTTGTTAAGAAAGTGTGCGTGTGTATCTATTAACTCACACTTGTATGTGTATGTTTGTGTTCTGGGCGAACCTTGCACCTGTTAATTGTATGTTTGTAGAGTCTCCGTTCCATCTCCGTTGTAATTCGGGAATGGTTTTTCTAAAGAAAAAAATCTGAGACTCGTGTACTTAATTATGAAAGGTTGTTCCAAACGATCTGTAAATCCTGCAATTATTTATAGCCATAAACAAAGTAATTACTATTATTACAAACAAGTCTTATTAATAAAATACTAACGCTATTACCGATGAAACTTCTTCGTGTGAACCTTTTATTATAGGTCAAGGTGATACAAAGGTATGTACTGAGGTCACGCGGTCAAATTGCAGTTGATTTTGTTAATTATTTGGATATTTATAGCTTAATCAGTAGTTTTGATTATTTTCATAAAAAAATTGAAATATTATTAAACGTGTTTAGAAGTTGTGGAATCCAAGCTCTATTTTAAAGCAGATGTTTTTTTTGCTTGCTTGTTGATAATCTGATAGGTTTATAGGCAAGAGATAACTTACTGATAACCTTATAGGACCTCACACAACAGTTTTCTTAAACAATACTTACTGAAATTTCAGAAGCTTACGAATATCGGACACAAAGGGTACTCAGAACCACTATGTGTAAAACAAACACATATGAACACGAGTGAATACTACATATATAGGCATAAACACCACACACACACATGCCTGTAGAAAGGGTAACCACCGATAGCTGGCAAACGAGTAGACGGGTCACCTGATCGTAATTGACTACCGCCGCCCATGGGCACCCGCAACTCAAGAGTGACAAGTGCGTTGGCGACCCTTAAGGTGGGAGTAGGGGAAGGGAAAAAGAGAGGGAGAGGAAAGGATTAGGGCCTCCGGTAACCTCACTCGCTCGGCGAAACACAACACAATCGTTGCTATGAGGCCGTGGTATCACTCCGGTCAAGCCGACCAACACGGGCCGATATTAAACGCTCACAATCTGCCCACTTACGTAATAGTGGGCAAGCCTATTGCCGTCAACTGGGCTCTTTGGGAATTAAATGGGAAATTTTGGGAGTAGGTATATTGAATGGGAAAGGTAGGTAAGAAGAGAAGTGAAGTGCCTGGGGAGTGTAAAAGTAGCTCGAGCAGACTACTGACCAGTCGGTCGCATACCAGTAACTCTAACTTAAACGTATCTGTTTTATTTGTTTTAACGATTCCGCAACATTTCGAAGGTACCCCAAAGGTGTAGCGAACGCCTTAGCAATAGAAAATGCAATTTTTGCCCGGCGTCTTCATACGTCAGTCTGTGATAAAGCGGATGTCAATTACACCGAACTGTAATATTACCATTTTTAGATTTATTACTCAAAAACCCACCAAGTACGAAGTATCGTACAAAATTAAGAAAATCACCGAAATGTTTTTTTTTATAATTTGTTGGTATAGTGTCAATAGAAAAACACACTGAAAACTTCATATATCTATCTATCATTACTGTATATGAAATACAGCCTGCTGACAACAGACGAACAGCTGAGGTACCCCTTGGGCACGGAACCCTAAAAATGAGTTCGTGTTATAGCAGCTTCATTGTTTGCAGGAAGTGTTCATGTGTCATAATATACAAAGAACAAACTCAACAAACTGAATAAAAATCTTGTAATGTTCATGACCGTGATCCATTGATTTTTTTGTTAAATCATTAAAATGTATACAGATACCAAAATCTCGGTATAAGAACCAGATGAACGTATTTACAAAAAAGTTAAATAAGGTTTTCTTTTTTCATAATACGGGTCACAAAGTGCTCCTTTACGAAATGCCAAAACGACGTAGTTGTAAATGCAATATTTCACAAATTCCAAAATAAAATAGCTAAGGAACCACAAGGAACTATGTAGGTATATTCGCGGAGTATTTTTGCTCTCCTGTAAAATTAAGAGTATGTAGATACGTTCATCTGGTTCTTATACCGCGAAATAACCTTAAAATTAGGTTAGGTCCTCAAGCAACGTTCTTTTTGATCGTTGGTCTGTCCATATCCGAAAAAGGAGTCTCTAACTCTTGGAGGGTTTTTAAACGAAAAAAACTGAATCTTGGTTGGTTTGGTACACGAACACTAATGTCAATGCGACTGACATTAGTGTACGTGCGACCTCAACATTTTTATCTTGCTCTTCTTGGCATTATTGTCTTAGATCATTAAAAATTTCCTTTTTTGGGTTGCACTGATGTAAAATCGGATGTTTAGCAAAATTTAATAAAAAATACAAATAAAAAAAACTGTCAGTCGTAGGACTGCACGTTAGAAGTGAAAACATAACTTACATATATATACCAACCCACACACACACACACACGCACGCACGCACGCACGCACGCACGCGCACACACACACACACACACATACATACACACACACACACACACACACACACACACACACAGATGGGTAGGGTCCCGCGAAAAATATATAAATATGTAAATGCGAGCAAAGCTGCGCGGGAACTGCTAGTGTAATAATAAGCGTTAGATAACCTGTTGTGACGAGACTGAAAACAAAATTGTTGGAGATAATCTTCTTATAATGTAGGCTTTCTTATTATAATAAGAAAGTCCTCAAAAACATATTCGTTTGTTACGCGTCGTTTTGTAAAGTACTCGCTAGATATTAGAGCTCACAGTCAGCTGTGAGTGCACATGTTTTTCTTTAATAAAATTTTATCATACTTCGCCGTACGCCATATCGTACGTACGCAAGAGTTTATACGTAAATGCTTAATTTTCCTCCATTTACATGAAATTGGAGGATCCGCGCGTGTGTTCCGTGTTTATCTAAATGGTTTTTACTCATTATGCTATACTAATATTCTAATTTTTAAAAACGCCTTTTCATAAAGCAATAAAGTAACAGTAATTATATGAATGACTAGCAGCGCCCCGCGGTTTCACCCGCATAAGTCCCGATCCCGTGGGAATATCGGGATAAGAAGTAGCCTATTCGTTAATCCAGGTTTACAGCTATCTACATACCTAATTTCATCGCAGTTGGTTCAGCGATTTTTGCGTAAAAAAGTAGCAAACATCCATACATCCAAACTTTCACATTTATAATATTAGTGGGATAACTACAAAAGCACATTTTTAAATTGGATACCTATAGTATGATAATATCCCTTGAAAGCCCTGTTAATGTTAAATACTTCCTCATCATCACGGAAGTGTGATGATATCAGGGTCACGTCATACAGTCGAGGTTTTTATGAATGACTAGCCGTCCCCGCAGTTTCATCTGCGTTTATGGTCACTTCTCCGCTCCTATCGGTCGTAGCGTGATGTTTTATAGCCTATAGCCTTCCTCGATAAATGGGCTATCCAACACTAACTACTGTTAAAATATTTTTTCAATTCGAACCAGTAGTTCCTGAGATTAGCGCGTTCAAGTAAACAAACAAACTCTTCAGCTTTATAATATTAGTATGGATAGTATAGATAATCTACCCGAGATTCACTTCTGCATAATAATTGTTTACGATTTTATCAAGTGAAACAAATTAGGTGGCGGTAAAATAACAATTAAGGGGCCACTATGAAGTGCAAGAAGAATTACACTCCACACCCCAGCACACATCACACACAATCACAGCTATATACCCGAAGGGGTAGGTACAGATGTAATTAACACCCACAATTTGCCAACTCACGTAATAGGGGACAAGTCTATATCCGTCAACTGGTCACTTTGGGCATTAAAGTTGGGATAATTGGGAGTACATTAAAAGGTGAAGAAAGGGGCTCGCTGCTAAGAGGTAACCGAGTAGGTTAGCACATTACAAAGTTAAGTAATACTAGCCAGGACAGTGTAGGATTGGGTGACCATTCTTAACACATTTAGACCTCCGTGCCTCGGAGAGCACGTTAAACCGTCGGTCTCGGGTGCCATACAAACATCTGTGGCATTCGTTACGGGTAGTTGGAGCCCTAAAATGTCCGACATCGCCTAGTACTTATGTTGTGGAGGTCTGATGGCAGTCACTGAACGTAAAATATCAAAGTTCGGCCGTATCGTAGTTAGACTGAAAGCCGACCCCAACTTACTAACTTTTAAACTTTCGGCTTCCAGGACATAATTTACACGGTATTTATACGGGAATTAACGCGATCACGAAGTAGGTATTACATACCTCTGAACATATTTAAACCAGGTTGCACTGGCCGTGGTCACAGGCTGAGTCAGTCAATACCTATTTCGTGATCGCGTTAATTTCCGTGTAAATACATAATTAAGTACGACCCCAACTTAGTTGGGAAAAGGTGCGGAGGATAATTGAAAGGCGAAGATAGGTAAGAATTTAAGGTTATTGAAGGAATGGGATATTTCTTATTCGAGTGGATTGCGGAGCGTAAGCAGTCAGGGTCATATACCTATAACTTGAACTGGCTGGTACACGGAATAAAGTTTTTTTTTTTAAGTGAAACTTCTTCAGGATTGTTGTGATTTGAAAATTCGATGAAACGAAGAAGTCACACTATACACACACATAAACACGAGACAAACATTCATAAATAAGATTTAGCTTGCGAGAGAATGAGATAGTATACAAGTATACAGTATTTCCTATAATCTTCGTATGCTAGCGCGTGTCTTTGTGCCTGCGTACTACGAAGTCTTTAGAAAATGGTCATAGTCAACGTGGTGTATCATTCACGTGTATCATTTTTGTGCATTTGCGTATTAAAATTCTTGGTTAATTATTTTCTGAAGTTTCACTTCTGCCGTGTGTGAATTGCACACAAACACTTTTTTTTTAATGTACAACATGGCACAACAATGGCAAACGAGCACACGCGTCACGTGATGGTAAATGACTACCGCCGCCCATGGGCACCCGTAACTCGAGAGTCACAAGTGCGTTGCCGCCCTTTAAGATCGGGAGTAGGAGAAGAGGGGAAGGGGGGAAGAGTGAGAAGAGGGGAGAGGGGGGAGAGGAGAAGGACGGGAATAGGGGAGAGGGAAGGGTTAGGGCTTCCGGTAACCTCACTCACGCGGCGAAATGCAATGCAAGCATTGCTTCACAGCCGGTTTTCGGTGAGGCCGTGGTATCGAGCAGAGTCGAGCCGGCCCATACGTGCCGAAGCATGGCTCTCCCACGTTAAACCCAGGTAAGCATGACTTGCTCAATTTTACTGAATTGCTAGCTTCTATAGGTAACCAATTAGAATTTGAGGAATGTTTATTACTAATTATCACTGGTATTGATGAGTTGAGCGTTAGATTCACCCTGGGGGATTGTTTACGTGTTCTATGTCTTTGTTTCTGAGAGCAGCTAATATTAACGCAAGACCCTCATCTGCCTTTAGTGGAACTAACAACTACACATCTCAAATTCAGAAATGGCATCCCACCAAGAATCGCAATGGGCAATGATTGTCATGAACCATTGTTTTGACTATACTATTAATTATAATAGGCAGTCATGGGACTGCCAACAGAACTGAAAACTTAAACGAAACGATGAACTTAAAACGTCACATTAGCAGGTTGGTGACATTAATTAATAAGGAGCTGATAGAACTCAATATTTAGATTAGCGCCCCATAGTGGATCTATATATGTATTATTAGCGTGACGGTTACGAGTCCAGTGCTATTTTCCCCACAGCAAAAGTACACAAACGTGTCTAAAGAAGTTTTCACTTCAAAAACAAAAAACCCAACTGCACGAAAAACTATAAACTTAAAATGTTCTTACTTACTCAATAAATGAACGGAAAAGATTAATTTTTATAGTTTTAATATACCCAATATCACTCTCACAATTGAGACAAATCTAACGACGCCTATCAAGCTAAACACCATCAAGCTGTTTAGGCTACAGAGCGTGCCAAAGAAATATACATACATACATACACTCGAAAAATATAACCCTACTTCTGGCGCAGTCAGTTAAAAAGAGATTAACGCGCACCTCCCGCACCTCCAACGACACCAGGGCCTCGCCCTCCAGCCTCGAACTCGACGACACCACCAGTTACCGCATTAACTGTACCCATCTCAGCTAACGGATATAGTAACATAGAAATAGAAGTCCTATTTCTATGTTACTATATCCGAAATTGCTTTTACCCTAATCTAAAAAAATCTATTGAAAAACCCTAACTGAAAAGAAAAAATGGGTGTGACTGTGTCAAAGACACGGCCGTGTGTTGTACGTGAATACGTGACACTATTTTACACTAATGTTTTATAAATGCACTGTAGTCTACAATGCAATTCTTATGTTTTTTTAACATCAAAATAAATTACAATGTGTTTGTGTCCTGAAACCCTTAATTTACTGTGAATGTGGGTACCCGGTATCAGTATAATAAGATGTGAGCCCAACCATTGACAGAGAATAATAATATAGGACCTTGTTCTTCTTCGTAGATACACATTCAATCAAACCTATTCCCTAGCTTACTATAAACTTTCTTCGAATATGAAATATTCTCGCGCACGATATTACTTTATTTAACTTTTTACGGACTTATTTTATATCCCTCGGAATGGAATCCAATTGGATTAGATTCTAAACATTTCAGATGCTTCATTTTATTTATACTATTTCTATGTTAAAACTACTTTATTAATCGTGGGAGAGCCATGCTTCGGCACGTATGGGCCGGCTCGATCGGAACGATACAACGGTCTCACAGAAAACCGGCAGTGAAGCAATGCTTGCATTGCTTTTCGCTGAGTGAGTGAGGTTACCGGACGCCCTAACCCTCCCCTCCCCCCTCCCCTCCCCCTTTTCCATCCTTCCCCTACTCCCACCTTAAGGACTAGCAACGCACTTATGACTCTCGAGTTGCAGGTGCCCATGGGCGGCGGTAGTCATTTACCATCAGGTTCCCCGTCTGCTCGTTTGCCCCCTATACCATAAAAAAACATATCCCGTGAAAAAAAAACATAAGAAACTCAAGTTGCTACTCAGTTCTTCTACCCCAAAAGTGAGTGAGACCTAACTGTTACTTAATTAGTTAAGTAATAACATTTTAGTTGACTGGCCTGTTGGTCTAGTGGTTCGTGATTGTGTGATGATAAGTAAAATCATTTGTTCTGTGTCTGGTTGTAATTTATCTATAAAATATATGCATTTAATAATATGTAAGTATGTTTATCATTATATAATTATGTATTTACACGGGAATTAATGCGATCACGAAAGGGTATTACATACCTCTGAATTGTCTGACGTTTCGACCAGGTTGCACTGGCCGTGGTCACAGGCTTTTCGTGGTCGCTTTAATTCCCGTGTAAATACATAATTTTGTCATGGAACGCGAAAGTTTAAGTATGTTTATCAGCAGTCTTGTTACCATAGTACAGGCTCTGCCTAGTTTGGAATCAGACGGCCGGTGTGAGATAGTTATTATTATATTATAGTGAGCGTGTCAATTTTAGACATCTTTATTTCTTTAATAGGTAGAATAACTTACTGAACCAATTATAACTTAACTTAAAATTTTGATAATCGGTGAGAGAGTCAGTAACCTACAAATATATATGTTTAAACATATATATGTACATAGAGTGCAACACCAATTAAAAGTACCGCTACTCATTTGTATTTTAAACATGCTTATAACGGTCTACTCACGAAATTATGCTTTAAATACATTTTAAAATTTTCCGAACCAGAAAATATTAAGTGTACCTACTCCAGAATTACTACGCAAGAGAGCCACTTTGTTATGTACGGAACATGGCGTCAGTGTTGCCAGGTCCACTTTACCTAATACCCGTGAACAATCATTTATTTATTTTAATCACATATTTGTTGGATTGAAAAACAGTAAATTAAAAGGTTAGCTAAGTCCGCTTACCAGTCGAGGCACAACAAGTACTGATGGGCTTTTAGGGGATATTTTCTATTTGTAACCTTGTACACAAGCTTTCTTAATATTCTAGTATCATCTACGATAGGCTACCTCACACATAGGTAGCGTAAAATAGCCTTAGCCATATTCCCAATGCGTAATTTTTACACGCGAGGCAAGGTTTTGCTAATAAAAGAACAATGGGTCGATTAAACCGAGATTATTTCTAGAAATGACATGTTGTCTCAGCCCGGCTTGTGTGGTGATAAATGTTTTTATTTTATTTTTGTTTATTAATAAATGCACGTGATCATAGTTTAGGTATGTACAAACCTTTGAACTACCGGAGACATGTGAGCCACAATACTATAGCTATAGTCTCGAGAAAAAATGCAGATCATACCGACAAAACCTGCATTCGAATTCATTCAATAGTTCTGAAGATCTGCCCGAATATACAAAAATATAGACGCTTTGAAAACCTATGCAAGGAAACGGATTAAATAATAATAATTGCTTCACACATCTCACACACGGCCGTCTGATCCCAAACTAGGCAGAGCCTGTACTATGGTAACCAGACTGCTGATAAACATACCTATATATTTCTAAATACAAAACTATTATAGATAAATTACACCCAGAC
The DNA here is from genome assembly GCA_963859945.1 of Euplagia quadripunctaria. Lineage (NCBI taxonomy): Eukaryota > Metazoa > Arthropoda > Insecta > Lepidoptera > Erebidae > Euplagia > Euplagia quadripunctaria. The sequence goes on along the minus strand of OY982581.1, from coordinate 3,696,556 downwards.
ACAGAACAAACGATCATGCTCATCACATAATCATTTGTCCTGGGGGGGAATGGAACCCACGATCTCTGGCTTAGCAGTCAGGGTTACAAACCACTAGACCAACAGTCAGGCCAGTCTAAATCTCTTCGTAAATGTGTCAGTTATCAATAACATTTACTTCAAGCTTGTCAGAAAACAGAGCATTGATATGTTGAATATAAATTTGGTCATCATTGTATGGATGGTAGTGTCCTTAATTGGCAGACTGTCAAGAGCCTCGATACCTCAAGAGGCTCATATTTGACAACTGGGTCAAGACAGATGGAGGACTTGAGTCTGAATGCATATATGCGTCGCAACGAAACTGCTGTTTCTCGAACCATTAATAGCAGTAGCTATGTTGTATATTAGACTAATGATTTATTATATATATAAAAGTACGAAAGTTCCGAAAGTCGTTAATTTATTGTTATTTCACATAAAAAATATTTTTGTGATTACAAACTAATGTTTTGCGGTTGTAACGTTGACTTTGTACATACATACATCGAAATACAGAAGAGTATTTTGAGAACTGCAAAGTTAAGTTTGTCTTTTGGAAAAACGAGCAAAAATCTTCGAGAATCGATTCCCGAGATGGACGTACTATCTACATACAAGTTTGTTTGGTGGTCTCGGTGCGCGAGTCAGACTCGCACTTGTCTGGTATATTTATTAAATTTGCAACAGCACAAATACGCGTTCACGTACTGCGCGCGGGAAACGCAATGACAGCGGTGAGTGTTGAATAAGTAATTTTTTACTGATTTGAATTGGTGGCACTTTAAGACGAAGACCTCTAGAACCATTTTGAGAATTCCTAGTATCTTGTTTAGCCCTCCAACTAACCTGGATGCTTGTGTTAGAAGTGGGTTTATACTCTCGCAGAAGGAGGCGGCGGAACGGGTCCGGGAGGACGATCTCCACTCGGGACTTAATTCGCCGCCGGCGAACCGGGCGGCGTAGGCGCGCGTACCAGCGCCTCATGCCGCCCTGAGTGTGGCCGCGGGTGGATGGGACGGGTTTTCCCCTTCACCCGGTGTAGTGGCCCCCCGCGAGGAGGTGGCGTCCGCGTGTGCCTGGACGTTGCCTAATTGAGAGGTTGTTACCCGGAGGTGGTGCCCGCGCTTAGCGGGCAGGCGCTAGGGGGGGTCTGGATGTCTTACTAAAGCTGTTCCCGGATCCCTCTTATGTAAGGCGCAGTACGACACACCGTGTGGTTTTAGTCGGTTCGATTCCGACACACCGCCCAACCGAAAACCCCGGTGGGGTAACGATCCGAGGGGGTTTCCACACGTAAAAAAAAAAAAAGGAGTGGGTTTAAACCAAGAGCACCAGACATTACCATATCATTGGTTAATATATGTCGCCATTTAAATTAAAGAGTAAAAATAGTTGCAAACATTTAATCTCATTACGTAACATCGGGACCGGTCCATTACCATTTTCTCTTTACTGCCTGTACAACTGCCCACCTTCGGACACTCTTTGTAGGAGAACTTTCTCGATTCCTGTAAACTAATACATTGTAAAATTAAACTAATTTCATATTCAATATAATACACTAAGAAAGCTCTATAAATACACTAAGAGCTGACGAAGAATTTTTCATATTCATTTAGTAGCACGTACTTATATACTAGTTTTCTTTTACGATTGTTTGACAGGTATTTTGTGATCAATTTTAAATCAACCCTTCTTTACCCAAGGCTTAATTACTATGCTCAACTGGTTGTGTCGTGGGTACTTTCGATTCCCTTCTACTCAACTAAGATACCGACAACTCAACCCGGACACACGGCACAATTACTATACCCAACTGATTGAGTGGTAGGGAACTCTAAAAACAACTAATTCCCTCTTATTCTACCAAGTATTGAGAGTAAACCTCTTTGTTCAAGTGTTGCACTTTACATGTTATTAGATCTGTGCAGATGCAACTTCTCACTGGAAAAATTACCCTCGGCCATGCTTTAGATAAATTAAGATAATATTAAAATATTACAATGTTTAATTCTTTCCTTTCTTCCACAAGTTTATTAGTTTTAAGTGTTGACTGGCAAACGACCGCACACTGCCACCGGCAAAAGTTTTACTTGTAGCGGAATCTAAATTAGTGATTCTAATCTTCAACAGTTGGGCCATAGGTACATTATTTTTTTCAACAGATCAATCAGTTGTGTCTCAAAAGCAACCACGGTACAACCAGGGATTCGAGTTATCGTCAGTTGGGCCAGAGTTACCTTTTATTTCCCAACAGACCAATCAGTTGAGTAGAAGGGAATCGAAAGTACCCACGGCACAACCAGTTGAGCATAGTAATTGAGCCAATTAACTGTACATAAAGTAGAAAAAACTTTATAAACAACTAGCTGTGCCCGTGACTTTGTCCGCGTATAATAGTGTATTAATATTGAATCGACAGTCTAAAAAATAAATTTCAAGCTTCTAGCTCTAAATATGACGATACTTCTATACAACTTTTCATCCCCACCTTTCAACCCCTTACCCCTTTTTTCGCATTAAAAATAGTCTATGTCTTTTCTCAGGCTCTAGACTATCTGTGTACCAAATTTCATTTAAATCGGTTCAGTAGTTTTGGCATGAAATGACAGACAGACAGACAGAGTTACTTTCGCATTTATAATATTAGTAAGGAAGAAAGGATAGTAAGGATGAAACATTAATCGTTTTGCTCGTGAGTATCCTATGCCTATAAGCATAACAATTCATCATTACCATTAGGCAGGCTATATACTCGTTGTAAACTTTGTAAAAAGCCGAAAAAAAAAACAGCCTCTATGTTTAAAGTTTGTTCAAAAAACTTTCTACTATAGATCATCCTTCAAATATTTCTACTCACGCTAACATAAGCGTTAGGTTTAAATGATCTCTTTTTAGTGAAAGACTACAACTGCTCCGGGGGATTTTACAAATATATAGTCCACTATTAATTACTATGAACCCCAATCTCATATAAAACCACCACCACCTTTCTACTGGAGATCGAACCTTTTTTAACCGAATTCATTTAAGTTGTGAAATCCTCACACTTGGACTGCAACACATTGTGTTACCACAAAAAAAATCGATCATCCTCACTGACTCTACTAAATATATGTTTTTTTTTTTGTTTCTTACCTATGGTAGGACCATAGACGAAAATTTTCACTTAATAAGACCTTTTCTTCGAAAGCCGTCGGCACCAACCTTTTTTCTTTTTAGCATTGGTCGATGAAATCTGTGGCATTGGGGCTGTCGGCACATTCTGGATGCAAAAATTTATAAAATTGTATTTCTTTGTATACCTATTTCCCTAGACATTTTTTGTTATACGGCTATGCTATATACATCAGCCACACATTAAGTCAAATTAGATAAGCCAGTTTACTTAAGCCACCTATTTTTTAAAGGTTTTTGAGATTATGTCAATTTCTTGTAAGTAACAAAACATTTTATTTTAAGTAGTAGTAATAATGTTTTATTAACTAAACGAAAAGCATACGTTTAAACTATTTATAAAACAATAATTAATTCATCTTTCAACCACTTAATTGGAAAGCTATTTCAATAGTTTGAGAAAAGTGAAAGCCCATTTCGTCGACGAAGTAGAAGGCCTTGTAGATCAATCTACATTCCTTATACATTCTTAGCGGTCTTAAGTTCAATCCTAACGATTCCACCCACATTTTTTTATGTTAATTTTTATAATTTTTATTATATAGTGCATAGTTATTTCATGGTATCTGTCGTGAGACTCGTTAGCTCAGTAGTTTAGAGTGCTGTTCGGTGTAGTCCCGCTCACTATACTATGTTGTTTGGAAATGGTCTTTCATGCTTGTTCTGTAGACCATTTCACTCTCGGGGTTGGGTCACACCGACGGAGGACGGAGGTGCAAATCCTTCACGAGTCAGTTTTATTTTTGTTTTAAGGTCGTGTTTTTTGGTGGTTCTTCTTTCGACTGTGATTTTAAAAGTTTTGGTTTGAAACACAGAAATAAAGTATGTTTATTTGTATACTTTTGATTAACATAGATTTTAGAAGTAATTTTTATTTTCAAAATTTTCCTCTGGATGACATTAGAATGAATCTTTAAACAAAAAATATCCTAAATCTATATATATATACATATAAAATTATCCCTATTTCCCTTGGTCACGGCATCACGCGTGAACGGCTGGACCGATTTCGCTAATTACGAACTTACGAGGGAGAAACCGTGGGGCGCAGCTAGTATTAGCATATTAACACACGCATTTTTAAAACAACACGTTCCAATATATAAATAGAAAAATTTAATAAAATAATAATAATTTCATTAATAAATTAATTTACAGCAGGATGTTATTATAACTAATATTATAATTTAAGAAATTCATTATTCCTTAAGAAACATCATTGCAATATATTAATAATTATAATAACATAAATATATTCATAAATAAACGTATATAATATTTAACATATATAAATAATGAGTTCATTATTATAGTAATTTTGATGGAATGTTATTTAATAATAATAATGATGATGTATCCCTTCCTCCTCTCTTCTAAGTTGCCGTGCCCAACAGGGTCCATAATGTACTGCAATTATTGTTTAAACACCTTTGCAACATATGGAGTGCAATTCATTGATGTGATTTGAAGAAATCACGTCTTACATCCTTTATTTCAATTCGTTTAATATTATTTATATTTATTTATTTAAAATTTATACACAAAAGGTACGAAGGCGAATTTTCAAAGAGTATTTTGTCTTGCAAACACCAACGTGTAACAACTGTTTATCTTTACACCGTTACTACACCTTACAGCTCAATTGGTTAATATCAGTAGTTTACGGCTCATCAGTTTCCCCCAAACATCAACTTTACCTGCCCGCGGTATATATATTTATACCATTAATGTAGCACCGTAAATTGAAGCGTGTAAAAGGTAAACAACAATGGCACGAAGCCGCAAAATCCCTAGTATTGCCACATAAAAATAAACTTGGCAAATCAATTGTTATTTGTTATAATAAAACTGAATTATTTGCAGCTGTCCTTTGGGACGACCCTTGTCTGTAAGCATTGTGTGGGCTTACCCCCAGGAGTTCACTAGTACGGAAAAATGTACGCCAATACTTCGTAACTGTCGGTACATTAGTATTAACAGTACTAATGCGGGTTAACTTCTGTTAGTTTTAAATAAATGTATATATTTTTTAGACTTATAGGAAAATATTGGTTTAAAATATTCAGAATATTTGCTTCCCTTTTTGCATTTTTTTATAAACCACAAATATATTTTGTTTTTCTTTTTAGTTTACCTTATTCATAACTTAACTAGTTTTTCAATTTTTAACAAAAAATAGTCCAATTTAAAAAAGTTCACCCCGATCCCTACCCGGCGCAAAACTGCCCATAACACAGGCCGCGTTTCTCCGCTGTACGGCAATGGACAACCATGCGCCAAAAAAAAAATTACACAATTTTGGAACCTCTTATTATTTTGTTTTTTTTTTAATTGTTACAAAATCAATGAAACATTTTAAAATATCACAGAGGTCGTGTTCCTTAATGCAGCTTTTAGAGATAGTACTTAATGTTCCATACATCACAACTAACAATACTTAGTGAGGTTAATAGCAAAAAGAAATATCCTATTTCGTAATAAAGAAAACATTCATGTGACAGATGTGCTTAAGGAACATGAAACTAACCCAACAAAGCTTCTAATACAGAGGACACATTCAAATAAAATAAATAATATTATTTTATTTCTGATTTACAAATCAAAGCTTTCAAAATCACAGTATCGATAGAAGAACAGGAAAACTCTTAAAACAATAAATAAAATAAAACTGACTCGTGAAGGATTTGCACCTCCGTCCTCCGTCGGTGTGACCCAACCCCGAGAGTGAAATGGTCTACAGAACAAGCATGAAAGACCATTTCCAAACAACATAGTACAGTGAGCGGGACTACACCGAACAGCGCTCTAAACTACTGAGCTAACGAGTCTGACGACAGATACCACGAAATAACTATGCACTATTTAATAAAAAGGATAAAAGTGAACACAAAAAGTGTGGGTGGAGTCCTTAGGATTGAACTCTCGACCTTAAAGAACGCAGGTCATGCAAGATTGCACGTAGAGTAGTCTAACAGGTTTGTTACGTAGTTGACGAAATAGGCCTTCAGTTAAATACAATTTATTTATAAATAAGTTTATTAGTATTCCTGTTAACCTCTTCAGCTAAGCCAAAACGCTTGTATTAGGAGCGAATTCAAATAGGTGGTGTATCGGGTGGAGTTCAAACCCACAACAAAAACAAATTAAATCAATTCTAGAGTAAGTGATTTAATTGTACGTAAGGATACGTCTTTCATGGAGTCTTCTATAGTAAATCGTTTGAGTGGAATGTTCGTGATATAGCAGTAGTTGTAAAACCTAACCCTGCAAACCCCGGGGGCACAGGAGCGTCTGTGTTCGACGCGCGACGATACGGTTTAGTTTCAGTCGTTTTATTGCTCCTCGGAGCTCTCTGGCTTAACAGATAATGCTCAGATGGGTTCACTAGAGCAGCTCGCTTGAGACATGTTTTTTTTTTTTAATTTTGTGAATGTAGGGTTATTCTGTCATCACCATCCAAATTGACACAGTAGAATCTTTGATGAAAATTATGAGAAACTTGTTTTTTGTTTTGCTATCACTTAGTACAAAAATATTGATTAATTCGTATCACAAGGTTGTCTCAACAACTCACAGTTTGTAGACAATGCGCTCCGTGTGCGTTAAATGTCCATAACCGCACTATCGGAACTTCCTACTTCGCCGCATTTAATATTTTTTACGTTTGACTTAATGACCACGCAGCTGGACAATTTTTCAGGGTATTTTTTTTTGTGAAAATTTTAACTAGCTATTTTTTTTTGCAAAAATGGTGTCCTTGAGTGATACCTAGTGCCTAGAAAAGATTTGGATGGTGATGACAAATTCACCCTGTATATATAAAAAAATGTTTTATTAAAATAGGATTTAAAAAAAAAAGAATATATATAAAATGAGCTGGTAACCAACTTATTATTTACGATTATTATTATGAATTAACCCTAACATAGCCCACTGTGCCAACCACAGCACATCTAGCAAAACTTCTACAAAGGCGTCTTTATACGCGCTGACGCCCACCAGGACTACGTAAAGCAATTCTTGATTCGTCCGAAGAATCGTGAGAAGATTGATCAAAATTAATCACAACGTTACAAAACAAATTTACTGTTACGCTAAACGGTCGATGAGGATCTTAAACTTCATCTCACCTGACTAATGTGTAACAAAAACGTCAAAAATGAGATAAGTATTGACAATACTATAATTTGGCATCTGGCAGCTAGCTAAACTGGTGATGGGGCCAGAACTATAATTATTTAAACTCAGTATTTGAAACGCGTCGTGATTTTGTCATAGCAGAGAGAGAGCTATTCAATCAAATTGAATATATATTTTCTATGATTTTTATTCATTTTAATAAAAAACATACCGTCTTATATTACTAAATACATATTCCAACGAGAAAGTACTATCTGTGAACTTGAGGTGAATGTATAGTTCTTGATCTAGAGAATGGATAATTATGTCATGAAAGAATTTAATTTATTTGTAATTTTACAACGTATGTATTATGCGAACACCGTAGATGACACGAACGACTTAAGGTGTGAATAGGTAGTGGATGTAGGTGCACTCTGGGTGATGGGCGGCACCTAACTGAATAACCGGAATGGCATTAACCTCCTGATGTGCACTCGGCCTGCTTATACTTGTATCGGAGTCAGAAGGTCACAGTACAACGTTATAAGAAATGTTTTTAAATGTAACTTACGCTAATATTCTTCTTGATAATGATAGCCACACCTCCACCCCGGCCGGGCTTCGCTCCCGCCGGCCGAGGGACACGTCCTACGAGGTATCTCGACTGATTGTAGGGCTTGGTAATCGGTTCGCTGTCCTCTTCCTCGTCAGAAGCTAGAACATATGAATTTGGCTAATAAATTCGTTTTATTAATAATTATTCTTGGCTAGTAAATGACTGAAACTAGTAAATTAATGTGTATTTAATTAAATGAGAAAGTTTAATTATTTTTTTCACAATGCCACCAATTACAAGGTACTCGAATTGTCGGAAGATTTCGTGTAGACTGTAACGGAAGGCAAATTAAATTACCCAAAAGCCCAGTTCATAATATTTCCTAGTGCGAAATATTCATTTTCGTTCAATACATTTCCTGGAAAAGTTATTTCGCCTAAGTACCAAGTTATAAAACAAAGCTAATGAATGTTTAGTGTTAAGAATATTCCAGGCTAGAAAATACATCAAGGCATTTCTCCTGCCACCTTGCTTCCATAAAAAATCCTACTTACAATCCCTGACTTCACTGTGCTTCAGTATGCCTGGCAGCCTGTACTTCACTCTGCTTCGGCTCCTGCTTCTGTAGTCGGAATCCTCGGGTTCCGACTTGCTATGAATTTTGCATTTTTTTTTCTTCACGTTACTATTGTTGTATTTCAGGATTCTGTGGATTGGGTTTACTCTGAAGTGAATTACGGTTCCTTTTATCAAGATTAGATCTTCGACGTTGACATATAGCGAAATAATAATAATAACTAGAAACATCTCAAACACGGCCGTCTGATATCAAACTAGGCAAGAGCAGGCAAGGCATTTCAAGTCAAAGATATATACTGGCCAATATTGAATAGCATTCTGATTAAAAAGATATATATACGAGTATTAAAGAATATTTTGCTTTTTAGTTAGAGAACTCGGATTACTAAATTAACATAAAATACTAGCAGCGCCCCGCGGTTTCACCCGCGTAAGTCCCGATCCCGTGGGAATATCGGTATAAAAGTAGCCTATGCCTTAATCCAGTTCTTCAGCTATTTACATACCAAGTTTCATCGCAATCGGTTCAGTGGTGTTTGGGTGAAAAAGTAACAAACATCCATCCATCCAAACTTTCACATTCATAATATTAGTGCGATTAGCACATCAGCTAAATTCATTAATTTCAGTCATTTAAAGAATAGTATAATAATTTCCATATAAGTTATAATGGACAAATATAACTTACACATTACGCTGATCCTAAATAAAATTGGGAAAAGGGCAGGAAAATGATAACGAGTGTGAGAAAGACAGAACTCGGACTTCACGGCAAGAGCCAGTTCGAGCGACAGGTAAACGACCTTCTTCAGCTATTGCTTGCATTACTCAACCCATCCATATATGAAATATCCTTTCCTAAATGCCTTTCCCTTTCAATCCATATACTCCCAATTTTGTCGTCTTTAATTCCCAAAGTGCAGGCACTTTGTTTGTTGTTTTGTTGACGGCAATAGGCTTGCCCCCTATTACGTATGTGGGACTAAATTATAACAGGCAGATTTTGGGCGTTTCACATCTACCTACCCCTTCGGTGTTACAGGCATGAGTTTGTGTGTGTGATGTTTAAGTAAGTGTGCGTGTATGCCTATGTGTATTACACACTCGTTAAATGCTCGTTTTATGTGTGTGTGTTTATGTTACACACATAAAAATGTCTACATTTATGTATGTATGTATGTTTATGTATGGATATGATCTGTATTAATATGATATATATATTAGGCTACAAGTTAGTTTGTACTCCATTTACTGTACAAATGTTTAACATAATCTTTAAACGCACCTACTTCTTCTTTTCCCTGCATCACCCAATGGTTGACTGGTAGAGAATGCCTCATTGGCGGACTTAACCGCCAATGTACCAAATGTGCATAAAGTTTAAAATAAATAAATAATAACGAGTATAATAGTGTTTGTGAGTATGGGTACCCTTTATGTCCGTTATTTGTATGGTTCTGAACTTTCAGTTAGTATTGTTATGGCATGCAGTAGTCAATAAGCACCTGTGTTACGTAGAGGTAGAATTTTATAGAAAATTAGACTAAATGCCAAAGCCTGTGGTGCATCAAAACGCGCAGGGACTTCACCAGGGCCGTTTTCATCGTAACTGTCCCCTATTTCTGACACAAACTAACGTCAAATATTAGAGTTGAATTGTCACTGTTTCTGCAAATCTGACTTTATGTATCACAAATCCCACTAATATTAAAAATGTGAAAGTTTGGATGGATGGATGGATGGATGTTTGTTACTCTTTCACGCCAAAACTACTAAACCGATTGCGATGAAACTTGGCATGTAGATAGCTGGAGATCTGGATTAACATATAGGCTACTTTTTATTCCGATATTCTTACGGGGTCGGGACTTACGCGGGTGAAACCACGGGCGCTGCTAGTAATGAAATAAATATAACAATACTCACGAAAATTTATTTCTCTTCTTAAAATTTTCCGAAGCAACAGAACTACATGATGTTTCTTCAGTTTCCGAATCTGTATACATGTATGCTGGTTTACCCATCTTATTAAACCGAATCAACTTTAAAAATTATCAATTACTGTATTTTAAATGTACTGTTACATTTTTTTTATTTTTGTCGAGTTTTATAATAAATTGGTTCAGGAATTATCTTATCATTTTTATTAGTGATGACATACGACCCACACGATACACAAAATTTATGAATGATAGTTTTTTTTTTTTATTTGATATTCTTCTTTGTCAAAACACCAAAAAGTTTGAACGCTTAAAATTAATTTAACAAATAGGTTTTACGAGAGAGGTCTTTAGTCGAACATCAAATATGTCGAACATAGTTGTGTTCATGTCTGGATTATGTGTTTACTAGCATCGCCCCGCGGTTTCTCCCGCGTAAGTCCTGATCCCGTCGGAATATCTAGATAAAAAGTAGCCTATGTGTTAATCCAGGTCTCCAGCTTTATACATACCAAGTTTTGTCGCAAACGGTCCAGCCGTTTGCGCGTGAAGAAGTAACAAACATACACACACACTCACAAACTTTCGCATTTATAATATTAGTGTGATTTAATGGGCCTATCCATGATAAAGAATTGTCAAAAATACCGACACTATATTTTTCTTTAGATAGATATTAACTATTCTGTGAGGGGTCACTGACCTTAGAAAAATCTTAATTTGATTTTAATTCTATAAAATAAATACTTTATGACTTAATTAGCATTTAAAACAATATAACTAAAAAAAGTATGGACGTTATAAACTAGGGGACTGTAAGTTTAATGTCTGAAGAAATTATATATTTTTGAAGTGAAACGTCTTTAAAATCTTTGTGATTTGAAATTCGATGAAACAGAAGCATCACGATAAAGTTCCTATAATCTTTGTCTTTGCGCCTGCGTACTATATGTCAATGTCAACGTGGTGTAATTATTTTATTTATTTATTTCTCTTTATTGTACACCTTTAAGTAGTAAATAGTGCAAAACAGGTTACAAATGTTAAGGTATAATATTTGTAACCTGTTTTTTTTAAAGTGCATTTTTTTCTCTGAATTTCACTTAAACTTAATTGATTCTTTACAAATTTACATTTAAATCCAACCTTAACTTATATTGAAAACGAATTCAACGATTCGTTGAATTTTCAACGAGTCGTTGAATTTTCAACGAAAACCGGCATTAGACGTTTACTGATGTAACTATAACCACATAACCGTAGCTTCGACTCGAGACGTTACGAGTTACGACATGACTACATTCCCTGCGTAGCATAGCCGTACTAAGTAAGCAGCCGCACACTGAGACGAGACTAGTTACGAAAATCACGGGCACTCATAACTAGTGACGCCTTTAAAGTAACTAGTCACGTTATATTTCGTGAAATTCACGTAACAACCCACGCCTAACTTGTATTGTGTTATTTACATAATTATATTTGAATAACATTAGAAATCTCTGCGTATAACGAAGCAGACTTACAAGTATTTTGAAGGAAAATTAAAGTATTTGTAAAACAATAAATTAATTTACAACAATACAGCTCAAATTTCAATCACGGAACGCATAACTTAAAGATTCTAAGTTCAAAATTGGTCCAAGTTCTAATTTTGAAAAAGGTTCTGTTCTATATTCAAAATGGATACGTTTTAATTGACGGCGATTCATTTTCTCAGGAAAGTCCGTTACTTTAAACCAATTGAATTATTCATTCAATGAGAGACTGTGAGTGTCAGTCTATGGTTTTATAGCTGTGACGGAGTATTTAAGGCTTTGTTAATTTCACGCCTTTTAGAATTATGTAAATCTACTTTCATTTAATTTTAAAAGTACCTGAAAAGAATCAAGCAATTTTAATGCATTTAACTTCTCATAAGGCTGGCGGTGCCTCTCTCAGGTTGTCGACTATTCCTGGAGTCTATAGTCTATGAGACATCAATTATCGTTTACCATCAGACAGGCCCTGGCTTTTTTAACCTTCTTGTTTTTGACTGTATGTAATAGGACTTTTAAAATAAAATAATGTTAATGAAAATTTTAAAATAAATAAATATGTTATAACAATATTTTTTTCTTAATCTAAGCTATTATTATGTGTAAATAAAAATACTATATTAAAAAATATAAAAAAAACGTGTGAGCTGTCTTTGGGACACCGTGTTGTTTAATGAATTGAATAAATTGTATCAAAATACAATAAATATTGTAAAAAATTAAAATTGCGCCATCTGCGAAAGTTGCTAACTAATATATGGACAATTAAACTATAACCAACATCAAATTACAATAGTATCGCGCAGAATCCACAGATGGCGTAAAAATAAAATAAATCTACTCACGGTCAGTATTTTTCGTTGCGCTAACACTTTTTTTCCGCCTAGCGTCTGAAGTGTAACGTGCGATAACAAACTTCATTCTAATAAAAACTTTCCTGAATGGTATTCATATTTATTAAAGATGGAGGTTTTACTCACGTGATTATAACGGCACAGATGACTAAATAGTTACTAAGAAACAGACACTGACCTCTATTATACAAGTATGTATTATAGAGGTCAGTGGAAACAGATAAATAACTCGGTACAAAAATATCGATACCTACTGTTTTAATTGCCTATTGTTTCCGGGCGCCGACCACTGCTTGCGAAAATGAACTTAAATCTTGGTAAGCACGATTATTATTGCCTTGCAGCAGCTCACGGCCGTAGCCGTAAATGTGCGTAGGGTTACCTCTTTAATTTACATTTTTATTAAAAAAAAATCTATGTAAATTAAGTACCATTTCTTTCATTTCAAATGTTTTAGTGTACAACAATCCAATTTTATTTTTAAGTTTATACTAAGATTAATAAACTTCTTTCCTTTTCTAAAATCTCGATTATTAATCTGTATGGTTTGAAAATATTCTAAATCTTTTTGTAAAGTTTTAGTTAATAATTTGAGGGAAACGAGGAAAAACAGGGTTAAAAGGATCAATTTCATAAATAGTGCTGCCGGGCTTTTTTTTCTCTTCCTTACCTACATTTATGCAATATTTAAAATTTTGAAACACAAAATCGACTGTCCCCAATTATTGAGCGGGATAAAAATCCGTGTACCCACGAAATATATTATAGATATTCATTAAAAAAAAAAAAAAGAATCCAAGAGCTCCTATAACTCCCTTACATCCTCTTCGCAGAACTGTCCTCGGTGCTAATTCTCCTCCTCTGTAAATTGTTAAACAGCTGCAGTGATCTCGTCGATGTGCACTCTGACTCGCTTAGTAAGTTCAGAAGTACTATGTACAAAATATTGTAATAGCATCCGTGTTTGGGCTTACTGCAATTCTAACTTTGTAAATCTATTTTTAATATAAAAAACATCATTATGTTCGCTGTCTAATTAAGATCTCTAATGTAATTTCATATATTGCAACAAATAAGTTGTGCATGATGTGCTTGCCTGTAAGAAATTGTTACACTAGTTATAAGACTATTGGATGTATTTCATATCATTGTATCAGTGTATTCAATTGTTGGTGAGCCAAATAAATAAATAAAATAAAATAAAATTCACGCACATTAACAACCATGTCAATTTTCTCTCTGAATTTTGAGTAAGGTTACCAGACGCTTTAAAACAACCCTTAAAGGCCGGCAACGTACTTGTGACTCTTGAGTCGCAGGTGTCTCGTCTGTTCATTTGCCCCATAACCCATAACAAAAAAGTTAAGGAGTAAAAGTCTAAAAAAAAAACAAACGAACACGCATTCGCATTTATAATGTAATTACGTTAGGTTAAAATAATATTAAAAACCACACCCTCAATATAATTTATTCATAGTATAATTTGTACATAAATTATTTCATTGGCAAATACACATACTAGTGTAGGGAAATGGTTACCTGCATATCGGTATTTCCTTCAACCGATAGGCACCCTAGTCGGTTAGCTTCTAATTTCAATTCAATGACGGTCCCCACAGGAATCAATTGGTAGTACCACAATGGGCACTCCGAGATACCGAACTATGTGTACACGTGAACTAGATCTACGTAACTAGCACGCAACTAGAGGACGCGAGAGTCACACAGAAAGCTATGCGATAGTTAGGCTTCAAATAAAAACTAGTAACCTCTATTAATTCTTGACGGTTATACTCGCACAATTTAGCACTAAAATTAGACTAAAATTCGATGGTGAATGCAACAGTATTTAAGATCACTACCACAAAATTCAAAACAATTTTCGCAAAGAAGTTTTCTAAATATGTTTCCCTACATATATAACAAATTAGCAAAGAAATGCGATCTGCGGCACGGCACAAAAAATGAAGCTAAAATTAAAATTAAAGATTTTATCACTGCCTTAAATTATAAGGATACAACTCACACAACTCTTAAAAACTGTAATCTAAATGGTTACTTAATACACACACACTTGTATACCCACATAAACATACACACACACACACACACACATATACATACACACACATATACATACACACACACACACACACACGCACACACACACACACCCGCATACAACTAAGAACAGTAAATTCATATTATCGTATAAATATTACTAAGTTCTAGACATAAGACAATCGTTTGATAGCCACGACACAGACTCTGCCTAGTGTGGCTATCAAACGATTCACAGTAAATGTCAGTAAATCTGATGTGATATATTTGAAAAATAAACTATTATTATTATTAAACGGAGTACACGGGTGTGTCGACATACCGTGGGGGTCTGGGGTCACTGAGGACTCTCAGAGTTCATCGGTGATATCAGAGGTTTTATAAATTATGTTGACGAGTTGGGATGGCAATGGTAGTCGTCGTCAACGTCAAATCGAGTTGCGGAAAATAACCCCTGAATACCATATTGAAGAAGACTGCTGTTAATTTTGACGTGATTTGCAAATTCAAATTTATTTATTTACGTCAAATGAGTACATAAGGTTAAAATAAGTACAACATGGCATGTTGGTCTAGTGGTTAGTCACCCTCACTGCTAAGCCAGAGGTCGTGGATTCGATTCCCACCCAGAGCAAATAATTGTGATGAGCATGTTAATTTGTTGTGTCTGGGTGTAATTTATCTAAAATATGTATGTATTTAGAAATGTATTTAGTTGCCATAGTACAGGCTCTGCCCAGTTTGAGATCAGGCGATCGTGTGTGAGACGTGTAAAAAAATAAAAAAATAATAATGTAGGGATTGGGGTGTGTTTACAGAGCGTATGTGCGTGCGTGCATCAGCGTATGATTAGTATGATTAATGATAACCATGATTAGGTCCGTAGTTGGTACGTCAGCTGTATAGAGTACTGGTCCCAGTCTACTACCCTTAGGAACCCCGGATTATTTTCATACAAGTGGGAGAAGTATAAGTTCCTAATAACATAGCATTTACTGGACTGCAAGATCTCTCAAGAGTACACAGTTAAACCCGATTAGATATTCGGAACGCAAGCGATTGGGAAACCGATGAGCCGATCTATTGACGATGTGCATTTTAAAGTTACTGACAACCATACAGGTTGTCTGGTCAGTGTGGGTAAAATCTTTACTACTATTAGGTATAAATGTGAACGAATGTAAGTTTGTTAATTTGCTACACATTCACGTCTAAACTACTCAACTATACTATATCATCAAATATTACTATTAATCTATTACGGGCCTGTTGATCTAGTGGTTAGTGATACTGACTGTTGAGCCAGAGGTCATGGGTTCGATTCCCACCCAGAACAAATAATCGTGTGATGAGCACGATTCTTTGTCGTATGTCTGGGTGTAATTTATCTATGATGGGTATATATTAAGTAATATTTAAGTATGTTTATCAGCAGTCTGGTTACTATAGTACAGGCTCTGCCTAGTTTGGGATCAGACGGCCGTGTGTAGGTGTCTCAAGTTATTATTATTATTTAAGAAAAAAAACGTTTTTTTTTTTATTCTGTGAAGTCAGTAGACACGATCGCGTCGTAAATCACTTTAGCAAGGCATTTAAATAAATGGCAAGTCTGGCTTTAGATCATTGCAATCGCAAGGTTCAATATTGATCAGGCTCACACGTTAAGCTAGATAAATATACCTAGAGGTTGTACGCGCAGTGTAATATGTGCTTAAGAACTATACGTAAGAGATTGCTTTTTACAGTGATTGCCCTGATCTTTAGTTCTTGCAACGACACGGATTTCCTTGACACGCTTATAAGAGACAACATGTTATTTTTCTATCCCTGGCAAACAGTTTTTTTTTCTGAACCCATGACAACAACCTGTATGCAAAATCGGTTGAATAGTTAAGGCTCGAAAACCAACAAACAAACGAACTCACATTCGCATTTATAATATTAGTTAGGATTTTTTTGTTTTCAAAAAAAAAAAATACCAGCAACGTGGGTCACACATTACTAGTATTCTTGTTAACCCCTCCAGCTAAGCTAAACGCTTGTGTTAGAAGTGGGTTCACGTTGGTAGTGCACTAGGTGGGGTTCGAACCCGCAACCATTTGATCGCAAGTCCGACGCCTTAGCCATTACGCTACCGCCGCTTATTAAATAGATTAGAATAATGATATGTAAGCTGGGATGAACGGCGCAAGGACACACCGAACGCTCGCCTATTCTGCGCTTAGTGAGTCGCTGTGTGTTGCCCGTTTAAAGTATGTATATTTTGGTACTACACTAAGTCTATCTGTACTAACGAATTAAGATTGTCGTCTGTCTCTGTCTAAACGTGACATATTGGCGAGAGACGTCACAAGATGTCGAGTTGCGACTATGATGCACAACACGAAAATGTAGGAAGTGCTAAAAGTTTTTTAATTTATTTTACCAAGCGCAATATTTATTACAAAGGAACTTTCTAGCAAAAAATATGGCAATATAAAAAGCATGAAAAGATGGAACCGAAATGAACCAAGGTGCTCGGAAAACGCACGATAATTTATAGTAGAACGAAGGCTCGCACGAAAAATAACCATTTTTAGAAAAACTCTTAGAAGTACATAGTACGTACTTACAGTTAATAAGTATTGTTGAAAATTATACCTTTTCGGTTTTTGAAGTGAAAACTTCTTTAGGCACGTTGAGATGTTTTGGTATGGAGAAAAAGCACTGAACTCGCGTGACCGTCACGCTCAGATGACATGTGCCAGTTATTTTTTCACTTCTGACGTGCAGTCCTACGACTGACAGTTTTTTGTTTCAAATCTTTTTTAGGAGTAATCAGAATTGAAAATTGACTTCTAAATTATTGTAAATCATCTCGATAATCTCAAAATTACTTTATATTAAATTAGGAAAAGTGTTAACTTTATAAACTAAAGCTACACTAAAATATACCTAATTCCCTACGTAATTTAAGTTTGTAAAACCCCCTGAGGTGATTTGTAGAAGCTGAGCGGTCCGTTGGACTGGTGCGGATGCCCGAATAAATCTAATAAGCGTTGGACGGGTTATTTATGTGCCACGGTTTGGTGATCGCGTTACAAGTGTTAAGTCGGCAGTGTTACCAGTCTAACGCGCCTAGAAGATTTGGTAGGTTTTAATATACCACTAAATTTTATTTTTAAATTTACATGATGATATGACGTTTTCAAAGTGTGTCTATAACAAAGTAATTCGTGCTGATTCTACTTCTAAAATGTGTCTTTAAAGTAATCTAAATTAGTTTCTGTATTAGTTTGAGCTTCGTATTTGGGAAATACATAGCGTGATTATCTCGGGAAGGACATAATTGAAACTGAAACTAAGTATATCTGCCTAGTGACACAACTCAATGATATGCATGCTTCAGCACGTATGGGCCGGTTCAACCGGAGTGATACCACGGCCTCACAGAAAACCGGCAGTGAAGCAATAATTGCATTGCTTTTCGCTGAGTGAGTGAGGTTACCGGAGGCCCTAACCCTTCCCTCTCCTCCTCTTTCCCTCTTCTCCCCCTACCCGCACTCTCCCTCTTCCCCCCTTCCCCTACTCCCACCTTAATGACCAGCAACGCACTTGTGACTCTTGAGTTGCAGATGCCCATAGACGGTAGTCGCTTACCATCAGGTGACCCGCCTGCTCGTTTGCCCCCTATCTCATAAAAAAAATATATATATATTATGAAGGGAAAAACTCTGCCTTTCGCCTAAGGCGTTTTCTCTTTACGAAAATCCAAGTTGAAATCCTCTATTGTGACTCAATTTAAGAAAACGTATCGTAATGTGTACGTGCCTCAATGCTCTACAATGTGTCTACTGAACTGTCGTCGGTCAAACATCGGTCAAGCAAGCAGTAAGTAATGTTCATCGCTACAAAATCTTGAAATTTGCGAAAAGTTAACCACAGCAGAGAAAAGCGTTTTTTGTTTCGTTAAAAGGACCAAGGTCTTCGCAAAGACTAGGCTCAAAATACCAAAGTCTTCGCAAACACTAGGCTCAAAATAACAAAGTCTTCGCAAAGACTAGGCGCCATATGTATGTACATATATCGCGATAACACGAATATTCGGAATGTCTAGATGACGTCTAGGTACGAGTGAAAAGGCTGGTGCCACCTAATCACGCACCCATTTCTATGTAATGTATTAAGTACAGTATAGGTATGTAGATCGTTCAAGTTCTAACTACTCGTGTAGAAGGGCTTTCAACTGATCCAATATCGACATAATGTATTCACAATGGTTGTAGAAAAATCTCTTATAAATAGATCATTTTGTATAGAATCAAATTCTTAAGTCTTTCTTTCTTTTTCTTTTCTTCTGTCTTTTTATAAAGACAACTCCCGCATTAGGAATTACTCCTGTGTCGCGGGGGACTTTACAAACATACAAATAACGGACACAAAGAACACCTAGGTGGGAATCGAACCCACGACCTATAAGCATAGCGGTCAGGGTCACTAACCAATAGACCAACAGGCCAGTCAGTGACTTGAGTCGTATGAGCGAGCCGCGACCCATCTAAGTTCACCTAGTCCAGTTACTTGGTTGGACTATCTTCATTTTTATCAGAGAAAAATCAATCCCCGCTTCACCACAATCTTTCATCACACTAATTAAAATAAAATTAAGTTTAATAATTTTAAAGTCTGGCAACACTTTCCATTTAGTAGTTTTAGTAAATGTTTATATGTTTCTTTATTGGGTCGTACATTGCAGATCCCTTAAGTGTATTAGTGAAAACTCCATATATCTTGTAAGGGTATATCTTTACTGATATTTATCGCCGATAACTTGGGTGGGTAGACGTAATAATGGGTCTTTACAGATTAGTTCGGAATTTTAAATGTGTAATTTTTGTTAATTCTTAATAAAATATACAAACTTATGTCGTCGCCACATCAAAAAGTCTTATTTATTTTATTAGAAATAGGGACAAACTATATTCCCACTAATATTATAAATGTGAAAGTTTGGATGGATAGATGGATGGATGGCTGGATGTTTGTTACTCTTTCACGCAAAAAACCACTGAAGTGATTGCTATGAAACTTGGTATGTAGATAGCTGGAGACCTGGATTAATGCATAGGCTACTTTTTATCCGGATATTCTCACGGAATCGGGACCGACGAATCCGTGGGGCGCTGCTAGTAGATGATAACACAGTTTACTAGTTTTTTATTTTTAAAAGACAACTCCCGCATTAGGAATTACTCCTGTGTCGCGGGGGACTTTACAAACATACAAACAACGGACATAAAGAACACCCAGACTCGGGTGGGAATCGGACCTACGACCTATGTCATAGCAGTCAGGGTCACTAACCACTAGGCCAATAGGCCAGTCAATTTTGACTGGTTATACCGGTAACGCAATGGATTGGTCGATTGATAAATATTAATGAATAGTGGGGTTATAAAAAGGGTAGGAATAAGTTCAGAACATTAACTTGAGTGCGAATAAAGGTACGAACAACTTGGCAGTTACTGTTAGTTAGTGATTTTCATAGTTTATATAAGTGGTTGTGAAATTGTTTTTTACACTTATGAGCGTCTTTTTGAGTGAGCCCTGTATTATGTTCTTAAAAATTCTCATTTAGACCTAATTCTACATACATATTGTAGAGACGCGCTTGGCAATGAGAGTTGAGGCACCCGTAGAGCGTAGTGTGTTAATGGGTAAGTTTGAAATCAAACGGTAGTAGCTGTAAATAATTACTATTATATTTTACGTTCTAGTTACAACATTTACTTTACTATAGAACAATCACTTCTTCAAGGTACGTCTACTTCTCGCACCGCTTCTTGTTTTTCTTGTATTCAATTATACATTTTAAAAAGGTTCCAAATTTGAAATAAATGCGAACTTCTCACGCACCAATACTAATATATATCATAGAGGTATGATATATTACAATACATACAATATACTCACGCCTGTACCTTGAAAGGGGTAGGCAGAAACGTATTAAACGCTCACATATTGCTAACTATATTTTGGTTCCACTTACGTAAAAGGGGACAAGCCTATTGTCGTAAACCGGACATTTAATTAAGGGATTCAAAAATTGAAAAAAATGTGAAAATATAAAAGGGTAGGCAATTAAAGGGTAGGGATATTGCTTATTCAAAGGGGTTGGAGAGTATAAAAATGTAAAGCATCTATTAGTGAAAAAGAGCCATTGGAAAATTATTAAATTATAGCTAAAATTCTTTGAAGTAATCTTAATTAAAACTAAAACAAAAGATACATAAGTATATTCTAAGTCCCTAAATGTTTAACTGTTTGACTGGCCTGTTAGCCTAGTGGTTAGTGACCCTGACTGCTATGCCGTAGGTCGTGGGTTCGATTCCCACCCGAGTCTGGGTGTTCTTTGTGTCCGTTGTTTGTATGTTTGTAAAGTCCCCCCTAATTTAGGTAATTCTTTTCACAATCTTTCCCCAAAATATATTTGTTTTTGCTTCGGATCGCATCAATCGTTCGATGTTCATTTTTGGTATCCTTCATTTTCGAACGATGAATTCTTTTTCATTCATCATTTCGGTAATTCCGTTTAGGACTAGGGTTAGTGGAATAAAGAAAGGATTAATATCCGTACACAATTAATTAGAATCGAAAAGGTTAAGAGACAACGTGTAAGCATTCACCGCATTCACGGGCGTCCATAATTTCCGCTTACATGTACGGTCGCGACCGCAAAAGCGGTCGCCGGTACGGGTTAACTTCGTGCTCGAATTTTACATGAAATTGTTTACGTTACTGTATCGAACCAAACATCTACTAACCAATAACAGGCCCTTTAAATTTTCTAGAACAAATAGAAAAGTGACAGCGGAACTGTGAATGTTTTGCTAAAATCATAAGCTAAATTTGGTTAATTACATTTGTTAGATTACCGATGGTGGTACAGACATGGTGGTGTATGTGTCGGGTTGTTCGGCTCCCTTTAATATGGAGGAGGTGGACGATGGCTGACGCCTGCGTCATGGTCGTGAATGACTACCGTTGGTCGGGGCTATTACTTAAATATGGTAGTAATTTGCGCGACTCTGTATATTTTAGAACAATACGTTACATTTCATTTGCCCTTATAAACAAAGTAACCAGAAAATTGTAAAAAACATGTTGAAAATGTTCTTCTCCATAGGATCTACGTATTGGAACAGGCAACTGGCTTCACGACTGACTTAGTCTGCCTGACAATTCAAAACTACCTATAATTGGTTTAATTGAAAATAAATATTTTGATTTAATTTGATAGTTGTCAATCAAGCAATTATTCAACTAATTTGGCGTGATATTCTTCATAAGGAAGCCATTAAAAAGGTTGATATTAAGTAAACATAGGTTGAAAGGTCAAAGGTAAACGTGACTTTGATTCTTTCTAACAATTTAATAAAATTATCTACGCACTCTGCTGTCTGCTAACCGTAGCTTTAAAAAGTACGTATCCTTACGTGATGAAGGAATTAATTTTAAAAGTGATAAACCTTTTCAGACTGCTACTTGACAAGTAACGCACGTCACATCGAGTAACTGTAGCAGTCATTCGGTTTATTAATATTTTTATGGTACCGCTAAATGAACAAGACTGAGGAAGAGAGAGTTATCAATAAAAATTGTAAACGGTGTCCCTACCTTCAGCGGAGATTTATTGTTAACAATAGTTTATGCCTTTACATTCCACTTCGTTTCTTGACAAATCCTTTACCGTTGTTGCATCACGGTTGTGGAATGCTTTGCGAAATAAGGAAAGCTCAAACCATACACGCATTCAAATCAATGGTTAGACGTCACTAGATAGGCTTATAGTTGCATCGGCATATCTACTACCGTAGGTACTCTAAACTAGTTAATGTACTATTGCTAGTAATGTTGTAACATTTATTTGTTAAATATTGATGTGTATACGACTACTTTTATTATTACTTCTGTATTTATGTACATTTATTGTGCATATATGTGTATGTTTATTTTTAATGTATACCAGCAACCTGCCCGTGCTTCGCATGGGTAGCAGAGACATCTTCAACAATCATCATCATATTTCAACCAATATACACAAAACCTTAACAAATTATAAACCTTTCTCATGAATTGCTCTATCTATTGGTGAAAACAGCATGAAAATCCGTTCAGTAGTTTTTGAGTTTATAGCAAACAGACAGACAGATAGACGTGGCGGGGGACTTTGTTTTATAATATGTAGTGATATACATATTTGCCTATGTATGTATTGTTAAATATAGTACACAGTCAGCTACCACTTACTCCAGACACTAAATCCATCCCCTTATGATGGATTTAGAATCTGGAGTTGTCTGGTAGAGATAGCTTTTTTAAAGTGAAGACTTCTTTAGCGGCGTCGTGCATTTTTTATGATGGGTAAAAAATGTTAAACTCGCGTCAGGACACGTGAACTGATCGAAAATTCATAAGACGGAGCCGAGTTTCTTATATTTAAAAAATATAACATTCGAAATTCAAACATTTATGAGCGGCCAAGAGCTTCCAGTGTACCCTATGTATACATTTAGAAATGTTATTACCTACTTTTTATTTTTAACCTAATTATATATACAGAACATTAAAATTTAATTTAAGATCTATTGTAATTTTATATGGTGTACAATAAAGAATATTCTATCCATCTATCTATATAATTTCATTTCAATAAGACCCCTGGCCAACCACTTGTAATTATACATCTAAAGCAAGTACAGCTTAATAGCACTTACCTATTTTCTTACACAGACGGTCGAGGCATTTGAGTGGCCTGTGCGAAATGTGTCTAATTAATTCGGTGCCTCAACTAATCTGGTCTGACGTTGAAATTGTAACCTCACTCATTTCGACCGTAGTTTGTCTATGGCAGATGTATCTGTCACAGAGTAATGTAATTATATACACACAATTTATTAAGGGTAGAGGCAAGGAGGTAACGAGGACCGTCTAATATAGAAGTTATACCAAAGAAGGTTTCCAGCTGGGAGCAGTAAATAACAGTTCAAAACCCGACCAATATGGCGATAATTTAGATAAAGAGAATTATTTTAACTTGACGTAGACAGAGTAAAGTGTACTGAGTTGTTTTATTTTTAGAGATAAGAGTAGGAAATGAAACCGTGGTATACAAAACATTAACTACTCACGTCAGATATCTGATAAATTGATGTTATCGCTGGTTTCCTACCAGTGCCGTAGCGTGCCTTGGAGGGGCCCTGTATCAAAGTTAGTTGGGGGCCCAAATGAAGGGTAAAGATTTCTCACAAAAGAAACAAAAATGCTTTAAACGGAGGAATCCCGCAATAATCGATGTAGGATGTTGCCAACTTTTGGGGGCACGCTTAACCCGGGAAAAAAGAGATTGCTTTTTGTCCTTTTGTCATTTCTGAAGTGAAAACTCTATAGGCACGTATGATAGTCTTTTTATATGTTTTCGAGATTAAGTGACATTGTGGATAACATTTTACTAATTTTTGCTTACACACGTTAGGGGCCTCTATAGCCCGGGGGCCCCGTATCATTGATGCGGCTATACGGCGGTAGCTACGTCCCTGTTTCCTACTTAATGTACTTGGAAAAGTGCTCCGTTTTTTTTTGGTATTGCTATAGGGCTCTGTTTCCGCATTCAGACTGATAGGTGGTCCATTATGTGTTCAGATAAGCTGACTAGTTGAGAAAGCCTAGATCCTTCCAGAAGCAAATTGCTCCTTTACAACAGTGATTCTCTCCAGCGACGACCGTAGCGCCACATAACTACAACTTTTTGATGAAATTTTTCTTACGCATAGGCGGTTTTCTGAGTGTTTGTATACTCTTTGCTTCTTACTTCTACCATTATAAATATAAGGTAATTATGATATTAAGATTATGACAACCTGTTTGGCCCGTTTTAAAATGGTTTTATTCGGTCTTCTCAGAACGGAAGCATAAAGGTGGCCCCTCACCAGAAGCATTCACAATGTAAAATTTAGATATGATTCGATTTCGAGCATTACATCACAATACTGCCTCCCTGACGAGCATTAGCTTGTAGTGTAACATTTATGATTCGAATTGATAAGTTGATTCCACAATGTCAGACGTAGCGGTCGTTGTGCTGAAATTATTATTTACGTAAAAAAACGGAAGAAACGATATTGATGTCATGAGTTTTTTTTTACGTTTGCAACCGACGAAACACAGGTGGTGATACAAGTTGTATCAAAAAAAAATCTGTAATACAGATTGTATCATTACAGGTTGCGCACTGTAACGCTTGGTTCTCCTGCGTCACTGATGTAATGCTCGAATCTGTAACATTACAGGTTGCGTACTGCAATGCTTTGTTCTCCTCCCTCACTGATGTAATGCTCGTATATGTAACGTTACATTACAGGCGAACACTCCCGGTGAGGGAGCACCTTTAGAGTAAGTCAATTTTAAAGAGAAACAGCTTAGATAATAGTTAAATAAACAAAAAATATTGCGTATTGCATTGCCAGAAGTCTGCTCGAATACGAACAAATAGACTGGCTTCCTTCGCCCTAATACTTAATTATAATAATTGTCTGTGACATATTACGCATAGCTATCTGGACCCAAACTAGACATAGCTAGGTTCTAGAATACGTATAAACATAATGAGGGCTACGTTTGAATTTGCCACTAGAGGCGCTGGTGTAGCGTGAGGTCTCCGAAACTGACTAATTTGTGCTTCGAAATGTCATCTGAAATGTCACTGTTTGTTTAGGGGCTTTATTGCGTGTTTATTTACTAAATAAATAATTAATGTTGTGAATATTTTGCAAAACCCGCTTAATTATGGCAGATGATAAGATACGGGTCAATGAATGTAAGTGCAAATTTTGACAGTTAAGACCTCACTCGCCGGTGGCACCAACCGGTGAGCATAAAAATGGTAGCCCTCATTAGATACTTTATTTTTGTAAATACAAACACACACTTGACATCATGAGAGAGCCATGCTTCGGCACGTATGGGGTGGCTTGAGCGCAGTGATACCACCGCCTCAAAGAAAACTGGCTTGAAGCAATTTCGCCTAGCGAGTGCGGTTACTGAAGGTCCTAACCTTCCTTCCCTCTGTCCTTCTCCTCCCTCCCTCCTTCCCACCTTAAAGGCCTGAAATGCATTTATGACTCTTGAGTTCCAGGTGTCCATAGGCGGTGTTAGTCACTATTATCATCGGGTGACACGTCTGCTCGTTTACCCCCTAGAACATAAAATAACATTTTATTTACATAGTTCAGAAACACCCAGATCAAAGTAAATAGACATTATTCAAACATACTAAACAATGTTATTAAATAACTATCAAATTTAAACAAATAGTTTTCATAACATCCTAGTAGAGGGCGCGTCTCGCTTACATTTTTCCAAACAATATGAAAACATCATATTGAAATAACTGTTTCAGTTATTTCAATATGATGAATGTACTTTCTGTATGTTTTATGAGTGAAAGTGGAATTTGTTTTATTGCTAAGATGTTCCTTTATTCTTAATTATAGTATTAATATTATTATTATTGAATAGCGTTATCTAGACCCCAACTAAGCATAACTTGTACTACGGATCCTATAACACGGATATAAGTTATTGGATTCGATTGGCAACACTGAAAAAAATTGGCTTCATAGTAATCTGGGTAGTATTTGACTAAATTGTCAAATCAACACAGGTATAAAATAAAAAAGTATAAATAGACAATTTAAAATCAATTCTCTCTCTTCTTCTCTTAAAAAAAAGTCCATCCAACGATTAGAAAAGAGCTGATGATTTCGAACGGCTGAGCATGTTTTTTTTTAATTATAGCTAAGAACACTCTCAATCAAGTCACATCACAAACATAAAAAACTAAATCAGAATCAGTCCATTCTCGGTTCATCCGTTTAGGAGCTATGATGCCACAAACAGATAAACCCGTTAAACTCATGACACCCATCCTTTTCGCGTGGGGGCACAGAATCCATAATAGTACATGTAAAAGATAAACGTCAAAATACCTAATCTGTGGTCGACCACTTTTGTTGTCACTTGTATATGACCTCCGTTAGTGTCACTTGTATATGACCACCGTTAGTGTCAATTCTATATGACCACCGCTGGTGTCAATTCTATATGACCACTGTTGTTGTCACTTGTACATGACCACTGTTGTTGTCACTTGTATATGACCACCGTTGGTGTCACTTGTGCACCAACGTACTAAATGCAACATTGACCGCGCGGTATCTGACAGAGTTTACATCGCATTAGGGTAAGTTTTCACTTGTAATGATGGTTGCATGTGTTGTTTAATAGAAAGGACTATTAAAACAAGAATATAATGCGTATGTTATGAAAAGTACATTTTTCCAAGATAAAAAGTAGATTATATGCTATTCCAGACTATAAACTATCTCTGTGCTAAATTTCATCCAGATCCGTTCCACTATTTTTGCGTGAAAGAGTAACAAACATCCATACATCCTCACAAACTTTCGCCTACCAAGTTTCATCGCAATCGGTTCAGTGCTTTTTGCGTGAAAGAGTAACAAACATCCATCCATCCAAACTTTTACATTTATAATATTAGTGGGACTAACTGCGCCTTGCGGTTTAACTCACGTTCAAGTCCCGGTGCCGTAGGAATATCCGGATATAAAGTAACCTATGTGTTAATCCAGGTGTCCGGCTATCTACATACCAATTGTCATCGCAATCGGTTCAGTAGTTTTTGCGTGAAATGGCAACAAACATCCATACATCCATACATCTTCACAAACTTTCACATTTATAGTATTAGTAGGATTAGTAAGATGTAAATAAATGATCTAATCCCCATCTTCCACGGACTGGTGATCCTTTTCACCAGTAGAAAACCTGCTAGCGTGCTTCGTCCAGTGGCACGCGGGTCGTCAGATGCCCCCAATTCGAAGAGAAACTTTGGCGTGCCCTTCTTCTATGTAGTAGTACTTCTTTAAATTGTAGTGCATGACGTAGTTCGTGACGTAGGTTCTGACGTATAATGTTATAGATCGGAAGTTCATAAATTCCTAATAATCCTTTCGGTGAATAATATTGTGATGTCATACATACGTAACATACTACGTATGATAACCCACATTAATTCCTATATAAGCTCATGTATTCCATCAGAAAATATAGTTATTCTACAGTTCTAACAAGAAGTTGTTTCATTTTAATTAGAGATAATCGCCACTACTTCAAAATTAATCTCTTTGATCATATTATGAGCAAACGGAGTAGTACAATAGCGCCTTATGGTGTTCAATTTCATCCCTCGATTGTGGACACTGAATATTAATTAGTAAGTGGGCGTCCACTTCAATAATGTGTAGTGTGCTTCAGCTTGCACAACACAACACATACCTACAACATATCAATACTTGACTTGAACAAACCATATGTTGCGGTTGGGTCCATATTGGCTCACATAAAGTTTTTAATGCTATTCTTTTTCTTACTACCGATTTGTGTTCTTTCTTCGTCTTTTTTATTACTATCATCGGAACTCATAACAGTTAGTGATTATAATTTTTTTATTAATACTGTTACTACCAAGAACCAGTTCAAAACCATTTTTTTTTTTCATATCTTTTTTCTTCATAACATTCTATTATCATATTGCTTTAATTAATAATGTTGTTACTACGAACATACTTTCTTTTTGCATAAATTCTGTCTACTTTTCTAACAAAAATTAGTTTCTGGCGCTACGCCGGCCGCTGCCGCGGCACGCTCGCTTCGCTCGCTCGGCTCGCTTCACTCGCTCGGCTCGCGCGTTGTTGTGGTCACAGTTCTAACCTAACCTAACCTACTTTTCTACACTTATGATTAAGAAATTTATAAAAACAAATATTAGAATAAAACATATTTATGAATATTATAGTCATTTATTCGAATGATTATGAGTTTCGATCATTAGTATAAACAAATATATTAAAACAAATATTAGTAAAAACTAAGTGTATAATTTGTGATATTATGAATTTAAATGATTTTGTTTTTTAATATTTAGTTTTAATTTTTTTTATGAATAACGATCATTATAATTTTAAATAGTATGAGAAACATTTTCGGACCTCCCATGATAGGAGTTGAAAATTTATGTAAGACAATGCGCCCCCGTTGCGGTTTCACTGACCCGAGGAATTTCGTCTGCGTTTGTAAATTGTCCCCGTTTTTTCAACATTTTTCATTGATGCTCCGCTCCTATTGGTCGTAGCGTGATGTTATATAGCCTATAGCATTCCTCGATAAATGGGCTATCCAACACTAACATATTTTTTTAATTCGAACCAGTAGTTCCTGAGATTAGCGCGTTCAACCAAACAAACAAACTCTTCAGCTCTATTATATTAGTATAGATTATAAATTTGATAGTCACTCTGTCTGTCACGCTATCAGACCTTATCTACTCAATATTAATTAATGATTTCCATACAAGTTGTCAGGCATACACACCACCAGAACATAGGCTAAGTATCCTATGTTTTGGTGTGTTCATTCCAATTTTTTTGTTTTTAATTTTTGAAGTGAAAACTTCTTTAGCGGCGTTGTGTACTTTTTTGCGTTGGACACGTGACCCTGATCGAAAATGTGTCCGAGTGTCATATATTTAAAAAATATTTTGTATGACCTGTACGAAAACTGTGCTTTTGATAGGAGTGGGTCAGTAGTGCACTGGGTGAGGTTCAAACCTGCAACCACTCGATCGCAAGTCCAACGCCATTACGCTACCGCCTTGCAGTCAAACTGCGGTGACACATTAGCCGTCTAATAGCAATCTTGTTGAATGGTAATATTTACACAATGTATCCAAACTTGAATAGGAATTCTAAACGCTTAAAACATAAAGAGCTCATAAGAGCGATTACGCTCGTACGAGAATTTACGAGTTGTCTGAAGTTAAAGGTGCGCTCACATTTGCGTACAATAATTTTAATCTACGAGTATAACCCCAACGAGATGGGAGAAGTACAACCGGTGTTTGTACAAGATTTAGTTAAAAAAAAACCACATTCCCCAAATATAATTCTAATGAAAGATCTCTCTCTGTAAAGATCTCAAACCGGGAGTGTTAGGCCTGCAAGCAAATTATAATTTAATTGTAATTTGACAAAGTAATTGATAGAAAACAAACCATTAGTACTTAATTCATAAGCAGTACCATAGCTAATATTTTACTAGTAAGGCACTCAATGAAATATCACATTTCGAATGTACCTGCTTATATTAATAACAAAGTACTACACTACATAATCCTTAACGGGGTCTGACGTTTTATTTTTTCCTAAATACCCAACAATCCTTTTTCCAAAAAGGGAACTTATTATGTTTTCAATTTTTTATATACTCTCTCATGTCTTTCACTATATTTGACTGACCTGTTGGTCTAGTGGTTAGTGATCCTGACTGCTAAGCCAGAGGTCGCTGGTTCGATTCCCACCCAGGACAAATAATTGTGTGATTAGCACGATCATTTGTTCTGTGTCTGGGTGTAATTTATTTATAATATGTATGTATTTAGAAATATATAAGTATGTTTATCAGTAGTCTGATTGCCATAGTACAGGCTCTGCCTAGTTTGGGATCAGACGGCCCTGTGTGTGATGGAGTTATTATTATTATTATATCTGTTAATAACTGCATTGTCCTTAGGTAACCGAAATGCTTTTATTATCTTGACTTGTAAATAACTATGTAAACACATCTTGGAAGTAAATTTCAATCTACTTCTAATTGTCGTATTGCAATTAAACTGTGTATGTACATGTAGTTTGGATGACAATACTATAATTTGGCATCTTGGAGCTGATCTGATGATGGAGCCAGGAGGTGGATAGTGGAACTCTTCAGTGGCTACTTGTAAACCTCTCCTGTCTATCCCACTAGTTCCCCCATGAGTTGTCCCATCATGGGACAACTGAGACGATTACGTCCCAGAAGTTCCATGGGACAAGTGGAAGTAATATTTTTATCTCAAAAGTTCTATTGCAGTGAATTGTTCTAAAAACAAATGAACATCGCTATCGGTAATATTTTGGTACGAGATGTCAAAAAAAAGTGGAGGGACAGAAACAGGTACATACTAAATTGTTTTAATATTAGCCATACCGCACAATTTTTTCTAAAAAGTGTCCTACGGTGATCGCACCCGTTATGAGCTCCATCTGAGTATTTTGAATATATACATCAAGTTTGAGCTCAAATGATTCGTTTTGAAGAGTCCGACAGATTGAGTTTTTTATCGATCGTCTGATGATGTTGGAGGTGGATAGTGGATCTCTTTTTACTTCAGTTTGCCATTAATGCGTGTTTTTTTAGTTGTCCCATCATGGGACAACTGAGACGATTACGTCCCAGAAGTTCCATGGGACAAGTGGAAGTAATATTTTTATCTCAAAAGTTCTATTGCAGTGAATTGTTCTAAAAACAAATGAACATCGCTATCGGTAATATTTTGGTACGAGATGTCAAAAAAAAGTGGAGGGACAGAAACAGGTACATATAAATTGTTTTAATATTAGCCATACCGCACAATTTTTTCTAAAAAGTGTCGTACGGTGATCTCACCCGTTATGAGCTCCATCTGAATATTTTGAATATATACATCAAGTTTGAGCTCAAATGATTCGTTTTGAAGAGTCCGACAGATTGAGTTTTTTATCGATCGTCTGATGATGTTGGAGGTGGATAGTGGATCTCTTTTTAATTCAGTTTGCCATTAATGCGTGTTTTTTTAGTTTTACGAAAGTATAATTATTTTTACATTTTTCATGAATATTAGCTTTTGACTGTGGTTTGGCTCACAACTCAAAAACAAACCCGCATTCAAAGTTTTAATGATTAATTATTGTAATCTAATATTAGAGAGAGATAAACTTATTAAATAAAGCTTGGCAGCATTTTTCTTCTGCTAAAAGTAAAGACTTTTAGCAAAAACTTATGAAAAAATTATTTATTTTTGGTAATCCATTCGTCCATTGGTATTATGGCTGATATGTACCGGGACAAACAACGTCAGGAGTCAGCGTCGACCTCGCATGCAGTCATGCCGCTCAGTTTACGTGCAGGTTAGGTAGCGTCAGCCAACAAAGGTTTATTTAGCATATATAATAATAATAATAATAAAGCTTTGTTTATTCCGAAAAAAGTTTACATTACATATGTGTGTTATTAGTGTTATGTAGTTCTTTTATTTTTAATCAAGACTTTATTTCGGACCCCTTTCGGGTAAAAGCCTCCTCCATTTTTCTCCATCTATCTCTGTCCTGGCCTATCTCCATCCATTCGTTTCCCGCGATCTCCGCGATGTCTTCAGCCCATCGTTTTTTTGGTCTACCGACATGTCTTTTCCCTAACGGTCCCTTCCACTTTGTCGCTTGCAGCGTCCATCTTTTGTCCTTTACTCTACAGATATGTCCAGCCCATTGCCATTTTTGCTTCAAAGCGTATTCCAGAGCATCTGTTAATTTGGTTTTCTTCCTTATATTTTCGCTTCTAATTTTTTGAATTTTCTTAATTTTTAAGATGCTTCTTTCCATAGCTCGTTGTGTTGTTATTAGTTTGTTTTTTATTTTATTTGTATAGACCCACGTTTGGCTGCTGTAAGTTAGGCTTGGCAATATGCACGTATCTATTATCATCTTTTTTTGATCTAAGCTGTAGTCTCCTTTTAAAATTTCTTTTTGTGCCCAAAACTTATTCCATGCAATGGTAACTCTTCGCTCCACTTCTTCTTCGTTCCTGTTTGTACTGAACGAGACTTGTTTACCAAGATAGACGTATTCGTTTACATATTCTATTTCTTTTCCATCTACAAATATTGGTTTTTTATAGTTGTTAGTCATAGCTTTAGTTTTGCTTGGGTTCATTTCCAGACCAACCTTTTTGCTCTCACTATTCAAGGTTTGTATCATGTTCTCTAATTCTTTTGATGTTTTTGCTAAAAGCACAATGTCGTCTGCAAACCTTAAATGTGTCAGGTGTTTATCCATTATCCAGATACCTTTGTTTTTCCAGTCGATCTTTTGGAAGATACCCTCTAGTACTGCTATAAATAGTTTAGGCGATAAAGGGTCTCCCTGTCTTACTCCTCTTCCTATTTCAATTTCTTCACCTCTTCTTTCTAATTTTACTTGACTTTTACTTTTTGAGTATATGTTTATTAGAATATTTATATATGTATTATTTATATTGCTTGCTTTTAGTGCTTTCCAAATAGAATTGTGAGTTATACTGTCAAAAGCCTTTGAGTAATCCACGAATGCCATATACAATGGGTAATTAAATTCTGTGAATTTCTCCAATAACTGTTCTATTGCGTGTATGTGGTCATGTGTTGAAAAGCCCGTCCGAAATCCTGCCTGTTCAATCGGTTGATTTTTATCGATTTGTTCGGTAATGCGACTCTGCAGGATAGATGCAAACAGTTTATAAATACTTGATAGTAAGCTGATTGGCCTATAATTGCCGATGTCTAGCGGGTTACCCTTTTTATAGATAAGTATTATGTCCGATTGGCACCATTGCGTAGGTACTGTTTCCGTTTTAAGCACCATATTAAAAAGTTCTGTAAGATGTGTCACGAAAATAGGTGCTCCTATCTTCAGTGCTTCATTACTAATGTTATCGGGTCCAGGGCTTTTGTCGTATTTTAATTTATTTAAATATGATATTACTTCTTTTTCATTTATTAGTTCTATGTTGTGGTTTGGTTCCGTTATGATTTTTTCTTCGTCTTGTTTACCACTCGTATCTTTAGGTGGTTTGCCGTAAAGGGTTTTATAGAATTCTGTGGCGTTACTAAGTACTTCCTGCCTGTTTCTTGTTAATTTCTTCCCTTCCAATTTTTGTATCCAGTTTTTGTGTGTATTTAATTCCTTGTAGGCTCGTTTTGAGCTCCTGTAAGTATTAAGGTTCTTTTCTATGATTCTCTTCCTGTAGTTGTTGTAGTCTATCTTTATAGCTTTATTTGTCTTTTTAAACAATTCTTTAAGGTTTTCTTTCATTTCTTTAGTCTTTTTCTTGGTAGTTAATAGTGTAGTTCTTTCATTTATTAGATCTATAGTAGTTTTTGTCAGAACTTTGTTGTGCTTCTTTCTACTTTTGTCTTCTTTTTGTTTTATCTTTAGGCTGTTTTTTATAATTTCTTCAAATTTATTGTAGTAACTTTGTATGTCTTGTGTTTCGTTTAGAGTATTAAGTTTGTTAATGTTGAGTTTCAGGTTATCAGCATAACATTTGGCTTCCTCATCATTTTTTATGGACTTAGGAATAGAGTTGAAGGTTTTCCTGTTCTTTTTGGCTGCACTCAATTTAAAAGTAGCTCTTACCAGCCTGTGGTCTGATTGGAATTTTACTTGATTTAGTATTTCTACGTTTGTTATTCTATTTGGTTTGTTGCTCATTATGAAATCGATTTCATTTTTAGTTTTTTGATCTGGGGAGATCCAAGTCCATCTGCGATTTTCTTTTTTTCTAAAATATGTGTTCATAATTGATAGTCTATTTTCATAGGCATATTGGATCATTCGCGTTCCTCTTTCATTTCTATTTCCGTATCCATATTTTCCCATTAGTAGTGTCTCGGATTTTTTTGGTCTTCCAATCTTAGCATTGAAATCTCCGATTACGAGGACTATTTTGTCAACTAATTCATGAGCTTTACTTAAATCTTTATAGAATTTACATAATTCCTCTTCACTTGAGCTCCCTGTTGGAGCATAGGCTTGAATTATTGATATATTAATTTGATCAAATTTTAATTGTAACAAGGCTACTCGTTCTGATATTCCAATAAAGTTTATTATATTTGATTTGAGATTTTTCTTAATTAAAAATCCTACTCCGTATAGTCCAGGTGTTTCTCCTATGTAGCAAAATATGTGATCTCGGTGTTCTTCAATTTGGCATCCTCTTCTTCTCACTTCTGCTAGTCCTATTATATCGTAATTTACTTTTCCTAGAGCGTGGCACAATTCAATGTATCGTTCGGCTGATGCTATAGACTTAACATTGAAGGTGCACACTTTTAATAGCTGTGTGTTCTTTACATTTGTATTTGTATTTGGAGGGTAGTGGTCGTTTTCCCCCACGGTGACCAATCGGCTTGGGGGAGGTATTTAGCATATAAAATATAACAAATATCAAGAGATAAGCTCCAAGCCTTATTTTCGTAAAGTCAATGAGTAAATAGGACACAATCCTAATCTCTTGAGATATTTCTCATGAAAATCCAATAATTCCTGAGCTGGGAATCGAGCATATGACCTCACGATGGTCGTATCACAGAATAGATAAATAGTTCTTCCAGACTGGACGCTTACTCGTTAAAGATACTTAAATAAATATCGACTCTTGTAACTACGTAAGTCAGTACAAACTAGCTTGAAAACAATAAGGTATACATATATTAAAAATTATTTAGCTATTTTGTGTCTAATGTTACTATATGAGTATTTGTGCATGTCATTTGACGAATAAAAGGGTAAAATTACCGTAATAATACAGCGACTGATTGCTAGACGTCCACGACCCCTAGCGACATTGACGGGAGTGATTCAGGCGATTCAGGCTTGATCGTCTACATTATACAGGGTGTAAGTAACACCGTACCGAATCCTGAAATAGTGTATTCAGACCATCATTCTGAGTGGAAAATCATTGGAAATTTCTCCCGGAAAATTCATATTTAAAAAGGCCAAAAACTGCACTGTAAAATATTTTTGCAATCAGCTGCTTCGACGGCGCCGTGCGCTGAAGGTCCGTACCGTACCGCACACATACGCGTGTTGCGCTATTGACTGTAAATCCTTAATCTCGCATTTTTATGATGAGCTAACTTTTGCATTGTGATAAGTATCTCAAGAACGACGTTTTTATAACTTATTTGCGACGATGTTACACGCTGTATACTGTACAACATGAAAATATTACACTTAAAACGTACGTGTCATCATATAACATTGATTAAAAATTAGTACCTACCTACAAATATTAAATGTATATTTTTTAAATTATAATTCACAAAAGTAATGTACAATCGTGAATCACAAATGTGAATCTATCATGCATATGTGTGAGATGTGTGAAGTTATTATTCTATTATATTATTATTATATATAACAGTTAGACAGGACCAGAGTAGACTGGAAAAATGGCAACACAGACTGGAGAATGTTGGCTTGAAAATCAGCAGAACCAAAACTGAATACATGTTCTGTGATTTTGGCGGTCTCTCCAGTCCTGAAACCATTTCGCTGGATGGAACAGCGATCCCAGTCTGCTCCGACTTCAAGTACCTCGGTTCCCTTCTTCAAAGCGATGGTGAAATAGACCGCACTGTTCAGCATCGAATCAATACAGGGTGGATGAAGTGGCGGCAGGTAACAGGAACCATTTGTGATCCCAAGTTTTCTATTCAGTTAAAGGGACAGGTGTATAAAACTATCATCAGACCTGCCGTCCTGTACGGATCTGAAAGTTGGCCCACAAAGAAAACGGATGAGAGTCCCCTGCACGTAGCCGAAATGCGAATGTTGAGATGGATGTGTGGTGTGACTAGACTAGACAAGGTGAGAAATGAATATATTAGAGGGAGCCTGAAAGTAGCACCAATAGATGAAAAGCTGAGGAGCAATAGGTTATCGTGGTATGGACATGTGATGCGGATGGATGAGCAAAATGTGGTGAAAAGAGTTTTATGTATGGATGTTGACGGGTACAAGAGAAGAGGACGACCAAAGAAAAGACAGATGGACTGTGTGAAAGAAGATATGGCTACAAATGGAGTAAGCAGTGAAATGAAAGATTGAGTTGAATGGAAGAATAAAATATATTGCACCGATCCCAAATAAAATTTGGACAAGGGGAGGTAGATGATGATGATATAACAGTTAGACATAAATACTAAATGAAACTAAGAAATACATTAAACTATTAAAAAAAACATTATGCCTAATTAATTACCCATACACATGTTATGTCGTATATATTAAGAAATTAAAAGATGATAGAAATGTTTTCATAGGCAAATTTTATTTCTCAAAACCATTTGAAACCCGAGTCAGAAATGACAAATTCAAAAGTAAATCACTCTTAAAACGTATTTTACTTTCTGTGCTATCCTTACCACATAAACGTTGAGCGTCGTTGACCCGGTACTAATTCAAATGTACGTACTATCCTAGATAATCGCACTACGGCCAATGCACTGCTTCCGTGCACAAGTCACTCTCTATCCATACAACAAATGACACGACAATAACAAGAAATAGAGAAG
Organism: Euplagia quadripunctaria; assembly: GCA_963859945.1. Classification (NCBI taxonomy): domain Eukaryota; kingdom Metazoa; phylum Arthropoda; class Insecta; order Lepidoptera; family Erebidae; genus Euplagia; species Euplagia quadripunctaria. The sequence continues at coordinate 3,659,399 of OY982581.1, read as the reverse complement.
CAAACGTTTTACTATTAGTAATTAAAAAAAGTATTTTTTTTATTACTAATAGTATGCCCAAAACTGTGATAATTTTTACAAGCAATTATGTATGTTACCTAAATTCAGAAACAACTTGATCGCATGATCACGCCTTTCTTTTACGTATACCACCACGGATACCACCCCACTGAAGAAGTGGTTATGTCGGCATCGAACCGATTTAAACCACACGGTGTTCCGAGACGGGTGTCTATGGTCGGAGGCTCAGGTATAACCTAGGAAGGAACTCCCTGGATCCCCGACAGACTTGAATACCTGTCTATAAAGCAGGAAGTCTCGCAGTCGTGAGTGGGAGCCGTGTCCCCCTTCAGTTTAGAAATTTAAGACATCATAGACTTCGGTTTGAAGTAAATTATTTTCATTAAGACACTACAATGCCACTTACATGAAAGTTATAATAACATTAGTCAATTATTGTAATAGTCGCCTAAAACTTAATTAATGTATGTAGCTATTCATAGTTACAATTGGAATCAAGATTAAAATGTCGAAAAGAGTGTCCTTGGAGTTTCTTGATCAGACAACGAGCATCACGACTGACTTCTACTCCTGACAATTCAAATCTGCCTATAATTGGTTAAATTAAAATACATGCTTTTGGAAGGTGAAACATATTTAATTATATGTTGAGAGAGTTGAGACTAAACTTAAAACCACTAAATGAATTTACAGAAAAAGTATTTTTATGGTTTTATTTTGTACTAGCAGTGACCCGCGGTTTTACCCGCGTAAGTCCCGATCCCGTGGGAATATCGGGATATGCGTTAATCCACGTCTCCAGCTATCTACACACCAAGTTTCATCGCAATCGCTTCAGTGGTTTTTGCGTGAAAGAGTAACAAACATGCATCCATCCATCCAAACTATCACATTTATAATATTAATATGATTAATTGAACCCAATTTTACAGCAGTTCTTTAACATTTTATAACATAAGTAAATGGGGTTTGACTAGTGAATTATGGTAGTATGGTGTAGAGAAGTCCTAAAGGTGAACGAGACATTACAGTGTAGAAATAAACGGTATGAAATATGCCAACACAAATATTTCAGAAGTGTTTGTTATTCGTAGCTTCTTTGAGAATTATTGATCAAAAGAAAACAAGTTTCAATAAATTATTGCTGGAATAAACAACAGTGAGAAGTGTGTCTACTCGACAAAGTTTATCACTTAAGAATGCGACAAGCGAATGCTTATTTAAATATATAAATTTTATTCATTTATTCACTACTAGCTGACCCGATAGACGTTCTCCTGTCATTCAATTCAAACTGGAATACCATACGAAGGGTTATAATTCGTTCTTAATTCTGACAATGGATTTCCATGATGAAGTTCTTGATTCCGACCGATACAACTAATTAACGCAAAGAGAATATAACGCTACGCTAGAATTATGCGATCTTTGTAAACGATATTGGCCATAAACTAAAATATATATTGGCGGTGTGCTACCTGTCTTTTACTGTCAAACAACTGACAGTTATTTCAAACGTGCGGAAGATTATACTCCACAAAGCCACAAACCAAAAGTTGAAGTTGAAAGATTATACTATACTATACAACGCGGGGGATACGGTTACATTAAAAAAGTTTATAATAAAGGTAGTCGTTAAGTTTTCTTAAATTTTCTAAGTTCCAGAGGAATTTTCTTAATTTTTTTGAAGTGAAAACTTCTTTAGCGGCGTTGGGCACTTTTTGAGATGGGTAAAAAATGTTAAACTTTCGTCAGAATTCAGGGTCACGTGGACGCTGATCGAAAATGTATGGAAAATGTGTCCGAGTGTAATATGGTCACGTGGACCCTGATCGAAAATGTATGTGAAATGTGTCCGAGGAAAAACTGAGCGAAAATGTATGGAAAATGGGTCCAAGTGTAATATATTTAAAAAAAAAAAATTTTTATAACGAGATCGAAAATTCTTAAGACGGAGGTGAGTTTCTTATATTTACGTGTACAGCATCAGAGAAACATGGAGAGGGAGGGAGGGAGGGAGTGAGAGAGAGATAGAGGTAGGAAGGGAATCTAGGAAGGGAGAGTGGGAGAGGGGGTGGGAGGGAGGGAGAGTGGGGAGAGTGAGGAGAGTGGGCAGAATGGGAAGAGTAGGCAGAGGGGGCAGAGAGGGCAGAGTGTTCAGAGTCGGAAGAGTGGGTAGAGTGGGGAGAGTGGGCAGAGTGAGCGAGTGGGCGAGTCGGCGAGTGGGTGAGTGGGCGAGTGGGCGAGTGGGCGAGTGAGCGAGTGAGCGAGTGAGTGAGTGAGTAGGAGAGTAATGTGACGTTTTAAGTTCGTCATATCGTTTAAGTTTGCACTTCTGTCGGCAGTCCCATGACTGCCTCTTTTTTTTTTAATGTAAGAACCTTCTACTAGAAAACATTAAAAAAAAATTCTGACGCGAGTTTAACATTTTTTACCCTTCTCAAAAAGTGCCCAACGCCGCTAAAGAAGTTTTCACTTCAAAAAGACGAATGAAATCGGTAAAACCGTTCTCAAGTTATAGCGTGACCAGGAGAAATAGGGGTTCATTTTTATATATATAGATATATAGTATTCAGCAGTTGTTACTTTTAATGTAAATTACATACAGTTGTCTATTTCTTCTTTACTGGTTTTTTTTCTTGTGGAAACCCCCGTGGGTCATCACCTCACCATAGCTATTGGTGAAGTGGTATGTCGGAATCGACTATAACCACACGGCGTTCCGTCACAAGTGAGTCCATTGCAAGGGACTCGGGTATACCCTAGGAAGTAAGTCCCCGAATCGTTACTGGGATTGTAAATTTTCAAAATAATTATTAAATAGTGCGCTATCACATGCTATTATGAAAGAGCTTGACCCGTAGGTAAATTATTTTGTAAAAACAATCATTTTACGAATAAGCGGCACGTGTATCGTCATCGGCTCATTGTTTTACCTTCCTTTCAATGCTTCTTTTGTATTCGGTGACGTTTGATCTGGGGCTTCAAATGGTTGCCTTTGTTTTTTACCTCAAATGTATTATGTGGCGAACATGTAATTACAAAATCTGAACGGAATTACCAAAAATCAATCAATCAATCACTCTTTTCAACAAAAACGAAATAATTGATTAGGTTAGGGCCCTAGAAAAAAATACCGTGTTATAAAGGATTTTCAGACAGATTCTTTAGGTAAGATTTACAGAAATAAAGATAAATTGTGTTTATTGAAAGCCATAAGTAAACTCACAACATCACTCGCTCGACGAAAAGCAATGCAAGCATTGCTTCACTGCCGGTTTTCTGTGAGGCCGTGGTATCACTCCGGTCGAGCCGGCCCATACGTGCCTAAGCATGGCTCTCCCACGATAGTGTACTAAAATAAATGTATATTAATGCATCACGAAAGTATTTGTGCGTTGCTTTTAAGTATTTTCAGCGTTGTGAGCACTAGGAGTGCCAAAAACTGAAATGTAAGTATATTTATTGTGTTATAAATACACCATTTAAATAATATTATAAGATGACGGTAGCTGAAAAAATGAGTGACATTACCCATTATCCGATATCGGGCCATAAATAGCCACACTAAGGTACAGTTAGCTTTCTTTTTACATTGGACGAGGAGCATAGCTGACCTATGTGAGCGGTATCGTATTCTTAATTTAATAAATTTAAAGAGAGAACTGAACTCGTGACAGTCACGCTAATAATACATATATAGATCCACTAGAGCTTTTTATTAATTAATGTCACCAACCTGTTAATGTTTTTATTATTGCAGTTTGCTATTATTATTCTCTTTATTCATCTCCTACCATATAAATTAAATTTTTAAATATGTACATAAAAATATATATTTAAAAATATAAAAAATAGTACACCACCGACATCGGGTACAGGGACCAAGATACCGGTGGTTAGGGCTCCAAAGACAGGAACCTCCTCACTATACGGGCCGTGTCGAGAAGAACTGCCTTCTGCATCAGTCCCTTGATCCAACCGTCTAACGCGAGCCTCTTAAGGTGTTGATCGAGGCTCTTGGCTATTAATCCATGAGCCGATATGACAATCGGAACAATGATCGCCGATTCGACATTCCACATATTATTATTATTTTTATAATAAGGAACTTCGTTCCTATCTGGTGTCCCACGACACCACACAGTTATTTTAAATTATTTTCACGTATGAGATAAATAATAATAATATAATCAATTCATTGTCTACATTCATACCGCCATAGTCATAAAAGACTTTCATTATTGTATAAGCTAAATGATTATGCTACCGCCGCTTTGTAACTTTCCACAAAGAGCAGGGCCTCTCAATCTCAAAGATATGTCACCCTCAGCCTCACAAGGATCTGCCGGATCTTTGTAATAGTAAACTCCGTCTTTGTTCATTACGTGTAAACGCTTCAAAGTGTAAATTACCTTTCAATAAAACATAAACAATTTATTATGACGGAACATGATTTTAAACGTCTTCGAATCGATGCTCTCCAATGTTGATTTACAAATGTCTAGCATAACTGACTTGACGCCATTTTACTGTAGCAAGCATTTAGACAGCTTAAATTAGCAGTGTCGGTTTTTATCAATTACTTAAAAAAAATAGATTATTTGTAGGGTCCACAGACAACGAAACGACAACAGAAACTATGTGGACAAACGAGCAGACGGGTCACCTGACGGTAAATGACTACCGCCGGTTTTCTGTGAGGCCGTGGTATCTCTCCGGTCGAGCCGGCCCATACGTGACGAAGAATTTTTCAAAAACAATTCAAGTAGTCTATTCTGTCAATATCATTTGTTGCCATTTAATTACCTACTAAGTATAATTTACGTTATGGAAGGTAGATCGAAGAGTGCTTTTATAATATACTGGAAGAGTAGACGTAAGGAGCACTATGTATGTGTATGAAAAAAAGTGTCCGTCAAAAGTGTGTTTTGTTGTGTTTTCAGGTGGCGCTGCCGCAGCTAGAGGGAAACTTCTGCGTTGTATGGCGCACTTAAAATTCTATATATTAATTCTTTGTACGTATTTTTAAGAATATTTTGCGAACAGAGGTACCTGAAGTTTGTAATACTAATAGCTATATGTAAACAATATGTGTTACAAATTTAAAAATTACGTTAAGGCGGCTTCGTCAAGCTTCTTGACCATGCGCATGTTTGTTTGTTGCGCTTTCAAGCCGTAACTACTCAACGATCATCATGAAATTTTGCTTACGTGTTGTCAAGGCTAAGAAATAGAGTACCTTTAATCCAAGAAATAAGTATTGTTTCAGAGCGATAGACAAATAACTTTTAAACGGTCATCCGGCTTAACGCTTATTTATTTTATGAACCCCGACGAAAAAGAGGGGTGTTATAAGTTTGACGTGTCTGTGTATCTGTGTGTCTGTGTATCTGTGGCATCGTACCTCCGAAACGAATGTACCTATTTAAGTGTGCTTTTATTGTTTGAAAGATGACTTTATCGAGAGTGTTCTTCGATATAATTCAAGAAACTTTGTTCAGTCGTTCGAAGATCATCAGCTCTTTTCTAATCGTTGAAGGGGTTTTCGAGTCGGGGGTCTTTTAAATTTATGATTATTAATTATTACTGAGAGGTACACTGATTACTCCCACTACATGACAGGAAACATTAGGAGATAGGTACATATTTAGTCAAGACAGTGATCCAAATATAGTATACACAAAATACGCTAAATACAATTACACTACACTTAATTAACCAAAATGCCACTCAAATACACATGTACTTACAGTATATGTAAGATTGTAAGATTAAAACTATAAATAATTCTTTCAAAAAAAAACCAACTTCAACAAAAAAATCTATTCCATAAAAGACTTATATATGGTTTTCTCATGGATGTCATTGTCAGAACTGGACCGAAATGGGACCACAAGGGAAGCACCAGCTTTCAAATAAAAAAAGAATCATCAAAATCGGTTCATATAGTCGAAAGTTCTGAGGTAACAAACAAAAAAATAATCGAATTGAGAACCTCCTCCTTTTTTGAAGTCGGTTAAAAAGAAGCTTTTATCAAATATTCTTTTTGCGAGTGTCTTTTAGCACCGCTAACCACTTAACCTTAAGCTGTTAGCCACTGTCTTTTACGGTATATTTAGTCTGTGTATACTTGACTTGTCCGTTTTGCGTACAAAAACAACGCTACAAACTTTGTGAGTTTAATATATTTAAATAGGTGATCTTTCTGCGTTTTTATTCTTCTGAACAAAATTAGTTTTAGCAGCCCTTTTAAGAATTGCTGAGACAAACAACATAGATAATGCTCATCCCAATTTTTCCTGCTTTTTTCATCCCACTTCTGATTGATGAGATCCCGAATGAATAGCATCGGCTTCACTATTTGTTGTAAGAAAGGTCGAATTTACTGATTGCGGGAACATTACTTGATTAATGACTAATCGAAAAAGCGAACGCGTTCATATGTCTTTTACTGAACTTGTAACAAAAATCTGGACATTTACCATCGACTTGAATGAACCTTATTTCTACAAATAAAACTAGCATTTGCCCGCGGCTTCGCTGGCATTAATGTAATTTTTTTTTTGTGTCTCGGAGAGCTTCACAAACATTCAAACAACGGACACAAAGAACACCGGGTCTCGGGACAACTATTTGTGGATTACACAAATTTTCGTCCCGTGTGGGATTTGAAGTCACAACACTCGGCGCGGCGTAGTGGCGAGGTGACCACTTAAACCATTGCGCCATCCATGCAGTCAAAATTTTGACAGTTATGTTATCGCCACATCAAAAACCCGTATTTATTTAATTAAAAATAGGGGTAAACTATAATAGATGATAAAACAGTTCACTATTTAATAAAAATGAGAAAATAGACATTATTATGACTAGTTATACTGGTAACGCTAAGCTATTGGTCGGTTGATAATGGTGGGCGATAAAAGGCTAGGCGTGCATTATAAGTCATACTGACCGCGATATAAACAACATCGCAGTTACAGTTTTTTCTGACGTGTATGTATTTTCACGATGATTTATTGAATAGTTAAATTAAAAGTCAGTGCGGCTGGCATCGGTGTTGTCAATAATATGGCCTGCACGTGCCTGACCATTACTGTAGGGAGGGTTCCTGAGAGTCGTGTAAGGGGTCCAGGGAATTGCTGACGGAATAAAGAAACTTCTGCCATTCAGCGTCGTCGTTTATTTGATTACGGATACGACTTCAAACAAACTACGTATGTGTGTGTTGGTAACGCCAAGGACACAGGAAAAGAATCCTTTTATATTGACAACATTTTTTTCATAAAACAAGTTCAGAAATCGTCTCTCGGGGGTTTTCTGGGTCGCTGATTGCGAATCTGAGGTCAAAAAGCAAGTGAGGGTAGTTGCAGTCCCATTAAAACTACTAATCAATAATTTATTTATTTATTTATTCATAATTAACTCCATGATGCACGGAGTTAAGAGATCTCGTTCTGATGACAGCGGAGTAGTAGCGCGCAGATTCACGTGGAGTGCGAGTCCGTTGCGGAGAAGAGAAGTCCACAGAATACAGCCCGAATCTGGTCCTGGACAAAAAAAAACCTTTTTACCTTTTGAAATTACTTACAGGCTTTGTCTACATTTCTCAACTGTGTACTTCGACTGTTGTTTCAACTACATATATAGCTGCAGATAAAATAGGCTAAAAAGACGTATCTGTGCAAAGTATTTAAAACAGCTTAATAGTGTACTATCAAGATTCCTTGTAAGCCATGCAAGATAAAAAAGTCGAAAGAATAAAAAGAGTAATTCGAAGCGGCTAGTTGTCAATAAAGGAATTGATGCATAACGACCTACCGATAAAATTAAACCTCAAATGAAAATGTAGTATTACTATGGTAATACTACATTTTCTTTTTAATAAAGTTTATACTTAGTATACTATAATATACTAAGTGTATGAGTAGTACACATTTTATTTGCATTAGATGCGCATTTCTCTACCATAGTACTATAGTAAAACATACATCTATGGTAAATCTAGTGTAAAACATCACATCTCCTGGGTTGGGACCAATACTCTTTAGTTGGGACTGTAATGGAGCTCCGATTCGTTTGTTCGAAGTTCACTTTTCAAACTTCATTTTAAATTGGATATGAAGATTGTTCATTCAACCGTGTCCTTGAATTTTGTAAATGAAAACGCATTCGATACTTTGAACATAAACTTTTATGAATCTCAATTGTCATTCTTATAAGGTTTGTAGATGAGTCTACCACAGGGCTCTATCGTAGGGCTTTTACTATTTAGTATATTTGTAAGGTGGATCCATAGTCTGAACGTAAATCTATATTTAATTTGTAATCTCTGATGACGTTGCAATTAGAAAACCTTTGCTAGGCTATTAAGAAAGAGAAGAACAATGTAATCCTAACCCTGGAACAATATTACCAAGAAATTTAACATCATAATTTTATACTAACAATTCAAAAGTATCATTATTTAAACATGTCCGCCATAAAGACAGATTACATCACTATTCTGCAGAAGAAAGCTCAATATTGCATATCAGACTCGTTTAATAAAGGTACGTGCGCAAAAGGGTTTACCAATACACCTTCAATTCAAACAACCCATTGCAGTCCACTCCTGGACGAGGGCCTCTCCGAACGTGCGCCATAGCATCCAGTCCTCCGCTTTCCGCATCCATTCTATCCCAGCTACCTTCCTCAGGTCGTCACTCCATCTGGCTGGGGGGCCTCTTATCTTCCGTTTACCGATTCGCAGTCTCCACTCTAGGACCGGTTTACTATAACAGCCATCGGCCCTCAGGGAAATGCGGCCAGCGCTTTGCCACTTCAGTATGCTTAATATGTCGGTAACTTTGGTTCGTTCAAATACACTTATAAATTAATTATTTAGAGCAAATTTAGAATAGACAGTTAGGTTCTATACTTACACATGTCCTCCTAACCACTCCACGGTGTCCATAAGCGACCATGCTGTATAACCCAGAACTATTATACCATCATTTACAGCGAGAAGTACCTATAATAAAATATTATAAAAATCTAAAAACATATGAGCAAGACAATATTTAAAACAAAGTACAAAAACGTGCACGCAGCTTTCGATCAAGTACCTACAGCTTAGTTGGAAGGGACAACAAGAATATTATATATGTGACCTACGTTACTATTATCCATGATAATATAAGTAAAAACTAAATTATTTTCTTTGGCAAACGCATCTCTTGCGAACGGTTGAACCAATTTGAGTAATTATTTTTTTTGTGTTAATAAAAATTTGAGTAAGGTTTTTAGTATAAAAATAAGGAAAATTGCCTGGAATATGGGGTACTTTTGGGATAATGAAAGTGCTTCTTTTGACAGAACAATCTATCGAGTCAGCTAGTTCTTTACTTAAGAGGATGCCAAAGTCTGCCAGGATTCTCGGGGACTTTCGTCCTAGGGTATACCTGAGTCCCTTGCAATATACTCACTTGTGACGGAATACCGTGTGGTTTTAGTCGGGTCTATTCCGACATACCATTTCAGCAGTAGCCATGGTGAGGTGATGACCCGTGGGGGCTCCCAAATAAAAAAGTGACTAATGGAAAAGAGCCCGGTTTCACCAGGGTAATGTTTCCAGGATAAACAATCCGTTCAGTTCAGTCTCAATATTAGATAGATAGATAGATAGATAAACTCTTTATTGTACAACAAAGAAAGAAATTAATACAAACTTGTATACATATGTGTAGATTCTTATCGAACTAAAGCCTGAGTACAATTGGCGACCTTATCGCGAAATTATGAATGAGATGAGGAGTTGCAGTGTACAATTGATTGAACACTTTATATTAGTTTACTTATGTAATAATATATACATTTGTGAGTTTTCTATGAATATTAAAAACTTAAAACTATAATTATATATATAATATATATATATATATATATATATATATATATCCAAATATAATACACACATACAAACATGCATATATATAATAAACATATACGCACTTACAGATAAAAAGGTACAAATAGACGGTATGAAGAGCCTCAACCACTTAGCTAGTCAAGTAGTGTTCCTTTAGTAGTTTTTTAAAGCTGGGCAGTGTTTGTGCCCGTCTAATGGGCAGTGGTAATGCGTTCCACAAACGGATGGCCTGCACTGTGTATGATTTGTCCATAAAATTTGTGGAATGCTGTGGCAATATTAGCCAAAATAAATAAAATACAGATGATCAATAAGACTTTTATACTATGAAAAGAGAAAAGAGGATTTTTAAAACAATATTCTACTTGATTTTCTAAAGTTCTGCATTTATTTTGACGCATTGTATACTGTTTTCCAAAAACATAATATTTGCAGCGCGCCAACTGTCAAACGACTGACAGTTATGTCAAAAGCGCTAAGGTTACATTAGAAAAGTTAATAAGGTCTTTAAGTTTTCTTAAATTTTCTAATATTACGCGCAACTTTCTTATAAAATACTTCATCATCATCACGGAAATGTGATAATATCAGGGTCACGTCATACAGTTGAGGTTTTTATGAATGACTAGCTGACCCGACAGACGTTGTCCTGTCTTAACTATTTAACATTAAAAGCTACAAGTTTTCTAATGTAACCTGGTAAGTTAATATGGTCGTTAAGTTTTCTTAAATTTTCCAATTTTCTAACTTTCTTACCTTTCTTTTACAAGAACCTTCTCCTGACAATAACAAGCACAAAAAAATTATTAGCGAAATTGGTCCAGCCGTTCACGCGTGATGCCGTGACCAAGGGAAATAGGGATTCACTTTTATATGTTTAGATGGATATACGGTTTAAGTCACGTGTGTATTTCAGGGATGCCCAACTAGTTAAAGAGTCAACGGGAACCCATTATCAAGGAGTGAAGCGACCCTTCGCGTCGGTGTCAGGCATCATACTTGATAAAAGACCCTCGTCGGGCCCGCAACTAGTCCGCATATTTGTTTAATAAATATGAAGAAAACTCATTTACCCTGTATAAATGTAAGAGGGCTCGGATTCTGGTAACAGCCAGTTCGATATTGCTTACGCTTCCCAATCCATCCGTTAATGCATGCCTTTCTTTTTTCGTTTTTTTTAAGGTATAGGAGGCAAACGAGCAGACGTGTCACCTGAGGATGGAGGAGAGGGGAGGGAGGGAAGGGTTAGAGCCTCCGGTAACCTCACTCACTCGGCGAAAAGCAATGCAAACATTGCTTCACTGCCGGCAATTTTCCTATCTTTAATGCCCAAAGTGCCCAATTGACAGCAATAGGCTTACGCAATATTACGTAAGTGGCACCAAACTATAATTTGGCTAAATGTGGGTGTTTAAGGTGTTTAATACACCTCTGCCTACCCCCACGGAAGTACAAGCGTGAGTGTATATATGTTATCATGCATATACTAACCTGTTCTAAAATATTTCTAATATAGTTCATTCGGGTAACGTCATATAAATCTGCACTGAAAGTCGGCAGGCCGTTTTCTGTTATCAGAATATTGTTCACGCCGTACGTTTTGTTAATCCAGTGTAACTGTTTCCGAAGTCCTTCAGGATATACCTAGAAAAACGTTGATATATCCAGTGTCAAAACATTTCGGATTAATTAAATTTTAGTGTATTTGGGTGAGGTAAGTGCAGAAACCATGCTGATATTGAAATATAATTTTTTTTCACATTTAGGGGGTATATGTGTATCTTTTTTAGTTTTACAAGTGAAATTTGCAAATTCTTTAGTAGTTAATACAATACTACGAAGAAGAGACGTTGTTTGACCAAACTAAATAGTTTCTTTTTTATCATTTGCGGTGAATATACCTTTACACACTATCACAATTCTAGCACGGATTTCGTAAAAATTGCAAATTTCAACTACTTTGGAGAGAACATTTGCAATCAAGATAAACCAATAATGCGAAATATTAATGCTTAAGTTGTGTTTTATCTCTACTTCAATGCTCTAGTGGCAAAACATTCGCCTTTAATTTCAAGACAACATAGATTTTGCGGGAACCTCATAGACCGGTAATCTTACGATTTTTATTTGTGAGCAGTGACATTGCCGGTATAAACTCCTCCGATATTGTTTTGTGCTCAAGGACTTTCTACAATCTGGTGAATCACCTATGCTAGTAGATACCATCGAAAATCTACCCTTAGATTGGATCGACCATTACAATTGCACGGTCGAACCACGGACAAGGAACCGCCATGACCAAACTGATTAAGAAGAAAACGATGACGTTTTCTGGATTGCACACCAAGTCAAATAACAGATCCTCAATCAGATCAAATCCTAGAAGAACTAAACGACTTAGTAACGGACTTCGGTTTACAAAAGATCTCAATTCTGTCCAATCCAAGAATGAGCTCGAAAGAGAATCATCATAGAAATCTTTAGTTTTGGTAATCCCACTAATATTATAAATGGGAACGTTTGGATGGATGGATGTTTGTTACTCTTTCACGCAAAAACCACTGAACCGATTGCAATGAAACTTAGCATGTAGATAGCTGGAGACCTAAATTAACGCATAAGCTACTTTTTATTCCGATATTCCCACGGGATCGAGACTTACGCGGGTGAAACTGCACGGCACTGCTAGTCTAAAATACTAAAACGGTGTAACTTGAGCATTAACGTTCGTTATTTCCATTTGCATTGGGATCAATTTTTTGAATACCTCGAAGATAATAGAGAAAATCAGGGTTAAACATTTCACAGATTATACTTAGTACCTGTGTGTAATTTAAAAATAAGAGCTGCTACTAAATAACTAGTGCTTTGTAATCAGCACCCTTATTTTAACATAAACCGATTAACAAAATTTTAGCAAAATTGTCAGTGGTGACCAGTAAATAAATATTGATCTCCCCTTAATGTCTAACAGTCCTGATCACGGTGCGTATGGCCAAAACGTCAGGTATTTAGTATTGTTGTTGACTAGAAATATCCACACTGTGCACTCGTACCTACGTTGCCATATTGTTATTATTTTCTTTTATGCTTTTATTCACAGTATTCATGCTCACCCCAAACCAATCCAGATCAGCTACGGGCCAGGATGAATCACTACTAAAAGAGACCCCTATCTCTGAACTCCCATAGAAGAACCAGTCGCCAGCTAACTCTGGTTTCACTCGACGCACCAAACGAGCCGTGTAGTAGTTTAAAGCGTAGAAATCAAATGTTCCTATGAATGCCAAAAATAGATATCAAATCGATTTGTAAAGAAGGTTAGAAGCCAACGGTTAAAAGCTAGAAGTTGTATCTTAATGCCACTATCCATTAAGAATAATTAATATTCTAACAGCGAAAGTAAGTTTTTGGTTGTTTGTTACGCTTTCACGTCTGAACCACTCAACCCATCTTCATGCAATTTTGCATACACTTTGTCAGGGTACAGAAAGGGACAAAGGGTACCTTTAGTCCAGAAAAAACTGCTGTTCCCCAGGGATAGTAAAATAACGTAATCGCGCGCGAAGCCGCAGGCAACAACCAGTTAACTGTGAGAGAGCCAGAGCATTGCAGATTAAAGTCCGACTGGAAAAAGGCGGAAATTATCAGTTTTTCTGTTGGTAGGTAAAGGCGCCAGAACTCTATCTGAGAGAGGTTTGGTAACGCGCTTTTGATACCACTGGTCGTGTAATTTTTTATGGGCAACAGCAACTATTCATCATCACTTAGATGTTTTGTTTTCAAAAACATTTAGTTTCTTTCATAGGTACTACAAAACATGTATGACAACATAGAACAACCTTTAACAAAATCAATTTCGTCTTTCGTGAAGGGTGGTAACCTAGGGTACGGGTAGCCTTCTCTCTTGCCGTTTTCATTTAAAACTTTCTCCAACGCAGGTGGCCAACCTCCCGCTTTTGAATAGACGGGATGTGCGAATCGACCTTCCTGTTGAAAAAAAATGATTAGTCATTGAATGGCCTTAATTATTTTTTTTTTATATATCGATGGAAAAGAAATACATAGCCCACCTCCGATGTTTCGAAACAATCACAAGATCATCTACGTTTACGAAAAAGCGTCCTTTAATAAATATTAAAGTATATTTAATAATTAGGCGCGGGCACAACGCTCTCCCGTTGCTCGCATCTTTGGTTTTCCCAAATTTCATCTGTGTAAGTAGATCAGTGTGCCATTGTTGCTAAACGGGATAGATCTTGACCGTAATGCGTGTGTACTTTCACCTGAATTCAGCGCGTAAATAACTAAAAGTCTTAGTACTCGAATGTAGACTGATTAGACGTGGTGTGGTATTATATCATTGCTGGAGACAATCTGAAGATCAATAAGATATATATAATATAATTTTTAAATACGCCTGAATAAAAACTAAAGGTGTCTTTTAAGTTTTTATTCGAGTCATCAATAAAATTATTTATTTATTACTACTTGATGTATTATGTCGCATAACTAAAATGTAATTCAGACGGTCCTAAGGTCGGTAAATATAAAGAGAAAATAGTTTTAAAGATGTTTTGATACAGTAGGTAATGACCAAAACGCCAAGATGTATAATTAAATTTGTTTATTTTAAAAAATAAATGCTTTAGAAAGCTTCTCTGACATGGTTGGAGTATATAATTTCCGTTCAAAAAAATGAAAATTAATGATCACAGCTAAGTAGGCTTTACAATTTAACGAGTAATAGTCAACTTACAAAAGGCACTTGACAAAGTAAAAAGCAAAATTTCGTACAAATGCCAAAAAGTTATCAACTTCGAAACCCTACTCTGCGTGGCCCGACACACATTTGGCCGGTTATTTTATACATTACACAGTGTCACAGTGGCAAAATGGCGTGGCAGCAATCAGATATACATAGGTAGATGTGTCCGGTAACGACCATAACCGAAAGTATAGGCTTTGCAGAACTGCCAGAAAGGGAACATCTGTAAAGATCAGTCAGATAGCCTGCTGGCTTCAGTTGAATTAGAACACAATATTGTATTACCTACCCACATCAGCATCGCAAGTTCTGTCACTTCAGCATCTGCGGGTGTTTCAGGCTCGAACCATTGGAACATGTTGGATATTGACAGCTTTCCTAAAAATAATACAGATTTTGACCATGATAGCCAGCTAACCTAAGAAGTTTGATAATGCCCGCAGCTGCAACCACAACAGACGCCACTGGCACTACACTTTGAAGCTGGAGCTGTTGTGTACTATGTGATTCGAGGGGAACCTAATTTAACCAACTCTCAAATTGTGAAATGTCACCCCTGCCATAGTTTTTGCAAATTAATGACAACGGTATGGGGTTATTCAATTACGGTTATTAAAATATTTGAAGGCAACGCGTACGTGATATTAACAGGTTATATGCAGGTTCAATACATACCATTATATATATGTTTGAATTCATCATCATACATCCTGTAAACCTTCGCATGGGCTATCAACACGTTCTTATTGCACAGGTATACGCCTATCTTCATATCATCCAAGTAAGGAGCCAATACCTTGTTGTAACCACCGTCGCATAGAAACAAGGGTTCATTAAAAGTTATCCAGGTCTTGATGCGATCTCCGAAGAGGTTGAACAAAACCCATGCGTAGTCTGCAAACCAATCAATGACAAGAGGGTTTGCCCAGCCACCTGGAACAGGGTGGTCACTAATAGCTTAATTCAATAAAATTGGTATTTATTTGATATTGAAAGATAGTGGTGGCACTTCGCAATTTCACCAGGTCATCGCGGAAGTTTTCATCTTCCTCCCAAAGCCTCCTGCCCGTTACTAGTCACAATTACAGTTTAGCCGGGCAAAAATGTATGAGCCAGAGTATCAATTGCTTCCAAACGAATCCAGACCTATCCTGCCTTTACGGGATAATTTTTTACAGAGGTTTTCTATCCTGCCACCTCAGGGAGCCACTTATCCCATTCGTTGCGATTGTTGAACAGAGATTTGTCTCATACTGCACTGTACTGCTGTCTGCTAGTTAGATGGTCACTCAAAAAAACGGAGCAGCAAAATCAAACCATTCCTGCCTTGTCAAAACTTAAGCTTAAACAAATAATTAGGTAGCAGTTGCAGCTTCCGGTTCCCAAGGCATTTTCTACCAAAGCATACCAAGAATAACATGACCTTCAGGAACCACGTATGTGAAAAAAGAAAGGGCAATAGTTTTGAAGTACTTTTGAGATGACTAAAATCTATGCTTGCCTAGCCGCATGCGAATTCATAAAGTAAGGATCACCTCTAAAGATGCCCGATTACGTATAAAAAGCTTAAATTTTTTTTAAATACAATTTAGTCTTACCAAGTCATGGAATTTATATAAATGTTTACTTACCGAGATCTTGCAGAGATTGTGGTAGATCAAAATGATACATAGTGACTAATGGCTCGATGCCTTTCGCCAGGAGGCCATCAATCAGGTTATTGTAGTACCTCTTGCCATCTTCGCTAATAATGTTGGAAAAACCAGATGGAAGGAGACGAGGCCAGGATATGGAGAATCTGAAGTTTGAGAACGTTTCTTTCATAATTATTTCGGCTTTACTGTAAAGATAACCAGTGCGATACTAGAAAGTTAGCGATCTTTGAGAGGACCGCTGGCTTGGAAAAATCCCATTTTTAAATTATTGAATCTACTGAAACGCCTACCGGGTCGATAATCTGTCGAATCAAGAAAGTGCTCCAATGGGTCGTTAATTACTACCACATCTAACTTACTAGTATTAGGGACTGTTATATACAATAAATGTTAAAAGCTGAAGAATTAAGTAACTGCTTAATGTAAAGTAAAACTTGTAGAATCATAATTATTAATTAATATTTATAGGTTTCTGGGCAGAACAAATTTCTAAGGATTTGAAGCTTTCTGATTGAGATCCTTCAGGCTATTCAAGGTGTTAATCAGAAATACAAGCAAAGTGTCACATTTTTACTGATGAGTATGAATGTCAGAGCTCCATTTTATCAACGAGCACGTGATGCCACTGGTGGTTTATAAGTGTATTGATAACTGTAATCACTTGACTTGTATGCAGACTTAGATGTATTAAAAATGGCAAACAAAATGGTAAATTGTTACGGTTGCTCCAAATCAGAGACAACACTCGCGAAGCTACATGCAATAAAAAAAAACTAAATAAGATTTTGCTGCAAGCCGCATTCACACAATAGTGTCTTCTGGAATTCTGAAGACGAGACTTGAACAGTTCAAGATTACTTTGATTATTATTATTACAATTTTTTTTTATATTCTTTTTTATAATTTTACATTTGACAAAGCAAACTATTGTTGCGGTGACTCTGTGTGTGTTGATCTATAATAATTTTAAATTATAATACCTATTTTTCAAATTGACGATTTCGAATAATTGATAATCAATTTCATGAAATAAAGATATTGAATTTGAATTTAAATTTAACTACCATCTTTTATAGGTGACGATTTAACTGGGAGCCTCAGCATCGTAGCCAATCGTACCTTGCTTTTTAAATATATATGCAGCATATAGAATCAAAGGCAGCTAAGTGCCACACATTCCAGAAATGAACTAATAATTTGGTTTTTTAGCTTTTTATTTGAAACTAGTAAACAACGGCAGCCAAAACCAATAACAACCACACACCCTGAAGTTAGGATTTAGAACATATATGAACACTAGCAGCGCCCCGCGGTTTCACCCACGTAAGTCCCGATCCCGTGGGAATATCGGGATAAAATGTAGCCTATGCGTTAATCCAGGTCTCCAGCTATCTACATATCAAGTTTCATCGCAATCGGTACAGTGGTTTTTGCGTGAAAGAGTAACAAACATCCATCCACCCATCCATCAAAACTTTCACATTTATGATATTAGTGGGATTCCTAACTAAATAAATGTTTTTTTGCTTCCAGAAAATTTGATCTGAAGACAATTAGCTGCCATTGGTTCTATATGCCTCACTATATGATCAGCTTGGTCATAGAACAGGGAAACATGGGTCCAAGCCGAAGATATATTTCAGATTACAAAGATATAAGGATTGCTGGAACTGACCTATACATATCGACCCCTAACTCTTCTAGCATCTCGATGTCCCTTTCCCACAGATGGTAGGAGTCACACGCGACGTCACCGTTACTGCCATCGGCGCTCAGCGACGGATGTGTGTGCAGTAGTCTGTCCCAGATATTCTCAGATTTGTCTGCAATGATGAAGATTATGGATCAAATTACTATTCCTTCCTGAAGAAAAAAAAACATGGTGCAGGACGAGCCTTAAACTTAAAGCATGGGGAAATAATTGCATTTAACTATGAACAGTTTTATTAATAGCCGTAAAAAAATCTGATCGTATCTGAGCACTGGTAATCTCGATTTTTAAATCGATAGTTAGATTTTCTCCAACCACTATTTTACTTTAGTGGACGTAGGAATGAAGGCATCGAGCAGTGTGAGCCCTTTGGGGAGCAATAGAATGTTAGCAAAGTGCTAGTAACAGCACTGATGGACTAAGTACTTTTAGACAGTAATGACTGCTTAACATTAATGAAATTGTAAAAGTTATTTGCTAGCTAGGTACTGCACTACTATATGTAGTGGTTTAATATAATAAATACTTAATATAATAATAATAAATGCTTACCACTAATATTCCAGGCTCCTTCGATTTGGTACGATGACGATGCCACGCCGAACTTGAACTCTGGCGGAAAGGTGAGGTTCTCTACGCTGTCTATGCACCATGATACAGGTATCACGAGGCTGGAAATAGATAGCAAAAAAATATCAGTCAAAAGCGATTTGAGTATTTTTTATGTAACTCTGTACAGTACATTTTAATCTCGGAATACGCCATTTGGACAAGTGGAACTACTGAATATGATTGATTTGACAATTAATACTCGTTACAATACATGGTGAAGTGGAGCTGACACATTTACTGACTTTAAAAAAGGAGGAGGTTCTCATTTCAACCGTTACTTTAAATTAGGAACGTATCCTGATTTCGTGATGAAGCGCATTCTCAAAAAGAACAAACTGAACGAAGAAAGAACATCCGACTAACCCTGAAGTGTGGGAGGAACAAAAAGGTTACTTAAGGAACGAAGGTTTCTATTGATTGTTACTTAAAAATTGGAAACATGAAGTGAAATACGGTGGAGAAGATGGGGAATTAAACATACATAAGGTAGTGAGAGCTTGCAATTGACGGCACTGATGAATAGGCGACTTAGGTTGATAACGGAAATAGGGCACATTCGTAAATATGACATGAAGATATAGAATAGATATAGAATATATATCGAATGCAGTTATTAAGAAGACGGTCTAATGTGTCGACATAGGTCTGCATTCAGGTCAGAACAGCTAACATCACTTTAATCAAGTATTGTCTTGGTTTTCGCGAGTTTTTTTTTAGTGAATTAACGCACGGTAGGTACCAGTAACCCTCTGACACAGGTTGCTTGTGCTCATTAAGGTAGAGTCACGATGTATACCGGTATAGTAATATCGTTAACAGCTGGGAGCATCTCAGTGTCTACTCTACTCATCAATCAGTGACTACCGATTATAATGACCTGACATTTTGTAGGCTAAAACTTTGAGACCATGTTCTTATAGATTCGAGGTCTCTGTTGACGATGTCAATGTTCTCAACCTTTTTGGGGTCGCCAATGCTGTTCTTTTGTCCTTTGGGATTCACTGCAAGATATGATCACTATTCAATAGGAATATGGTACATTAATAAAATGATTAGCTAAGTAAGTTGTAAGTTTTACATAGCTGCATATACAAACTGTAACCTTGTAACTTTATTAAGTTGTGTGTAACATAGTAGATTAATGTGGAGGAATAGCTAAAATGATTTCTGAATTATCCGTATAGTTACTATAAGTAACTGTTAACGGTTTTTGTGTCTAAATATATTACTGTACTCAATATATATTTAAAAATTAAAACTCATTATTCAAATTAAATGAATTAATTAGATAAGGTGCGACGAACGGAACGAACGTGAATAAATTTAAAAATATTAAAACAATAAAAGATTTTTTTGTATCTATTAATAATTAAATTCATAATTGAGGCGATAAAATAGGCACTGTTAGTGTGGTAGACTGGAGCCCTTCTTAGTTTCCGTAAAGAAACTAAATAGTGGCAAGAAATTCATGGTTATTAAAATAAGTTATTGCTATTTGTTTATTAAAAGGTGTTCGATCACTGGTCGAAATTCGACCATATTCATTTTCTTTTATATACGAAAAAGAATTATTTCGCGCATTTTTAAGAAAATTGCGCTAACGGAGGAGCGTCAAATTTGAAGTGTAAAAAGTACAGAAAGCAAACATTTTTAAACAATATGTGTTACAAATTTAAAAATTACCTGAAAACGGCTACGTCATCTACGTCAGCTACATATGTCCAGATTATATGTAGACCTGTCATAGTCCGGAACACTATACAAAGACAGTTCAAGTTATACTGACTAATGAAATAATCAAAAAAAAAAAATAATTAGTTACGGTTGCAGTTCGACCACCAGGCCATCTTTAGGCATTATTATTATCTGTACAACAAAGGAAAAACTGTTTCCAAACGTTTTTTATTGATGACACAGGACGCGGTAACTCGTCAATAGCTATTATGTTTTGTCTTTGCCTATTTAGTGCAGGCGGGGGGAGCTACAAAGCCTATTAATTTTGGTTGTGACTCTGCACAATTACGATTTTGATATGAATCGATAGGAAACAATCTATAGAACTATATCTAGGGGTTGCGTAATGATTCTTATGGTAGAAATTTTCGTGAAAATTCAAAAACTACTAATTTTACCGAAAAATGCTGCTTTTCCGACACATTTTTGTAATTAACTCGAGGTGTAAGCCTCCAAGAGGAGAGTGGTAATGAACTTTTTTGTTCCTCTTTCTTTTTGCAACAAGATAGTACTAATTGAAAAAAAAACTATATTTGTTTCTATAAAAATAGCGAAAAAGTGTGAACATAATTCAAGGCAGTAAAAATTAATGAAGGAATACGTTTTTTCCAATGACAATTATATTTGAGTACTTTCATACTCAACCTACCCTTGAAATAAGATTGAACAATATTATTGAACGGAACATTGGTTCCCATATCATGACAAACGGGAACACATCCTAGAAAATTATTTTGTGGTTTTGTGGTGGAAATTCCTGGTCACTACATTACTAGTGTTGCAAGAAGAGTAGGGGTGGCCTTTGCCTTGCCGTGTACAACTTAGAGAATAAAACAATAGTTGTCATTGAAAAAAATAACAACATGAATGATATTTTCCCACGCTCGGCGCGTCACCTCTCTTATCCTAAATTTGTAGTTACAAAATAATATCTACACTTCACTATCACTAAGTTGTCTTTGTGAAGTTATTAAATCTTTGTTACATTAACTTGATAACTAAAATGTGAAAATTGTCACTCACCAGAACACAACCACACTGAAACAAATCATTCTAGAGACTGAACACGAGGCAAATAAAAAAAATTGTCTTAAACTGACAGTACTAACACAACTAACACAGAAATTACATCATAGTAATTTTATGATATAATTGCTCTTTTATTGTGTGTTGTATATGTAGCTTATAACAATATTAGTTAATAGTTATATTTTGCCAATTGATACCCCAATAGTTCTTTTATGCGACATAAAGTATCACTGTGCCAAAAGCGGTCATATTCACGTATACAATATTTTTTTATCTAACACATAATTTTTAAAAATATTAAAATATCCTAAAAATAGACTCCACTAGATCTTGATCCGCCAATGTCTGCGGTGGAATAAAATCCACCTTGACAACAACATTACGTCACAGTATAAATATATACAGTATTGTGACTCGGCCCTTTCCTTGATATAATTACCTACAGCCGGACGGTACGTAAACACGACAGACGACGACGACGATAGGGCTGCCCATAATTTCATCTACCAACTTGAGTTTCTTTCTAGTTTTGTGATTGTAAATATTATAATTAATTTTTATAAATATAAATAGATTTCCCTTTATTCTGGGTGTTAAAATAAACTGCTGTCGCCGAAGGTTACCAAACTCCAATCCTTACAAACTTCAACACCAACCTACTCAATCAAAATGCAAGAAAGAGCTGACGAGTAACTGATGTCCGTAAAATTAACGACCCCATTACCTACAGCACAGAGCAAATCAACCGCTGCAAACGTTACTTAGTATCAAACTATATCATCGCGTGTGCGCTACCTAAAGCAATCAAAACTTCTAACTAGCTACTACAAAATCTTATTATAAAGTAAATTAAAAATAAGTAAATTAAAACGTGGGAGAGCCATGCTTCGGCACGTATAGGCCGGCTCGATCGATACCACGGCCTCACAGAAAAACGGGTTGCATTGCATTTCGCCGCGTGAGTGAGGTTACCGGAGGCTCTAACCCTTCCCTCTCCCTTATTCCCGTCCTTCCCCTCTTCCCCCTCCCCCTCTTCCCCCCACTTCCCCTCCCTCTTCACCCCTCCCCCTCTTCACCCCTCCCCCTCTTCCCACTCTCTCCCCTCCTTCCCACTCTTCCTCCTCCCCTTTTAGCAGTTCCACCCCTCCCCTTTTTAGCACTCTCTCCCCCTCCCCACTTCTCCTACTCTACTCCCACCTTAAAGGGAGGCAACGCACTTGTGACTCTCGAGTTACAGGTGCCTATGGGCGGCGGTAGTCATTTACCATCAGGTAACCCGTCTGCTCGTTTGCCCCCTATACCATAAAAAAAAGTGTAATTCTTGCTAGGTAGGTACCTACCATGTTTTAGTTTCATAATCATTTCATAATGATATTTCGTCTAATTCAATAGTATATATATGTAGCTAAATACATAAATAAATTGATAGCTTAGCCTAGGAACTACTACCTAGTTCCGGATGTCTTAATAAAGCAGTTCCCGGATCCCTCCTACTTAAGGCGCAGTACGGCACACCGTGTGGTTTTAGTCGGTTCGATTCCGACACACCGCCCCACCGAAAAAACAGGTGGGGTGACGGCCCGAGGGGGTTTCCACACGCACAAAAAAAAAAAGGAACTACTACCTACTAGTTTTTTATATTAAATAAATATTTAAAAAATGTTATCTCTGGGTGCGTTTTTGAAGAATTTAAGCAACCAAAAACAGCACAATATACCCTATAATTTCTAATTGCCATATTAAATACTTAAGTATTTGTATTTATTTCAATGAAATACACAAATCCCACGCTTACTGCTTAAAAAACGATCACACCGTTTGTTCGTCACTGCGGAGCAATCGCGAACTGTTTGCGTGCTGTGTTTTAACCGAACGCAAGGCGTGTAGGCAATTCTCGCGATCCGACCGTTTCTATGAAGACACATTACTGTATGGATAGTTTTACCGTGAAATGAATCCCCTTAGTTAGATAATAAACAAAGATGAACTGTAACTGACTTTAAAAAAAGGAGGAGGTTCTATGTTCGGCTGTATGTATTTTTTTTATATATGTTCACTAATATTTCAGTCATCTATGGACCGATTTCAGAAATTGTCTATATAAATAAAGAAATAATCTAACGTACCTACTGCTGTTACTTAAATTACAGAATGTAATGTTCTAATTACCGTATCTATTCAGTACGTACCTTACACTAAAAATGGAAAAATTAACACTTCAAAAAAAAAATTAAACCGCCTTCTAAAGCCACTAAGAAAGGGCACTGAAAAGTCAAAAATAAATAATTGAATACAAATTTAGTTGAAAAGACAATACATGTGACATTTTCATTATAATCAGCAATATTGTTAAAAATTTAATTTAATTTTGGCTCATAGTTTGGATTTTATAAAAAATATGGTCGGTGTTTGGAAAGCAACATCCAACAAAAAATAATAATTACGAAGGCTGACATTTTAAATTAAATAGGAGCGTAAACAAGATGAAATCAAATATAATCATCATACAATCATCATAATATCATTTAGTTTTCTTGTATATTTACAGGAGAACAGATAAAGCATTTTACATATTATTTTAATTGCTTTGCTAAAGATGCCTACATTTTAGTGTTAATAGTTATTATTTCAAATGTTTTTCACAATGTTAGTACTGTATTCCCTACCTATGTAAACCTAGTTCAACACGCCTTACAAAAATGTAATTTTTGTTTTAGCTTCGGCACTCATTAATGTCTGTCACTTAAAGTTTATTACTATATGTAATATGAGCCGTTATGACTGTTTGTGCCAAAAAAATTTAAAAAATATCCATCTCGTCCGTATTTTGCAACAAGACGCAGCATTTTACGCCGTCAGAAATCATTCTATCACTGAGTCTTCTTCATCTTAATCTTTATTAGTACCAAAATTGAGATCCTAAATTGAAATTAACCAATGGATAAACATTTAGTTATTCCTTGTAAATGGCGACATTACAGTCGATCGTTTTCTGGAAGAAGTCAAGTAATTTCGTAATAATAGTCATATAAATTTTCCCGCTATAAGAAACTCGTAATCCTAGAATCACTACGTACAACTTACTTCTGTGTGGCATCTTCTACGCATTCGTCCATCCCCTTCGTTCCTATTACTTAACCCCGTGAACGAAGAGAGAAGACAACTCTCAAGTTAGCAAGTCTACTAAAGTTGTCGCTAAAATCACATTTTTTTAACCTGATGTTATGAGGGAAGTGAAACGTATTATAAAAGAACGATTCCCATCGAACGGGCCGAACCGAAACACATCGGAACGCGTTTTTAGTACGGTGATGGAAATTGAAGTACTTAAAATTAATTTTTGCATGTAACTTCTTGCCGCCGCTTAAAACGCGTTCTGATGCGCTTCGGCGCCTCCCGTTCGATGGGAATCGTACTTGGTTCCTGCCTTTGTTTTGGAAGCACACATTTATATTTCTGTTAAATATTTGATATGAGCCTGATAATCCTAAAACAATGTTCGTCGTTGTCGTTGCCCATTTTAGAAAGTTAAACAAATGAGTGAATTGGTATGTGGTGGATTTGCCATTAAAGTAAAAATCCATAAATTAACACAGCGGTATATGGTGGAATAACAAGTAGAAACAAATCCACAAATTGACACAGTGGTATTTAGTGGAACAACAGGTAGAAACAAATCCACCAGTGGATTAAAGTGGAATAATTTGCGGAAAAGAATCCCCCGGTAGATTTGCTTGGGTGATTAGATTTTATGCGCATCGAATTTACCGCTTACTTTTAGGAGCCTTCATTTGCTAGTATATTAAAAATAAACATTCCATTTACTAATGGCAAAGAACTATTCTAAATAATACCAAGCCAGGTCCACTCCTCACTTTAGGTAAGAAGCTACAAGTACTCGTAAGTACGTGGCGGGCTCGATTTGTCATGCCCACTGAGCTGCCACGCACCGGCCGGGTCTCACGTTAGCTCGACACTCACTCACGCACGTTAGCCGCGTCTCGTCGTACAAAAGATATTACTAAATCATAATGAAGGCAAAAACATTGGGCATAGTATTCGGTTGGACAAGGATCCCAAACTCACATTTTTACACTTCCAAAGGACATCAAAAGGTAAAGAAATGCAACCCATATTTAAGAGAAAAGATAAGAGTTACGCGATAGAAAGAGAGGAAATTTCTAGGTGAATTTAATTGTAGGTACTTATGCGCTACGCGACCTATATTGTACTTTCTTGTGTCGGAGCAAAAGTCGCAATTTATTTAAATGATTTTGCGGAGTGGGACCTCTGTACTGGTAGTATTATGTATTCTGTGCTAGGACTAGGCTATTAAGGTACCTACTGTAAGTCCGGAGCTTTAGCGCTTGGGTAGTCGTTAGTCCAACAATCAGAAATATCCATTCAAGATTCCCAAAATAAAGTCACGCATTTGTTTACCAGATATGGTGGCACAATAAATTTAATTTAATGTAAACTGCGTGTAATTGAAGGTCGCAGTTGAAGTTTATAATTGTTTTTAATATAATTATATATTTTACCTTAAGCGGTGTTTACCTATAAGTAATTGTTACGTTGGTTATTGATTTTTCTGTAGCATGTGTACATTACAAGTCTCGATGTAAACAATTGTTGGTAGGTAAACCTAAATAAAATAAAATAAAAAAAATATTCGACTATCACAACAGGAGATTTCAAGCTATAGTCGGTAAAGTGTAGTTAGCTCAATATGGGGATCAGCTACGTAAATTTAGATTTGCAAAAAATTTAGTTGAATCTGACAGATTGAGCCAAATTACCTAATACTCTGATCCTAATATACCAAGTCTTACCATACGGAAATAGGAAATTTTAAATTAAAAATACATTTTACACAATATTCATTACCGCTATACTAAACTCTCAAGCTTAAATCCTCAAGGTCGATGACATCGGTTCAATTGTTTTTGTCTTGCCGACCATAAAGTGACGTAGACAGTTGCCACACTTACATAATTGAGAAAAATAGAAATCTAAGTACCTACCTGGTTTGCTGATATTAAGAGATTTGATGGGAGACTTTTGTATGATGTTTATCTTAAAACTAGTTATCAAAGACGGCCTCTTTATTAGACGGAATCATTTTATTATTTGGCTCCGACTCAAAATTAGTGTATATAAAATTTTATGGTTTATGTAAATAAGCTCAATACTCAAGACTCAAAAGGTTTATTTATTTTTTGCTTTTTAGTTCTTTTTCGTCGGTTTATTTCTTTGTTAATTTTTTTTTTATTTTATAATGTTTTGTGGCTCGCGTCATCTTTTAGTCCTTTGACAACTACTATCTTTTAATACATTTAATACTAAATACTTTAAAACTCTATCAAATGTCTTTTCTTCAAAGCATATTAAGTGATTTCTGTCACTTAAACCACAGTTTTTATATCTAACTTCTAATTGTTTAGTAAAAGTATGGTTTCCATCATCAGCTCAGCTTCATGATATGATGATTTCTAAAAGCAAACCTGATAAACGTGCCCACAATTTTCGAGGGTTTCTCTCAATTTTATTCTTTTCTAAGACTTTTTTAAGACTTCCTTGACATGGGACTACCCTTGTGGATATATATCATCAAAATCGGTTCATAAATAACGAAGTGAGGGCTGAACATACATAAAAAATATATATATAGTGTGTAAGTATCACCGTAGCGAATAACTTACAAAAAAATCTTTTTTTGGACACGAATTTTCCGGCGAAATTTTCTTCTATTTCAACCACGGAGCACATTCAAAAATATATATTATAACTAGCGATTCAAATATTATGTTACCAGCCAACCAGCTTCTACCAAGTTCAAAAGTGTAACGTGTCTAACTTGACAAAATTTCATGTTAAATTAACGATTTACATGATTTTGTGAATAAACATTGATATTTTCTTATATCAACTTACACACAGTCACCAAAATAATATTCGTTACTTGAAATCTCAACATATACATATAACCTTTAAAACTTAAAAATGGCCACCCTGACAAATAGCAATTTTAGACATGTCAACATATTCACACCAGCCACGGATAAGAGCTAGGTATTAACGTACTTACAAAAAAAAATTATCTAAGTATTAGTTTGTCCGTGTTCTAGAACCCATAGGTATATACGTAATAGTTATGCAAGGCAAGGTGGTATGTCGGACTCGAACCGACTAAAACCACACGGTGTTCCGTCACGGGGTCTTAATGCGCGGGAGTGCGGCTTACCCTAGAAAGAAAATCCCTGTGAACCCCGTCAGACTTAGCCGCCTGTTCAACAACAGGTGACCCCACAGTTTGGTGCGGGGGCCTTGATCTCCCCGATTTAGAGAGCACACACACACAGAGCACACACACAAACGCACACGCGCACGCACACGCACACGCATACACACACACACACACACACATACACAACTTATACACAGCTCATAGACAATTATTTAACAATAATGTAGGTAGTCTAAGTATAATTTACATTTAGTTATGGAAGAGCGGAGTTTCCCAACACAGACATTGTTTGCTTAAAAGGAGTGTCCAATCACAAATTAATTCTTGAGGTGTTATTTTATTGAAAATAAAGATACATATTTGTATGTACCTATAAATTGTATAAACATTTAAAAGGGAAACCGAATAACTTAGACCATTTGGAAACACACACAATTATACACTTTCTACCTTATACTGATCAGCGTAAGGGTGTATTTAGTATTATTATAAATGGCGGTCTGCGTATGTGTGTAAAATAATGATTTTCGTCTAAGCAGGTACAACTGGCGACACATGATTCGGAACAGAATACAGCTGATGGTATTCCTAAGTATGAACATATTCTCAGTTCTGTGATATTTATGTTTTAGATATTTGATTATGACAAAAAGTAGCTCCTAACGAGTTATAGCTAAGTTATTACGTATAGAATACTTGATTTTCTTCGAAAGAAAGGTACTTTTTACACTTCTAAATATAGTTAAGAAACAGCTGACTATCGCTTATCCAACCGCTGCCCCTCTCTACGCTCTGGTCCGTTCCTATTCCCTATATAGTATATTATCTATGCGTTCCTATGAGCCGCAGTCATAAATCTTCCGCACTAAACAAGCTATCTGAGACAAACAGAATGTTACCAAACGGTCTGGTTAAACCTAAGATAACGATAGCACATTTAAACACTCTTGAATTTAACTTTTTAAATATCATTGATGATGCGTGATTACGATAAGAGTGCTATTATCATAGATACACTCACGTCGTAGAGGCGTGTAGTGAAACTACTGTTGCGTGTTCAGATACTATTTTATTACTCTTCTTGTTGAAGTAATACTTCTTTTGGCGCGTTAGGGAAAAATGATGAGAGTAAATTTTTACGATGCGCGAGCACACCGTCACAAAAAATCGACACCCTGAAGTTAGCTAGTCAAGATTTTAGTGTTTCAAAAAAAGTTACCAACTTCACGATATTTATTCAAGTGTTTCTAAACCTGCAACACGTGTTTTGTATCAGTGGGAAAAAAAAAATATATAAATACACATAAATATTAATAATAATTTTGACTGGCCTGTTGGCCTAGTGGTTAGTGACCCTGACTGCTATGCCATAGGTCGTGGGTTCGATTCCCACCCAAGTCTGGGTGTTCTTTGTGTCCGTTGTTTATATGTTTATATGTTTGTAAAGTCCCCCGCGACACAGGAGTAATTCCTAATGCGGGAGTTGTCTTTTAAAAAAAAAAAAAACAAAAAATATTTTTTTTTTTTCAAATAATATATCGTGGTGACTGATATTTATTAACAATTTATTGATTTAAAGATAATTCACTGTGATTATAAGTGCTAAAAATGGTTTTTTCATATTACTTTGAGTACTTTTGTAGAATTTGAGTTTAGTTGACGGTATGTATGATTTATTATGATATTTAAATAAACTTTATTTCACTATCACCAAAGAAGTATAACTTCTTACGTGCGTACATAAGTACACACACACTTTTTTTCCCACTCTCTTCTACCCACATTTTGCCATTTTGTAAATTGGTCTATCTCCCATGATATGGAGCAAGTCTAAAATCTAGATGTCTCTGTCTACCGGGCACTTTGGGAATTAAAGAAAACTCGCAAATTTATATATAACTAGATAACGCGTGGAGGTCGAATTTCGACCATGGTTTTTTCATTGGCCAGTATTACTTGAGCTGTCATTGTATAGACTTACTTACCATGACAGCGAATCACATATACTAGACGAGTATAATTTCATTAAGTCGTTTTCACGTATTTTTTAAAGTTGTAAGACATATTGTTTAATAATTTTAGCTTTCTGCACTTCTTCTACATATAAACTGTAAATATTCCTAAATTCACGTTACTACGTTCGTGAAATTTTCTTAGAGGTACAAAGAATTCTCATCTCATCCATAATCTCTTTCTTCTCTCATCTCATCTTTCCATCAAATGGTTGCCTGAAAGAAATCGCAAATCGCGATCAGGTTGCCATTTTACTCATGCTTTAGTTTGGTAAGAATCTACGTGTTTTTTTTTATGGTATAGGGGGCAAACGAGCAGACGGGTCACCTGATGGTAGATGACTACCGCCGCCCATGGGCACCTGTAACTCGAAAGTCACAAGTGCGTTGCCGCCCTTTAAGGTGGGAGTAGGAGAAGAGGGGGAGGGGGGGGGAACAGGGGAAAGACGGGAGTAAGGGAGAGGGAAGGGTTAGGGCCTCCGGTAAAGAAATGTTTACAAGTTTGTATTAATTTTTTTCTTTGCTGTACAATAAAGAGTCTATCTATCTATCTAAAGATAAAAAAATTGAGAGTATATTGAAAAGGGAAAGCAGTGGAAATAAAGGGATAATGTTTATAGCTCATCGAGTATATAGCTGCATGTAGCTCGAATTGGCTGTGGGCAGAAGTCTGAGCCCTCTTACTCGGCTCTTTTCCCCTGAAGACTTCTCCTAATGCTGTAGGCTGTGATGAATATAGATTGTATTTGCATGATCTGTGGCTGCTTATAGCCCGTGCACGTCATTTTTGGCCTTAGCAGAATATCAGTCTCGCTTCGGGTATTTACAAGAAGTGGCTCTATGCTGAGCTAAGGACCATTTTTGTGTCACACATAAGGTATAGGTAAGCTATTTATTTTGTTATTAGTGTGTGTAGTTTTGTTGTTTCTTTCTTTCTTTCTTTCTGTATAGAGAAATAAAAATACTTAGTCGTTTTAACAAACTTATTTATTTTCAACAATTAACTTTTAACATTGACGTACATAGATACTTCATTTATAGTTTCGTCGTTAACTTACAACATTTATGCCACAATACAGCTCACACTACAAGCCTACAAATAGCATTTAAATCTTAATATAAATATCCGTATAAACGAATAAATACCAATATACAATATATTTTTACGTCGTTTTTAATACTATATCACACCGAACACATTTATCGCTATCATCTGTAACGTTATATTTTCTACATCGTAAACATTGGCCATTTTTACTCTGTGACAATTCAATCTCCCACGCTTTGCCGCCATTTTGAACTTCTAAACTGACAGATGACAGCTCTAAAATTTCACACAATACACTATCATTTACTCCATTAGAAGAATTTAAAACACTTAATTTGTCATAAAATTCAGAATTTAATATTAAATTTGCTGAAAACTTTTTTAAGTTTTCATTTTTCGCTAACACACAAATATCCCGTTTTAAATCTAAAATGGCGTCCATTACTAATGTATCTACATCGTTTATTTTCAGAAGCGAAATATTTTCAGTATAATAGAAGGGTTTTTCATACAATGGATGGTGTTGCCATACTTCTTCTATTAAATGGGGTAAAATGGGTCCTAAAGCTTTACACAAAGATACTAAAATGGTATGTACTACTAACTGCGCGGCAATTCTTTCTTCTGAACCTTTAGTGGAACAATATAACCTGTCTTTTATACAATGGCAATATAAGGCAGAAACTTTATTACTTATAAAGTATAGAATGCTCTGAGCTACGTGATTGTATCTAAAATTATTATAATTGTCATTAATTTGTTTGACAAATTCTTGCGTTTCCTTCACCATATAACTGTCAAAGTAGTTAAGGGTTGGTTGTGTAACAAAAGCGGTCTTTGGAACATCATCGATGACTCCGAGAAGATACTTCATGATGTTTCTGATGCGAATTAATTCCGTTTGACAGTCATCTAGGAGTTTCTTGCTGATTACGATTTGAGAGTGTTGTGTGGAGTGACTTGCTACCCACCATCTGTAAAGAAGGATTTTTGGTTTGTCTAACTTGGAAACTACTGAACGGATCTTCACGCGGTTTTCACTAATAGATAGAGTGATTCATGAGGAAGGTTTAGGTGTATAATTTGTTAATTGAATTATGTTGATGATTGTTGAAGATGTCTCTGCTACCCGTGCGAAGCCGGGGCGGGTTGCTAATTAATAATAATAATAATAATAATATGACCCATCTCATACACAGCCGTCTGATCTACTACTAAATAGAGCTGTACTATGGTAACGAGACGGCTGATAAACATACTTATATATTATTAAACACATACATATTATAAATAAATTACACCAGACACGTAACAAATGATCATGCTCATCATACAATTATTTGTTCTGGATGGGAATCGAACCTCATTACAATCTAGAAGCATTACCTGAGTGTATCAACACCATATGCGGGATGATTGTTCTTGTCCTTCCCGCCCTGTATGATCGTGGTTGGATCTATGACATTGCCAATCGACTTGGACATCTTGCGTTTCTTATCGTCCACTACAAAACCGTGGACGAAAATTGACCTGAAACCAAAGATATATGTGTATTCTTAGGATGGGTAGTATTGACTGGGAAGCTCTACAGCCAGCAACCATAGACTGTGTCAACCATGGTTTAAGTGGTCACCTTGCCACTAATTCGCACCGAGTGTCTGGAGTTCAAATCTCATACGGGACTAAAATTTGTGTGATCCACAACTAGTTGTCCCCCAGAATCGGGACAACAAGTCCCCCAGACTCGGGACAACAAATGTTCTTTGTGTCCGTTGTTTGAATGTTTGTGAAGCCCTCCGGGACACAGGAACATTCCTAATGCGGGAATTGTCTTTTAAAAAGAACTGTTAGTCGTAGGACTATGACTCAGAAATGAAAACACATACACACAGATACATATACACACAGTACACACACACACACACACCCATCTGCATATATGTTATCTGAGCGTGACGGTCACGCGAGTTCAGTCCTTTTTCCCCGAACCAAAAGTGCCCAACGTGCGTAAAGAAGTTTTCACTTCAAAAAAAAAATATTATATAATATCAATGAATTATACACTGCAAGTCCTCTTGCCATACATAAACTCTCTTTCCATCCAATGGTTGCCTGGAAGAGATCGCAGAACGGGAGATGGCCGCCAATTGTACAAGGTTTATAGCTTGTAAGATTTTGTATACAAGACTGGACTTGTATAATTTCGTATGTTTTGTACAATAAAGAGTTTATCTATCTATCTTCCTTACCCCTACTCCCTCCTCAAAGGTCGGCAACGCCCTTGTGTTGAGTTGCAAGTGCCTATCGGCGGTGGTAGTCACTTACTATCAGGTGACCCGTCTACTCGTTTGCTCTCTATTCCCTAAAAAAAAGCATTAACAAAAAGTCGTTCCCGAAAAAATGTGATTTTCCAAAAAAAGTTAAGTTCATTACTCCTCACGAGTACCCCTTTTCCTAAAAATGGCGATCCGGTTTACTTTGTCCTAGGCCTCAGAATCGAAGAATTACAAAGCCCATTACAAGCTTTAAAGTAAAATAATACATAAATACATATACTTAAAGTTTAAAATCTAAAACTCACGTGTAAGGTGCGTTCCCCGTGAGAGCAACAGAGGTCAACAGTGAAGCTTGGAACCACCCAGTGAGCTGATCAACACCTTCCGAGTACAAACTCGCAGTACGACCCTGTAGCGTGCTCCAGGAGATACCGGAGTCGAACCATATGTCCATTATGTCCTGAGAATTCGTGATTATCATTTAAACCAAGTACAACCAACTTCAATACTTTGAAGTAGGTGGCGGATATCTCTAATTAAAATGAAACAACTTCTTGTTAGTACTGTAGAATAACTATATTTTCTGATGGAATACATGAGCTTATATAGGAATTAATCTAGGTTATCATACATTACTACATATAGGGTTTCGCAATATTGGCAGTAGAAAATCAAACTGCTTATTATTATAGAGATCAATTATGCCAAAGTCATAGATTTGTTTGCAGAACTCTCTCTCTCGAAAAGTAAAATTATGATTTTAATGTGCCATACAATAATTATTTTTAATCTAACGTTTTATTTCAGACAAAATCCTGTCCTATCTTTTTTTAAATATTAGAAAAAATATGTATGCGTGTATTTTTAGAAAAAATGTAGGCGGGTAAGTAAGGGCGGCATTTTTCAGTTTTTGCCCCGCCTCGAAAAAAAATCAAGATCCGGGGCTGAGTGGAGCCTTAGTAATAGGGTCCCGTTTTTACCCTTTGAGTACGGAACCCTAAAAACAATGGCAGTTTTTTTTTTCTTTAACTTTTGTTAACCAAAAAGCTATTTGTTAATACCAATAAATAAATTATTTACGTTCAAATTTCATTGTTATAAAAGTAGACGCACCATGCACATAATAATGCTTACCTGTCCCTTAGTAATACGTTTGGTATCTAACTCATGTGCCTTAATGACGTCATCGGGCAGTAAATCCTTGACGTCACATGTCCACCATACGTCAGGACCACCAGTCTCTATGAGACTACACAGTTTGTCTATGATACGTCTAAAAAAGAACAATTATATAAATGCCTTTTTTGAAGCCATTTAAGAAAGATAGGTGCTTTTACCGCGCCGGCTCGAAGGACCAAAAATAATATTAGGAAAATAAGCTTACTTTTTCGGACACACGTCCATTTAATTAGTATTCCAAGTTAATTTAAATTAAGAATATCTTTATATTTTAGTTGGTATTTAGACATATAGAATGTCACACGTGTATGCACCTATAAAACGCATCTAAAAAAAAGTAAATAACTTTATTTAGGGACTTTTGCATGACACATTCAAAGTAATTAGGGAACAACGATTTTATTGTAGTCAAATCATGAAAAACAATGTACTATGTGACTTCTCCACATATGGCTAAGATACACAACACCATCTAGCGAGGACAAGTGGAACTACTTCGTAACTACCGATCCTGTATCGCGATATAAATATTTACACGTTCATTAGTATTCAACCTATATCACACTACGTATTTAATGGTAACCCAATTACAAATTGGCCTAGTACTTACTGATCTACGATAACATTATCCCCGTTATACACAGCGGGTATAGGCACGCCCCAAGCTCTCTGCCTAGATATGCACCAATATGGTCGCTTCTCCAACTGAGTTTTGAATCCTTGACGAGACTGCTCGCTACTCGATGGAGGTAAGATCTCTACTTTTTCAAGAGCTGCCTGGAACAAAAAGTAGTTATGTAATATCAAATTAGCGGTAGGAAAAATGACAGCAAAGTTTTAATGGAAATTTTTAAAGTTAATCATGACCCTAATTTGTTTCCTATGTTGAACAAGAAACAACACAAGTGCTTGGTACGTATTAAGCCACATAATACAGCATTTTTCTTAAAAAGTTTGTTAGGTATGGCTCCAAGAATTTTTAACAAATTACTGCAAGAAATCAAAACTGCAGACAGAAGCTCACGATATTTTTGGTGAAGAAGGCATACTATACGATAAATGAATTTTTAACAGATACAGTTGCTTGCTTGTAAATTGTAATCCTACTAATATTATAAACGCGAAAGTTTGTAAGTATGGATGGATGGATGGATGGATGGATGGATGTTTGTTACTCTTTCAGGCCAAAACTACCGAACCGATTGCGATGAAACTTGATATGTAGATAGCCGGAGACCTGGATTAACACATAGGCTACATTTTATCCCGATATTCCCACGGGATCGGGACTAACGCGGGTGAAACCGCGGGGCGCTGCTAGTTTATAATATTTGCATGCTCTTGCGGTAGAAATGGTGGTTCTAGCCTATTATATTTTTAGGACCTTAATATACATTATTATAATATTAACGATAATTTTAATTCTAGCTTAATTTTAAGTGATTGATTAAATAATTTTATTGTACGCCTAATCAGGCATGTTACGGTTGTGCTAATGCTAAACTATAAGAACTATTATATTCCTACCTGTAACAAACAGTCAATAAATTGATTTGATTTGATTAGCGCTTCAGCTGTGCTTGTTTCAGTCATGACCATCATCATAAACCACTTAAAATTATCCTTACTAATATTATAAATGCGAATGTGAGTTTGTTTGCTACGATTTTACGCTTTAACTACTCCACCGATCGTCATGACATTTTGCATACGGCTAGGCTAGGCTACACGCACAAAAAAAAAAGAAAAAAAAAGAAAAAAGGGCTATAGAAAAGGACATGGTATCTTTCATCCAGAAAAAAAGTACCGAAAATAAAAGCTAGTCATACATAAAAAAAAAATCTACAAAAAAAATTATCTCACCAACGCCTTTTCCTTTAATGCGGCCGTATCAATAAACCATTGCTGGCTAGCTCTGATGATGACTGGCTTCTTCGTCCTCCAGTCTAAAGGGTACGAGTGCACGTACTCCCCCCGGTGAATGACGTCATCACCCAGACGTGTGATGACTGCCTCTTGCCCTTCCGAAAGGACGTATAGGCCATCGACTTCAGGGTCTAAGTTGAAGTAGCAGCCTGATTCGTCTACATTGCATTCCTGTTAAAAAAAACACAGATCAAGCAGAATTGCATAAATAGCTTGTTATAAATGTTTGTTATTTTAGACACAGAATACATAATAGTACAGGTACAGAAGTCTCACTCCCTAAAATCGTTTAAATAAATAGTGACTCTTACTCCAACACATTAAGGTCGCAATTCAAGTCGCACAGCAGTAAAGATACAGTCATATTCACCTACAAGTTGCCTCTCTGTTCTGGCGACGTTAGGGTTGTGTTTTTTAAAGTATTAATTAATCTGAATATTTAATAACCAGTTATGTAGCTATTACTCTCTTTTTGTGAACAAGTAAACCTAGACTAGGTACTTATTAACTGGATAGTCTAGCGTGCGTGAGTGAGCATCGAACTAACAAGCTCGCCGGCCCGCTCGCGGCAGCCCACTGAATTTTTGGTCCGATTGGTCGAGTCCATCGCGTACTTTATACCCTAAAATGCGAAGTGGACCTGGCCTAGTTTGGGTCAAATCTAGCAAACTGAATAATAACCTCTTATACTATGAAGTTGAATGTATTTTTGTTGGATGCATTTTTACGATAAGCATGACCTGATTCTGCACCCAGCATAGGCCCCAGACGAGGGAATTCCTCAAGGGTCAATAGCACAGAGATGAAACTATCTGTAGGCATTTAATTATAATAGTATGTTCACCATGACCTATAAAAGTAATTTATTCATAGTAATAATATTATTCTGTGACATATGACATCGCTATCAACACCCAAACTAAACATAATTAGTACGAGAAATTCTAGAACACGGATAAATAAATCGAGATTTTTTGTAAACAAACAGCTGTTCCCCGCGCAGCTATTTATAGCGCGGAACCCTAATCCTTTTTCCAAAATAAAAATGACCTAAGTTACTCCTTATAACACCAGCTTTCTGCCAGTGAAAGTCAAGTGGAAATCGGTTCACCCATTCCGTAGATAAGCCGGAACAAACAGAAAGACCGTGTAAAAATTCGAATGCATTTAGTAAAATGTTGTTATTATGGCATTACAAACAGACACTTCCATTTATTTGTACATATATAAATAGAAATGCTGAGCAATGCAAATAGACATCCATACATATGAACAAAAATATTTGCATTAAGAGAAAATCGAACCCGAGACGTTACAGTCGAATTCTCTGCCGCTGCGCCACATAAGTCATCAAGATATTACTCTCTCTTCCTACATCACTCACCACTGTCATATTATTTTTCAAAGCCATGAGGAAATCGTCAGGACCGTGCGCAGGCGCAGTGTGTACTAGTCCTGTTCCCTTGCCTTCTGTCACATGGTCTCCATCGAGGAAGGGGAGAGTTAGGCCAACTAACTTGTTCCTATATTGAGTTCCTTGGAGATGCTGTCCTGAAAAATATTGGTCAAAATTGCGTTTATTTGTGAACATGAATAAAATGGCGGTTATACTTGTTTTGAATATTAAAAATTTAATATCATTCATAATATGACATGGTATAACGAATGCATTGGCACGGGAAGGTACAATGAGTTGATATTGGGATCTGAATGAAAAAAATTATTTTTGTTAACCTTTTCACCTGACATTAAACACCGCTGATACCACAGAAATAAAGTAGCCTGTAGTAGACCTATTGTCGTTTTTCTTACTTGGCAACTCTTGTCTGTAAAACATAAGAGTTGCCAAGTAAGAAAAACCGATGCCGAAATATTTATGGCATTTATACTTCTTGGTTTAGCTTTTATTTATTCCAGATACATAAAGAAAGTATACCTTTATCAACTTTCGATAATAATAAAAAAAGTCTTACAATCGTCTCCTTTAATACACAAGGTACCTATACAAGTAAAAAGTTGTTCCAACAGAGGGAGCTATAGCTTTAAAAAATAAACCATAAAGCAAGCATAAAATATTTGAAATAGATAAAGCA
This sequence comes from Euplagia quadripunctaria, assembly GCA_963859945.1. Taxonomy (NCBI): domain Eukaryota; kingdom Metazoa; phylum Arthropoda; class Insecta; order Lepidoptera; family Erebidae; genus Euplagia; species Euplagia quadripunctaria. The sequence continues at coordinate 3,621,175 of OY982581.1, read as the reverse complement.
CTTCTTTAGGATAACCTGCTTTAGAGAAAAAAAAACATTTTATCATAGGAGAGCCTACGATAAAAAAATATTTTGCTTCGGCACGTATAGGCCGGCTCGACCGGAGTGATATCACGGCCTCACTGAAAACCGGCGTGAAGCAATGCTTATGTTGTGTTTCGCCAAGTGAGTGAGGTTACCGGAGGCCCTAAATCCCCTCGTCCCCTTCCCCTATTCCTACCTTAAAGGCCGTCAACGCACTTGTGACTCTTGAGTTGCAGGTGTCCATGGGCGGAGGTATTCACTTACCATCAGGTGACCCTTCTGCTCTTTTAAATCTATCTCATAAAAAAGAACCAACATTAAGACGAGAATCTTTTCTATCTAAATTCACTTACCATCGAATTCAAACTCTTTGGTAATCTCAACTCCCAGTGTCTTCTCCAACCCTTCAATAAGACCACTGCCAACCAGAAATAGTTCTCCAGGCCTATTGCTTTGAGTGACTAAACTGTACTTCATTTGGGAGTTGAAGCAGATTGCTCGGTTCGCAATTAGAGTCCATGGAGTGGTTGTCCAAATTATTGCAGAAACATTCCTCCTATTGTGACATAAAACATTTAATTATTTAATAGTAATTCTGCCAAGATTACCTAAGAGCCCGTGTGAGGACGGCTGTTATGTCCGTTCAAGACAAATAGACAATCCTCCAACATATATTTCCTGGCCGACCGCAGTCCAAACGGTTGAAGTTGCGATGTTGTCTAACATCCTCTAAAAAGCGTATATGTATGGTAACCAGTTACTATCTAGCCCTTCTTATTCGCTACCTTAACCTTGCTAAAAGCAAGAAAAAAATTAAAGAAAAAAAATATTTAACTTTTATGCATTCAACTATTGCCACTACAAAAGTTTTATTTAACCATTTTACGTAACCAATATTACATTCGTTAACAAAGTTGACATACAACAAGCCTTTCAAATTAAGAATAATAATAATATTGTACCGAAAATCATATCAGCCCATGGGTTGATTGCAAAGAGCCTCGATTGTGCCGAAAATCATATCAGCCCATGGGTTGATTGCAAAGAGCCTCAATCAACTCCTTCAGAGGCTCATATTAGGCAGCTAGATTAAGGACCTTATGCAGAAGGCGGTCGTTCTCAATATGGCACATATTGTGAGGAGGTTTCTATCTCTCGAACCCAAAATGTTTGTAATTTATATGTTTAATTTATGTTAATAAAGAGAATAATAATAATAATTATCTTAATTGTACACCAGATATATAATACAATAAATAACTAATTTATAACTAAAGGTAATTTGTACAACTGACGGCCATATCACAGTAGGCAATCCCTTACAGGCAACCATTGGATTGCGCCGGAGAGCGCAAAACGATCTCCGGCCTCCATAAGCGATTGCCTGAGGGCGACCGACAGGGCTATCTGTCGCCCTAGCAGAAGCAGGCCTAAGACGGTGGCGCGATGTGTTCCGCGCGCGCCTCTCTAAATTAGATTGGACAGGTACATCATGGTGGGGCCGCCTTGCTCAACAGGCGGCCAAGTCTGTCGGGGTTCACAGGGATTTTCTTTCTAGGGTACACCTGAGGCCCCGGCAAGAAGACCAATGACGGAACACTGTGTGGTTTTAGTCGGTTCGAGTCCGACATACCACCCTACCGTTGCCCCGGTGAGTTGACGACCCGTGAGGGTTTCCACACAAAAAAAAAAAATATAGGCAGCCATTGGATTGAGAGCATATGTCATAAGCACCACATTTAAATGCAGGTAAATATAAATTATTATGAAGATAAATACATACCCTTTAGTGGCATGCTGTACCATACTGGGTAAATTCTCTACAGGAAATGTGACATACACCTCTACGCTATTGTGATGAGGATCATACTCTAGCTCAGCCTCTGCTAATGCTGTCCTGGAAGGAACAATAAATCATTTCAGGTTGCGTAAGTACAAGATTGGTGATATTTAATTTCTGAAAAATATCTAACTATTGAAATCAGATTTTGTTTGTTCAATTGTGATAATATCTGAATCTATCAGTCAGATTTGAATAATTATTTTTGTATAGGATAGAGTACTCTTTGAGGGTGGTTATAGGCGATGTAACACCATGCTACAACCGTTAAGAGCAGTGTCTGTAAACACAGGTAGAAATACAGGGAATGTCTAGTCTCCTATACAATGTCACCACAAAATTGATTTAACTTCAAAGTAAATTATGTTTGAAAGTTATTTGTAAGCACACTTGAGGTGCCACATATTCAATAAAATGAACTATTAAAATTGGTTCACATATGGAAAAGATATTACATTAAAAAGATGCTTTTATACCTTAACCTTCCTCATGAATCGCTCTATCTATTGGTGAAAACCTCATATTCAAATATTATATATTGTGTGGTCAAATTGAGAATCATAATTAAAATAAAAAATTAGAATTGTTTGTTTTGAGTGAGTGTGTGTTTATGTCCGCTGTTGTTTTGTATGTGTGTGTGTGTATTGTTGTTATACAGGGTGAGTAAGTAAATGTTCTGTTTGATCATAGGTCCGAATTTGTAGCCAACTTTATAATTTATTTTTACATCCATTTTTTGTCAACTCAAATATAGATAACCTTTTATTGATTTTATTGTACAGAAAGCTAAACACATACACGGTAGCTTCTAGACGTTTTCGCATAATTTTTAAACATAATTTATTGATGAAAGAATTTGGCTTCCTGCACTTCTTTTAGATACAAACTTTACATATTCCAAACTAAGAACATAGATAATTTAAACGATAAACTTACTTAGAAGACGGAGACCAGTACACGGGCTTCAATGCACGAAATATTAACTTAGACTTATACATCTCATAAAATTGTTGTAACTGGTTTTGTATATAATATTTGTTTAGCGTTAAATAGCAGTTTTTGTCCCAATCGGCCATAACACCCCATTTTTTAAAAGCATCTTTCTGGCGTTCAACAGTTTCTAAAGCAAATGTTCGAGCAATTTCTCTTATATGAATTGGGTCTGATATTTGTTCACTGGTGGTGGTCTTTTTTTTACTCCTTTTAGCCTTTTGTAAGGCTTTCAGCTCTATAGGCAGTCCGTGGCAATCCCACCCAGGTATGTAATGAACTCGGTTGCCTTGGAGAACTTGGCTGCGGTTGTTTATGTCTTTAATTATCTGGAAAAATATGTTGTGGTCAAGTTAATAATGACATATCGTACCAGTTATATTAAAGATTACTCTTAAGGAAATGTGCCACTTTAGCATTAACTTATTTTCTACTGTTCCTTCTTTAAATTTAAGATCTACACTTATCCAATATTGTATTGAAGAAGTTGTTGTGTCTTATCAAGTGGCCAACCATTTTTGCCCTTCCATTACATATAGTTCTTAATAACTATCTCTCTTCATTTAACATTAGTAGGACTACCTCAATGGTTTTTTTCATGTCTAGAAGTACTGTTTCAGAAGCTCATTTATGTATACATATACATATGTTTATCCAATGTCCACTGTCCAAGACGCACAAAATTTAACAGGTACAACTGCTCAAATATTTAAGTCTAAAACTATAAACATTAAAATGTTTTTTATGTCACAGTCTCTAACAGAGGATATAGTCACATTAAAGTAAGTACAAACCTTTTTCAATGAGTTTTATTTTCAAAAGAAAAAAAAATATTTTGTTAAAATATAGGATTTTAAGCATACAATGTATTTACCTTGTTAACAGCATGACCCATGTGTAAATCTCCATTAGCATACGGAGGCCCATCGTGAAGAACAAATTCTGGACCTTTCAGATTATCTTTTTGCCAGTTATAGAGTTCGGCGAATTGTGCAGTCTGAAAAAACCAGCTTTGTTAAGTAACCAAAAAATAACTTTAAATGAAATTTTAGAAACTTTTAACGGTTTATAGAGATAACTGGATAAGAAAATATTTTAAATAAATATAGTGTTGTATTTGTTTCATTTAATTACCTTCTGAATTTGTTCTTTTATAGCGTTACTGGATCTAGCCGGGAATTTTGTGTTTGGAGAGAGAATCGTATGAGAATATGTTTTTGTTTTTGGTGCAGCAGTACTTTTAAAACGTATATCATTTACACAAGTCCATCTTGTTGTACCATTTCTGTAGTTAGAACGCAAAATATTGGAATTTTTGGTGAAAAACATTATTTGAGGTTATTTTACTTTGACAGCTGATTTTTTTTTGATAACCTATTCGCTGCAACAACCACAACAGAGGAACCAAATGGATAGGATTGTTCAAAGATTTGCTAGTTGTTCAACCCATTCAATATTAACAATCATTTTCTATTTTATGTTTGAACTTAAAAAAGAACAAAAAGCAAATTTCGAAAAAGTATAAAATTTATTAATACCTCTGATTTTAGTGATTGTATTTCTTTATATTTTTACATTCACAAACTAAGAGATATTCAGAACTCACCTTCGCTGTATTGATAGTGCGTTCTAAAATATTAACCAATGACTTATTATTTCATCACTCAAACATGTCATGCTACTTTACATATTTAACAGGAATAAAATAAAATAAATTATTTTCACATAATTTATCAAAAAAGTTTCACTGATTTTCTTAAAAAGACGTTGGCGTACAAAGAGTATACAAACACTTAGATTGGCGTAGTTTTGGAACTCAACCCTTTTGACGTATGCTGATTTGCTGATCCAAAACAACACACGTTAGGCGTGTTATTTGTATTACATTTGCATTTATTCCCGATTTCGATTCTTTGAATAACAATTCGAGATGGTAAAACATAACTTTATTGTTTTGCTTTTCAATTTACCTTTGGATTATACTTAGTGGTTTCTATAGTAAACGTTCATAACCTATTTTCAGCCTAAGACAAAAAAGAAATTCATAGATCGGAAGAAAGCAGTAACTTTCAACCTCGTCCATCGTTCTCAAAGAGATCCTTTAGCAGCCGATGAGACCGCTCCACAGCGCGTTTTGGTGCCCGTCAACGCTAATGTTCCTCAAAAGAAAGAAAGTGAACTTGTGAGTTTTGAAAGTTAGTTAAATATAGGCCTGCCATCACTATTACTGCCATCACTACTAAATTGCCGACGCCGGACAATCTCTTCAAAAATCCCGTACACATGTGTGAAATTGAGATTCTTTCCCGGACACATTAAAAAAAACGACGATTCCATTTTTTTACGACATTAAACAGCTTGTTCATCTAATAATTATAAGTTACCCCTGGCACAGAGTGTCCGGGTTTTACCCGGACGCTTTTTGAAAACCCCGCCCGGACGATCTCTAAACTAGGACAAATTCGGGGTAACCCGGACGGATGGCAGCCCTAGTTAAATAGAACACACTGATGTCGTTGGATAGAATTCGGCCTGCCATTACTTAAATTGCCGACGCCGGACGGAAACTTAAAAAATTCCAGACACAGGTGAATCGATTTCCCGGACACCTTAAAAAAAAGGTCACTTCTATTTAAATTTTTAGCTTGTTAACAATTCATCCAACAATTATAATACATATTATATATACCCCTGGCACAGAGTGTCCACTTTTTGAAAACCCTGCCCGAACACTCCCTAGACGCCTTCTAAACCAAGACAAATCCCGGGAAACCTGGCGGATGGCAGCCCTAGATAGAACAGATCTGTCTGACACATAAGCTCTTTTAATTACTTATTAGACAACAGTTAGGTATTATTTTATGTTTAATTACCATATTGTACACCAAAGATATGCTCCAAAATAATTTAATGGGAACATGATATTGTCGAAAGTTTACGCGAATGTTACACAGCCTACCCGTGACCATGGCTGCTGAAAAGCAACTAAAACGTCGGGATCAGTAAAGATAGTAAAATAACACCAAATAAATCGCGATAGAATCCGTGAAAAATAGTTTTATTTTAATGGGAACAGTTGTAATATATATAGTTATAAAAATAATTGTTTTTAGCTTGATACTTTTTAAAACAAGTATAATAATAAACTCATACATCTATTAGTCTTAAATTAATAACACAAAAAAATATTCACACAGAATGAGACTGTTTTGATGTTTTAACATGAGTATGAATGTGAGAATATTGGAAGAATAAAAAAAATTGGTCAAATTATACTAAAAAGTTAATATGCGTACTGGAAAACGTAACATTCCTTTGAATATATTTCACAGAGTTTAACCGCTGAACAACGTAAAGAAGAACAGACAAAATATGGCATATACTTTGATGATGATTACAATTATCTGCAACATCTCAAAGACACGAGAGAAGTCACACTGGTTGTACAGCCTGTAAGTATTCATATGGTGAACAGAACTCTATGTTTAGATTAGTACCCTCTAGTGGATCTATATATAGTGTGACGATTACAAGTTCAGTGCTTTTTTCCCATAGCAAAAGTGCGCAAACATGCTTAAAGAAGTTTTCACTTCAAAAATATCTAATTAACTAAGTAGCCTGCACAAAACACTTCCAAAGTCATTTTATCTCATTATTCTTCTTGTCTTTTTCTTCTCTACAGTTTATTTAGTTTACTCTATATGCCAATTGACCATGTTCTCAAATGTGAATAAATATAATCTCATAATAATTTCTAGAAACCAATTCACAAAAGGAAAGAGAAAGCTGCAAATGAGGATGGAGAACGATCTTTGATTCCAGTGACCGAGGCCTTGACATTACCTAGTTCCGTGTTTGCATCAGAAGTGGAAGAAGATGTCGGTCTACTTAACAAGGCTGCTTCACAAGGTGAGTGTTTGACTTCATGTAACAAACAGATATATTGTGGTGTCAGAACAGCTCTCTGTTAACTGTTAATTTCTATCTACCCACAGGAGTTGTTTTATTATGAAATTGAATTAATTGTCGTCAAACCAATTTAGCAATTTTGTTCAAGCATTTCAAAGTGAACATGGTTTTGCTGCACATGTTAATTACAGCACATTTTTAAAATATTGTTTATTTTTATAAACAATTTGCATTACCAAAAATTAGCTAAACATTTACAAAATATTCTTCGGTATTTCTTACAAATAACCCTAAAATGGTTCCTTCGAGTATTGAAAGAAAAGAAAAAAGAAAACTGTATTGTTCTGAACCTTTATGGCAGATCCTAGACATGCACGAAATTTACGAAAATGAAAAATTCCATACGAGAAACTTGCCAGTGTCTTCGACATTGTTCTACAATCTCATTTCTGAAAATGGTAAGTCTCTAATAGTTACAATTTGTGTGTTTTATAGGATTATGTCTAGACTTGGATCCTGAGGTGGTGGCAGCTTTAGATGAAGACTTTGACTTTGATGATCCAGAGAATCACTTAGAAGACAACTTTATTGAGCTAGCTATGGCTGAAGGTTTGTATCACACATATCACTTTGAATTGAATCACACTAATATTATAAAGGCGGAAGTTTGTGAGTGTGTATGTGTATGTTTGGTACTCTTTCACGCAAGAACTACTGACCCGATTCCTCTGAAACTTGGTATGTAAATAGCTGGAGACCTGGATTAACACCTAGGCTACTTTTTATTCCGATATTTCCACGGCATCGGGACCTACGCGGGTGAAACCGCCGGGCGTTGCTAGTTTTATAATAAACTAAAAAAAAAACTATAATGACTAACTTGTAACTATTCTACATTTAAACTTAACAGAGTAAGTAACTATTTAACTATGATCATACTTTCAAAATTAGCATGATGTCAATGTGTTTAGTTATTAAAAATGAAAAGGTGTACGTAAATAGTAATTTAAAATTAACTTTCAAAGCGGGCGGTAGGGTAATGGCTAAGGCGTTGGACTTGCGATCGAGGTTCGAACCACACCCAGTGCACTACCGACGTGAATCCACTCCTGACACAAGCATTTAGCTTAGCTGGAAGGGTTAACAACAATAATAGTAATGTGTGACCCACGTTCTTTATTTAAAAAAAAAAAGGTGGTAACCATTGCAATGTACGCCATCTTAGTAATTTAATTATGTTGTTTTGAATCTATATCCTAAGAGATTTTCTCTATGAAATTACGATGACATACACTTCTTTCCTTTGTGTGTTCTTGTTTGAAATAAATAATAGTTTAGAAAAACACTTTAATAGCGAACTAATTTAAAAAGTAGAAAGGAGGTCCACTATTCACCTCCGGGCTCCATCATCAGATCAACATTACTAAGCCCAGTCTGTTGGACTAGAAAAAACGAATCATATGAGCCCAAACTCAATGGATTTACTAATAGTCACTGAAGAGTTACACGATCCACCTCCTGGCTTCAATATCAGATCAGCTCCAAAATGCCAAATTATAGTATTTTCATCCGAAACACATACATACAAAAAAGTGTGTATAAGTGTGTGTGTGTGTTTTTAATAAAAGTGTATTAAAAATATTGAAGTTTAGAAATTTAACCTGCATTGTATAATTAGTTTTTATAAAATCTCTCAGGTGCTGAGGAAGATGATGACTATGATGGTGATAGTATGTCAGACGGTGATCAATCTGATAAGGCATTTGCTTCAGATCGGGACTCTGATGATGAAAGTGATTCACAGGTTTGTTAGTTTGATATATTTTAATCATGATTACGTCTGCAACCATTTACATTAACCACTTTTGTTTGTCTTGCTTTCGTTCCTAAACTTGGTTGTGATAAACATTTTTTCAGGGTGACAAACCTAGAAGAGGTGGCCGTATGCCTTCATGGGAGGCCAGAGACGCAGATGACACAAAGTCCCGCTTCTCTCAATACTCCATGTCTTCAAGTGTGATACGACGCAATGAGGGACTCACATTGCTTGACAACAGATTCGAAAAGGTAAGAGCACATTATGTACAGAGAGCTAAGATTTTCCCGCAGCTTCGCTTGCGTAAAACTGTTCTTCAATCCCTCGAAAACATTTTTTTTTCTGAATTGAAGTTTTTCTATGTCCTTTACTGTATATCTGGCAATGTGTATGCAAAATTTCATGATAATCGGATTAACAATACGGCAGCGTATAAAATCATAAATTTAAAATACCCCCCCGACTCGAAAACCCCTTCAACGATTTCAAAAGAGCTGATGAACGCACTCAAATTGGTTCATCCATTTGGGAGCTACGATGCCACAGACAGACACATACACAGACACGTCACACATACACAGACACGTCACACGTACACAGACACGTCACACGTACACAGACACGTCACACGTACACAGACACGTTACACATAAACAGACACGTCACACATACACAGACACGTCACACATACACAGACACGTCACACATACACAGACACGTCACACTTATAACACTCCCCTTTTTCCGTCTGGGGTTAAAAATACGAACAAACGTTGATTTTTATTTATATGTAACTAGCAACCCGCTTCGCACGGTAAAGCATAATTATATTGATTTTTTCCGACCTCTTCAACGATCATCGTCATATTTCAGCCATTTTACACAAAACCTTAATGAATTAGACACTTAAACCTTCCTCATGAATCACTCTGTTTATTGGTGAAAATCCGGTAGCTATTGAGCTTATTGCAAACAGACAGACGCGGCGGGGGACTTTCTTTTATAATATGTAGTGATAAAGATAGACTAACTGATATTATTAATTATATTCTGACTTCAAAACTGGATAAAAATATGGTCAAGGAAAACAAGTGGATGTGACGAACATGAACTTCAATTATTCTTTTTCAGATGTTCACTGAATATGATGATACAGAAGTGGGAGCTCTGGACCTCGAAGAGATAGAAGGGTTTATGCCAGAGACGCACGATATGTTGTTACAAGCCGCTGAGCAGTTTGAGGAGTCGAGGAGACGATACCAGCTTGATAAGGAGAAAGAAATCGCCAGGTATAATTAGATAGTTTAAGCTGTAACCTAAACTTTTATGGGATAGAGGGCAAACGAACAGACGGGTCACCTGATGGTAAGTGACTACCGCCGCCCATTGGCACCTGCAACTCAAGAGTCGTTGTGCAGTGGGAGTAGGGGGAGAGGAGAGGTGCATTAATGCCTCCGGTAACCTCACTCACTCGGCGAAACACAACTCAGTCATAGTTTCACGCTGGTTTTCTGTGTAGTTTCATATAATCTAGTATATTTTATTGTAAAAAATAGTTTAGCATCAAGGTTGTAAACGCGACGAAGATGTTATGATACTAACTATAGTGAGTGAGAGTAATTTAAGTGATTGATTAATTTAAGGCTGGGTCAGACAGTGGGCGGGGCGGTACGGGGACGCGGCGTGAGCAGTGGTAATGTACTAGTTAATATAGACAATGTCACACTGCGCCGTCGCGCGGGGCGCTAGTACATTTCAATCGCCCCGCCCGGTGTCTGACTCAACCTTTGAATTGTTCTTGGCATACTTTAGAAACTTACTTTTTCTAGTGTCTATGCTTAATTGTTTGTTAACCCATGTATTAATATTTTTGTTAACCCGTATAAGGAAATGCTTGTATTGAGAGATTCTTCTGAACACGTTCCGAACTCGCAAACCCTTGTCCGTCAACATCTTACCTATTTATTCCCTTCGGCGAGATTTATTATTAGTAGAGTAAACCTATTTTCCCATCCATAGGGTTGGGCTCATAACCACTTGAAATGCTACAATTTATATGAATTTCTTATGGTACCATAATAATTACAGGATGCAACGATTACAAGAAATAGCTGAGGAGTCTGAAGAAGATGTAGTGGTTGTAGAAGTGAAACCGCAAGAGAAGTGGGACTGTGAGACCATACTGTCTACATATTCTACTTTGTACAACCATCCTAAAGTTATCGATGAACCTAAGGTAGGAAGAAATGCTTGTCAACGTCATCTTACAGAAGCGAGATTACAAGTGTTGTTAGGCAATTAATTAATATAATTATAGTTTAAAAAACTAAAAAACACGCTTCTATAGAAAATTCAACTAAAAAATAAAAAATTAAATCGAACTATTGCATTGTCATCGGTCTTTGACAGGTGTGCAAAATTTGAATGAAATCTGGCCGTTTAAAGTGGGTCAAAATCGTGCCCAAAGGAGTTGGTTACAAACATACATACAAGTGAAGCTAATATAAAGCGTGTAAAAAAATAAAGAGAGGGCTATGTGGTAACCGAGTAGGTTAGTATATTACAAGGTTAAGTAATACTAATCAGGTCAGTCTTAGGGTGGGTACCATTTTTAACACATTGAGACCTCTTCGTGCCTCGTAGAGCACATTACTTAATGTGTTGGTCCTGGTTCCATACGAACATCTGTGGCATTCGTTACGGGTAGTTGGAGCCCTAAAAAGTACGACAACTTGGTCTAACTACAGAACTTCGATATCGCCTAGTATTTGGGTTGTGGAGGTCTGAAAGCCGACCCCACGTGCGCTGTGGTTTGCAATATTAACAAATTTTCTTTCTTTCTACCTATAAGACTGAAAAATTGGATTTAATACTATTTTGAAGGTTCATTTTTTATCTTTAAAAATAAACATTAAAAGTACATAAATGATGTCACAATAGCGAACTGTGACGTCACAAGTTATTTCATACAAAATTCTATAGAACCCACTGTTTTGCAATCTAGGCGGCACATTTTACATTTTTTTTTTTCTCAACAGAAACTCAAGAAAATACAAATCAATGCCAAGACTGGCCTCCCAAAGGATATTTTAGGCAATGATAACAAACTGACGGCCAAATCTCTCGCTAAGTTTAACGCGATGCAACAGGACACTGGCTCCAGTGACGATGAGGACGGGAACACTTGCGCTGAATCCATTCTGTCAACACTTAGTGTCCTGTCTTTAAGGTGATTTTTGCTTGAGTTTACTTGTAAATTACTGTACGTCCGAGAGCTCCTGAGCTCTCGAGTTATTGGATTTTTATGACCGGCACACGACAATAAAATAAATAGAATTTTTGCCAAGTGACATGGCGTCATCGAACGTCGGTATCTCCCCAAAGGGGTAGGGGGAGGCCCCTAATTCAATGCCATAACTAGTATATCGATACACGTAAATAAAATTGAAGTGTCTGTTTGTAATGTCAAAATAATAGTTTTTTTTTTAACTCATATAGTTATTTGCGCAATACCTATGCCTAAAAATCTGTTTGTCTGTCTGTTTGTTCCGGCTAATCTCCGGAACGGGTGGACGATTTCCACAGGACTTTTACTGGCAGATAGCTGGTGTTATAAGGAGTAACTTAGGCTACTTTTATTTTGGAAAAATAATTAGGGTTCCGCGCAAAATATATAAATATGTACACGCGAGCGGAGCCGCGCGGGAACTGCTAGTTTGCAATATCAGAACATGAACGTTATATTATTTATAATACAAATAAATTGGTCTAGTGGTTAGTGTCCTGACTGCTGAGCCAGAGGTCGTGTGTTCGATTCCCACCCAGGACAAATAATTGTGTGATGAGCACGATCATTTTTTCTGTGCCTGGTGCCTGCCTCGTGCCTTCTGTGTTATTTATCTATATGTATGTATTTATTAATATTTAAGTGTATTTATCAGCAGTCTGGTTACCATAGTACAGGCCGCCTAGTTTGGGATCAGACGGCCGCTTGTGAGGTGTCTCCAATTATTATTATTAATTTCCTGTCAAACCAAAAATAAATAGAAAGTCGATTCCATGGACCTCATGTCCTTAGACTTCCACAGTATACAGACTTAGGCAGCTCACTTATATAATATTACTTAAAATTGAATATTTAACATGTAAAATAAACTTATATATTTTAGACCAAAAGAAGAAACAGCGGAGGAGAAAAAGGAACGCAAGCGTCTACTCAAAGAGTACAGAAAAGAGCGAAGAATAGAGAAGAAAGCAAACAAAGAAGCGTTTAAAGAAGAGAAAAAGAGACAAGAGAAAATTATGATGAACAACAGAAATAATGTTCAAGGGAATCGAATACTGTGAAGTCTCTTGTTATTTTGTATAGGAATAAATATTTTTTTATGTATAAGTATGTTTGTAGTTTAATTCTGTAACAATAAGGATTCCCCGTGATATACATAAGTAAAATATTTCGAGAAATTATATGACGAATTTTTATTTTATCAAAGTATTGTACTCGTAAATTTATTTCACATATTTTAAATAGATAAATACGAGTGGTAACAAGCAACCTATACTAACTGGACGATGTCCAGACGCACTCCTTCACGGGAGACTAAAGATCTCAGATTCTAGCGAGTTCTAGCGGTTCGCGAAGGAAATAGGTTTTCGAGTTCGACTTCCGAGGCTACGGCTAGGTTTTAGATTAACCCATTACTCGAAAGCACGTATTTTAAATTGTTTTAGAAAATTATCTTTAAATACCTACAGATATAATCTAATGTTGAAAAATTAAGCACCGTGATAAAAATGATCAGACAGACATTAAGGTTGCAGGTTTTTTGGTTTTTAAAAGACAACTCCCGCATTAGGAATTACTCCTGCGTCGCGGGGGACTTTACAAACATAGAAATAACGGACACAAAGAACACCCAGACTCAGGTGGGAATCGAACTCACGACCTATAAGCATAGCGGTCAGGGTCACTAGACCAACAGGCCAGTCATGATTGTTTCTGACTGTCATAATAATAATATATGACAGTAGTAATCATGTGAAAGTCACAGACATACTGGCGACTACCAAGCGGCAGATCAACGTAGTTAACACTATTATACTCTTTGCAGACGGGAAAATTGTTGCCTGACAACGGCGAGTCCAGATCACGCGCCGCTTTTCGGTTTAGAAATCGCGCGGTTAACTTATTACACTCCATCCCCCTTCTGATATTTCGTGATTTGCATTGTGAGGTTACCAGAGGCCCTAACCCTTCCCTCCCCTACTCCCACCTTAAAGGCCACGCAACGCACTTGTGATTCTTGAGTTGCAGGTGCCCGTGGGTGGCGGTAGTCATTTACTATCAGGTGACCCGTCTGCTCGTTTGCCCCCTATACCATACCAAAAAAAACCCTCCCCACCCCTTACGAGAATCACGTGAGGCGTGATTAAAAGAAGATCCCTAAACGTAAGTAAACCTACGGAGAACGGCTAGTATTTTATAACCGGGGGAATATTAATACATTCGGTTACGTTAAGTGACTATATATATTGCAATGTATAATGAGTCTATCAATGCAGTGATTACACCGAGTGTCACTTCCAACACCCAGCAGGTTTTAAAATTACTTTTGAGTCGCACCAAAACAATTCGAAACGCAAAATGGAACAATAAAATAAAACTACCACGTGATATACGTGGTAGTTTTGTTTTTTGTTTTGTTTATTTTATTGGCAAAATGGAACAATAAAATAAAACTACCACGTGATATAACACGAAATATATTGCTTCTATAAAACTTATATTGCATAACTTAATTAAAGTATATTTACACTTACAATACCTCTGAGATTAAATCATTGTAAATGATAATTACTGTATAATAGGAATGTATACTATATTTACATTCCAACGTTGCCAACCTTTTGGTAGTATTGCCAACATTTGGTCATTCTACCAAAATGGTTATTTACCTATTAACCGAGTCGCTTAGCTAGATTTATGATAGTATTAATCTTAGCATGGTCTAAGAGAGAGTGAGGCCTTCATAACCTAAACCTTCAGGGTCAGGACACTCCATCCTGTTCTTGAGATGGTGCAATGTGTTGTGGAAGTGCTTAGTAATTTGTTCCACCTCTTCTGATTGGTCGAGATTGGCCAGCTCTTCACGTATTTTTTGGATAACCTGTTGAAATTTAAACATTTTAAACGTTTTTTTGATATCATTGATTAATATCATTACCAACAACTAAACAAGAATATAAAATATCGATTTACGATGATGAGAAATGATAATGAGAAACTCTATAAAATATACAATAAGTATAACAGAAGAGGTAGGGCAGAACAGGTTCAGCCAGTAAGGGCGACTAATTTTATTTCACATCTCAGAAAGTACGCAAATTCGACTACGAAATCAGTGTTGCTACATCACAGTTATGTATTTTTATTTATAGTTTCTATTCATTACCTATAAATACTTGTCATGGTGGTGGCCAGTTCAGTTTCATTAGCAGAATAGGGTCACAGCATGCAAGTCGCATCACTAATATTGCTAGCGTCTATAGTCTCCAGTATTTGCATCAGGCGGTGATGATTTCCACTCGCCGGGTAGCATGTTTTTAAATAAACTATCCATAAGTTATGTTCAATATTTTGAACGTTATTGTCATATACATACAAAAATAAAATGCACTAAAACACGAAATAAACACTGAGACCACTATTTTTGTGATTTTTTTTATTAATTATCGTTTTGTCACATATACGTGACATTGGCGTTCAGAGGTTTTATAATCTGTTTTATACTCACAGCTTCAATGAGATTAGTGGTAAGGCTCGCGTTGCCCCTCTCCCTCAGCAAGGCGTACCTCCCGAGCAGTTCGGCGAGCAGCTGAGCCTGAACCCCTCCGTCCATGCACTGCTGAGCGACGCGAGCCGCTTTCTTCAAACAGTCTAAGGCTCGGGACGCGTCATTCAGAGGCCACTAGTTAATAAAAGCATTTTTGAATTAGGAATTTAGAAGATTATGTAGACTAAAAAGAATGTTAAAAAGAAATTATAGAGATATTCAGAGTATGGATTACATGAAGCGTTTCAGCATGTTATGCTAACTTGTTAAAATAACCAGAAGAATTAACAGATCGGCATAGAAATAGGCAAACACAACAGAAGTTTTTTCTTTTCTGTTAGTCAACCGTTTTTTTTTTGTTTATAGAGGAGTTTTAGTGTTATCAATTAAACAAGTTGATTTTTTTTTCTTAAAAACCAAGTCTATTTTTTTTATTACGATTATGGTCGAGTTTCGACTTCCGGGCGAAGATTAGTAAAAGTGAATGTAAATGAAAAGATAAATAATAATAATAATGAGCCTTTTATTCCATGCAAAAAGTAGGATACATACTTAGTTTAGAGAAAAAAAGAAAAGAAAATTAATGATGTTATTTACACGTATTTCACTTTTTTTTTCTTTTGTTTTTTTTTCTGTCTGTCTGGAATGAAAAGATAAACCAAGTAAAAATCTAAGAGTACAGTCAAGCATTCTAACCTTTTTACACATCATTTCGAAACAAATCAGGTTTTATACATAGAATTGAAATATAATTAAAAGATTGTAAAATTTTGTAGACAAACGAAAAGCATATTTTTAACATTGGTATCTGACAGTAATTTTAAAAGCACATCAAGATGAAGATACTTTTGATACATTTTAAGTGTTGTTAGTACATAGTACTCTATAGCGGGGACCGAATGGCAGTTGGCAAAGTGTGGGTGTCGGACACTGACCTGCTGGCCGTCCTTCGGCGCCTTCCAGAAGAGATGAGCGCAGAGCGCGACGGCGCGGCTCTGGTCGGGCTTCTTCAGCAGCTTGCTCGCCGCCAGCGCGCACGCCGTGCGCATCGGCTCCGCGTTCTCCGCGCCTGACACCGACGAACCACTTTGTAACTCACCAAACAAACAATATACGAAATAGTAACTACCTGACTGCTGATCTATTAGGGTCCGTCAGGGTTTACACAAAACTGAGGCAGGATAGTGTTCCACCTCTAATCGACCGATTCCAACCGAACGAATGAAAATGGTCAATGCACAATTTTTGACAACTACAGAAGCTAACTTTTTTTTTTATAGTATAGGGGGGCAAACGAGCAGACCGGTCACCTGATGGTAAATGAGTACCGCCACCCATGGGCACCTGTAACTCAAGAGTCACGAGTGCGTTGCCGCCCTTTAAGGTGGGGGTAGGGGAAGAGAGGAAGAGTGGGAAAAGGGAAGAGGGGGATTAGAGGGGAGGAGAGGGGAAGGACGGGAATAGGGAAGGGTTAGGGCCTCCGGCAACCTCACACACGCGGTGACAATGTGTTTTATGTGAGGCCGTGGTATTGAGCGGAGTCGAGCCAGCCCATACGTGCCGAAGCATGGCTCTCCCACGTAAAAGTCTCCCAACTTAAAAAATAATTACACCCAAAAGAGCAGCTAATTATCCATGACAGATTGTTGTGTTGAGCTAAATTCCATTCCCTTAATTAACATTAAAATATTTTAATTAGTTTATTCGACATACTTTGTCAGTAATAATTGTATACAACATAAAGTTGTAAAGCATTGTTCCTGAATTTCAATTACCATCAAAATGAACCCCATACATATACACACATACATTAGTAAGTCGTGAGCTATGACCATGTTCACATTGCTTACGAATAAAGGGTCGTCCATTAATCACGTTATATTTTTAGCAAATTTTTAACCCCTCCCCTCTGATGACACGTGGTGAGGTTTTAGACTAACCCGCCCCCACCCTACCAAAAATTACGTGCATTTTTTAGAATAATGCAATAAAAAAAAATTAATATTATCTTTAAATACAGATATAATCTAATTTAATTCTGAAAAATTAAACACAGTGATAAAAATATCCAGACAGATATTTAGGTCCCAGGTTATTTCTGACTAGCATAAAAATGACAGAGGAAAGGTGTAAATCATGTGAAAATCACAGACTTACTGGTGATTGATAAACCGAGCTGGCCGTTTGTCGCTGCGGGGTAGGGAATTCGTTGCCTCGCCACGGCGAGTCAAGGTTTTCAGTTTAGAAATCGCAGCGTTCAACAAAAAAATAAATACACGTGATATCTCACTACACTCTCTTCTCACTTGTGAAATTTGGTGACTTTCTGAATCCCTCCCTCCGTATCAAGCCTCGCGTGATTAATGGAAGATCCCTAACCTGTCCCTCTAGAGAAGATTAATAACTACGACTTACCGAAGCAATTGATCTGTTCAAACGTAGCAATGATCAATGTAATCGCAGCTAACTGAGCCTTGCTGTCTGATATCTCGTCTTCGTACAGCGAAAATGCTTGCGACAGAAATTCGTAAGCTATTGTTTCGTGGTTGGCGAAACCAATCTCACTTATTGCCAGAGCTCCTTGAAGGTACAACCTGCAAACCACATTTTCTTTTAAAAAAAAGTATTGAAGTGATTAGGTTGGTTATCCTAAACCACTTGCTTATAATAAATATAATATTATAAATAATATAAGCGAAACGGAGTGCAGCAGCGAATACTTGCTTGACTATCAGCAATTAAAGGCTTTGAGCAACAAAGTAAACAATTCTTTATTTTGTACCAAGGCGATAACAAAAGGCGGAATGAATTCACATACAATGCGACACAGTATTTATACACAAAAATAATTAATACTAATAAAGGTTCACGCTTGACATAAATTTAGAAAAGGTTCGGTCCTGGCACTTTCTGAATGTGGGCGCCATATTGCGCTCGCGCTGGTTGTACAATAGGGAGTAGGCGGCCATACTGCACTAATCCTTTACACGTGGAGAACATCACGCCATATGTGACGTAGATCGTATGATCTTGTGCTTCGTCCTAACGCATAAAGGTTACTCGCCTACTCGACACAGTATCACTGAATTCAATGCACCTATACCATGGTAAATTTAATAAGTTGTATTCTTCAACTCTTAATTTTCCACCAGCCAGCCAGCCAGCCTTGACCAGCCTTAGTACAACCAATTCAATTAAAAATACGAGAAAGAACCTTCGCCTTTTTTAAGTCGGTTAAATAAATATTTGTTTTAGAGGAGTTATAGAACAGATTTAGATTATACTATGAAGCTTCTTGTCTGTTCAGAAGAACAGTTCTGTTGCAATAAGTAGATCCTGTGGTTCTCCACAGGATCTACTGGGGAAGGGGTCTGTCGGACTCTTACCGACTAAAAACCACCCCGGTGTTCCGCTACTTGCCTATGATCAGGGGCGCGAGAATCGCCATTGCATTCTTCCGCAACCCCCGATAGTCATTGACCCGTCTGACCCTAGACGGGTCCCGTCACCCGTCGGCCGCTCTCCTCTGAGAGCGCGCGCGGAAAATTGCGCGCTGCCTCTTGGACATCGCAGCTCTAATCCTAAGCTAATCATAGGGTAGATGACTGTCAAGTCAAATCAGTATCTTTTTAGTAAACGTCAAAACGGTAGCGTCCGTACATTTTAATATGAAATGCTAAGGCGTCACGCCTTAGTATTGTCAAATCAGTTTACTTTTAATGTTAATTTAACCATTATAATCTAAATTAAAAACGTTAAAATAAAACTGGACGACATTTTCATTGCGACACATAGCGAAATAATTTATTTTGAACATAGGCATCTACCCAATTTTACATTAGTACACTTTGTATGTAAAAGCTGTGTGTTTCAAAAATAAAATATGTTTTCTTTCTTTCTTTCTTTCTTTCAATATATTTTTATCTTAAGCCTAAACCTGTACTTAAGTCTCTCTGTGTCCAATAAAATCTTAAGTGGAATTCTGCATCACATACCTCAAAGGCAACTCCGCGAGTTCAGCTTTGACAAGCATGCTGATAGTTTGGTGACAGAACTGGAATATCTTCTGACATTTCTTCTCCCACATCTCATCCTGAAGTTGAAAATCAAGTGTTAATAAGAGTAAAGTTCATTTTGGTACGTCTACTCGGAACATTTTAAATTAAAAAATAAATAAATTTATGATTTGGTAAAAAAAAATATTTGGTAAAAAAATACATTGCACATAAGCGCAAATTAAATGTGAGGACAATGAAACATATTGTTTTAAAATATAAACTGTGGCGCAAATTACTAAAGACATAAAAATTTAGATTCAAAAACTGTGACCTGACTACAAAAAAATAATTTTGATTTTATACTTAATTAATTTTTGAAGTGAAAACTTCTTTAGGCACGTTGGGCACTTTTGGTATGGGGAAAAGTCACTGAAGTCGCGTGACCGTCACGCTCAGATACATATATACCGATGTATGTTTTCACTTCTAACGTACAGTCCTACAACTGACAGTTTTTTATTATATACTTTTCAATATTTTATTGATATTTAATAGGTAAGGTATTAATTATACAGCCGCGCCGCACGTAGCGCACCTTACTTTTGATACCAAATATGTCATGATTATCTCAATTAAATTTTTTCGATGTCACATATTTACCTGTTAAATCCACCATATTAAATTTAGAATTTATATAGCCTATGTCACCTGAACCATTATTACGAATCTATCGATAACTCATTTTTCAAAATCAGTTCAGTAGTTTAGGCGCTACGGTGGAACATACGCTAATAAAAACATACATATATAGACTGCTATAATCCTGCTATTACCCTTCCGTAGTCGGGTGTAAAATAAGATAAATTAAAGACCTATTTAATTTTCTTACCTGATCTTTTAGCTCATTGTATAAGAAGGCGAGCCTGTAAGCGTGGAACAATATGGGAGGGAAGGTGTGCTGGATCCTCCTCGCACCTCCGGCCTGTAACGCTTTGCGAGCCGCGCTTAGGATCAAGTACTGGAGGTCCGCCGAGTCAGATTTGAAGTGGTGGATTAATCTGAAATTATGTGACAAAATTAATCATCATACTCCACAATTTTTCCTGTTAACCACAATCTGACGCCTTTATTTTGGGACATTCAGCAGTATGTTGAGGGTTACTACATTGACATAGGCTAGGCTATATAACATCACGCTACGACCAATAGGAGCGAAGCATTAATGAAGAATGTTGCAAAAACGGGGAAATGAGCAGACGGGTCACCTGATGGTAAATGACTACCGCCGCCCATGGGCACCTGCAACTCAAGAGTCACAAGTGCGTTGCCGCCCTTTAAGGGTGAGAGTAGGAGAAGAGGAGGGGGGGAAGAATGGGAAGAGGGGGGAAGAGGGGGGAAGAGGGGGGAGGGGTGAAAGACGGGAATATGGGAGAGGGAAGGATTAAGGCCTCCGGTGACCTCACTCATTTGGCGAAATGCAATGCAAGCATTGCTTCACGGCCGGTTTTCTGTGAGGCCGTGGTAACGAGCGGAGTCGAGCCAGCCCATACGTGAAGAAGCATGGCTCTCCCACATGTTCTATAGATAGTATTAGCTACTGTTACTAGTTCGAAAACAATATGTTAGAAAAAAAAAATTGGTTGCCTGTAAAGTCGGTATACGGGCGAAAGTTTTACGTGACAACGACTTTGAGTGGTAAAATAATAACCATGCCCGAGTGGAAGGGACGCGTGCCTCTCACTCGCTCTCATTGTGAGCGCATAACGTGAGCGGAGCGTAACGCAGTTTCTTGAAGTGTCACCCGGCAAACCAATTTATAAGACGTTGTCACGTCAAAAACGACTTATTGTCAAACCTTGCCAGCAAGCCTTGTTCCTCCATAAAATCTTCAAGATCTGGTTCCGCAGTGGGCTGGTCAGCTTGGTCTTTCACCAATACGTCCAACATCGCTAGCACCGACTCCACCTAATTACAGAAATTACAATTCTTAGCGATTATAAAATTCTTGTCGTATTTTTCAAACCCCTCACAGATATATTATGTAATGCACGGATGGCGCAATGGTTTCAGTGGTCACCCCGCCACTACACCACACCATAAAAAATTATCGTGGGACTGCCGACAGAAGTGAAAACTTAAAAAGACGTGTCGCGTCAACGAAATTTTATATTTTAATCAATAGGCGTTATACATTTTCACCTTAATTACAATTATGTTTTTGTTTATTTTACCATATGAATTGCGCACACAATAATTAGCGTGACGGTCACGAGTTCAGTGCTTTTTCCCTATAGCAAAAGTGCACAACGTTCCTAAAGAAGTTTTCACTTCAAATACAAAACAATTATGCGTGGGCCTCGTTTACTACGGTGTCTAAGGTGTTGTCCAGGTGTACAACTATATATATGTCCAAAATTTTATCCAAATCCGTTCAATCGTTTTTCCTTGAAAGAGTAACAAACAATCATCCATCCTGCCACTTGCTTTTATCCTAACACACCTGACAGCTTCTTCTACTGTCATTAAACCTTTCATACAAGCCTCATGGTTTTGAGTACTTCAGACCTGCTTTTTCTTCAGAACATCATACAATTTGGTCCTGTCCGGCAACCTGGTCGAAACTTCAGGCAATTCAGAGGTATGTAATACCTTTTCGTGATCGCATTAATTCCCGTTTAAATACATAATTATATCATGGAACGCGAAAGTTTAAAAGTTAGTATCATTCAATTTGATCAAGATATGTTCCTCGTTGTCGACTTCTACCGGCCATACCACGAACATTCGCTTTCTATACTTGCTTTGAGTCCCACGTGCCCAGTATTTATTGAGCTAACAGCGGAACCGTATAAGGTAAATCGTCGAGCAGGTAATGATGGTTAATACAAGCATTTATCTTAACTGATAACAAGAATACTGTAAAGTGTGACGCATGGTACTATGGTAAACTGATTTACTTGCTGCAGACTCGGTCATAAATCATCGAAGCGGGTTAACAATAAAGCGCTCTCTCTCTTCCACTAATGGGTAAGGAATGGCTTCTTAGTGTGAGAAGTGAGATTACAATTACTATATATGCAAACAGTTGATAAAACTATCGATATAGATGATGTTAGATTTTGTTGTAACAGTAAAATAAAGAATTGAATGATACAATAATAAGCAATACAAAATTTTAAATTAAAGAATTCTACCTAAGATAACAAGTTTGGACACCCGCCGCATACCCGTGTTTATGACCGAGTCTGCAATTGTTTCTTTTTAAACAAAAATTATTTAACTGTGTCATACTTCTCGCTCTTTCTTATCGAATTAATTTAGTGTTTATTGTTCCAGAATATATATCTAAAGGTTATGTTAACTTACATCCTCAGGCGTAGATATCAAACAATCAGTTTCCAGTACATCATTTATCAGGTGTACAGCGATCATGATCCGGCCGGGATGGTTCAGATGTTTGATCAGAGGCGAGTAGTTCTGGAGTTTAATCAGAGTTAGAATGTTCTTGTAGTGATCAGCTGGCAGCTTGAGGATCTTCATTAGTTCTTTGAATACAGGTGTGTTGTGTTCTAGATGAGTTTTGCCACTGAAACAAAATAAGGTAACTTATATAAGAAATAGATTAATACATTGTTGGGTGAGAGTAGACAAAAATAAAATTGGCAGTCATGGGACTGCCGACAGAAGTGAAAACGAAACGACGAACTTAAAACGTCACATTAGCAGGTTGGTGACATTAATTAATAAGGAGCTGACGGAACTCAATGTTTAGATTAGCGCCCTCTAGTGGATTTATATATGTACTAGCAACCCGCCCCGGCTTCGCACGGGTACAAATTATATACTTAAACCTTCCTCATGGATCACTCTATCTATTAGTGAAAACCGCATGAAAATCCGTTCAGTAGTTTTTCAGTTTATGGCGAACAGACAGACAGACGCGGCGGGGGACTTTGTTTTATAATATGTAGTGATTATTAGCGTGACGGTCATGAGTTGTGCTTTTCCCCATAGCAAAAGTGCACAAACGTGCCTAAAGAAATTTTCACTTCAAAAACCGGCCAAGTGCGAGTCTGACTAGCGCACCGAGGGTTCCGTAAACAAACTTGTATGTAAATAGTAAGTCCTTCTCGGGAATCGATTTTCGAAGATTTTTGGGTTTTTACAAATACTCTCCCACACACCGATGTACGACAAAGTAATTTTTCCAATATAGGGTAGGCACATACCTGGCAGTATGTATATCAGCACATATCTTGTCGGTGTGAGCTAGTACCCTGTCGACATAGTTCAGTTTGTCGGGGTGACACCGCTGGGCCAACTTGAGCAGGGCCAGCTGGAGGCTCAGCATGTCTTCTGGGGGCATGTCTGTGCGACTCTATGACAAAAACAGATTTATATAGTTAAATATATTCCTCATGTCTTTGTACAATTGTTGTTAGTATAAGAAGATGCGAGTTACAGATTGCTATAATAACAGTGTAGTTGACCATGGTTAAAATAAAAACGTAGTCAATTAATTCATTGTTATGTGAATATACGCATGTATTTTGTTGCAGGAAAACTTTCAGCTAAAATACAGATTACACGCATATTATATTATATTTCGCATTTAAATTTAGATAAATTGTAGTATAACTCCTGCAGTGCAAAGTCAGTTTTTCGTCTCTTCTGAAAAAAGTGCTTTTTTGAGTTAGCTCCCTTTAGATCTAGATGAGCAATATTTTGATAGACTATCGGTCTTAATCTAAAAGTCAGCAATGCAAGGCAAAAACAGTGCAGTATTTAGACTCGGAAATATATCAATAAAAGGTTTTAAAATAATATATTTCGAGTAGTGTAAAAATTTAAAATCTGTATTTTATTAAAATATCTACCTGCGTGATGGCAGCAACTTGATCTGAGAACACTTCGAATAGCTGCACCTCTTGCTCCTTTCCATCTTCTAGAACTACACTCAAGTTGATATTCCCTTCGTTCCTCTGTGAATATAAAAATAAGGATTTAATATTTAGGGAAGGGTAGCCTGCGTATGCGTGAGGTCGTTTGGCTCCCTTCAATATGATTGATCTGTACGATGGCTGGCATTTGCGTCATGCTCGTGAACGCGTACCGTTGATCGAGGCTGGTCATCTCTGGACTGCTATTACTTAAATATGTATGTAGTAATTAGCGAGTCTATTTATATTTTAGAATAATATTTTACATTGTCCTCACATTTTATTTACACTTATAAGGAATGTAATCATTTTGAAAAAGAGTGTCCTTGGAGTTTCTTGCCTGTTCTTCTCCATAGGATCTACGTATTGGACCAGGGAACTAGCTTCACGACTGACTTAGTCTGACTACTCCTCCTGACAATTCAAAAATACCTGATTGGTTTAATTGAAATAAATGGTTTTGATTTTGATTGATTTGATTTAGCATCAATACTCAATATTTTTTTATTATTTTTTTTTTACTATTTTTTTATTTTAAGAGACTTAAAATTAGAACCCGATTGATTTTGAATAGAAGTCTTTATAAGCTGCTTACTTGGCTGTATGTAGCGAGTCTTTCGATGAGTGCTATGATGATATTCTTGATGTTGACGCCGGGCTGCAACTCCGCGCAGGACTTCAAGAAAGGCTGCAGATTCGCCAGGTGGAACTCATCAGGGAACACCTATATGAAAAAATATTATAAAAGCGATTTTTGTCTATGATTTTTTGAGATGTAGTGCTGTGACCTACATGCATTACTATACCTTAATTAAAAAAGTATCTTTTTCCATATTTCATATTAGTTGTTATAAGACGTTCATAAAAGCTTTTACAATATGGTCTACACGACTGGACTGAACTCGAAAAAGAAGAAATATCCGTGATACACCCAACTTTCACTCGTAGTTAAAACAATGTCTTGAAAACATGGAAGCACTACCACAATATGACAATGAAGAGCTTATAGAACGTACCTGTATAATACATTCCATGAGATACTCCTGGGCTATCGCGTCCCTGCAACTGACGACCTGCTCCAGAATGCCGGGCAGCACTAGCCGCCGGTAGTCGTCGACCGTCACCGACTCCAGTTGGGACAAACGAACCAGATTAGTTCCAACTAAGATGCGAAGTTCCGAACGCTCGCGTTCACGGCGCTCTTTGTCCCTAAAATTGAAAATACATATCATCCATACAAATAAAATTGAAGTGTCTGTTTGTAATGTCAAAATAATAGTTTTTTTTTAGGTTAAATAGTTATTTGCATGATACCTATGCCTAAAAATCAGTTATTAAAAATTTTGTCTGTCTGTTTGTTTGTTCCGGCTAATCTCCGGAAAGGGTGGACCGATATCCACAGGAATTTCACTGGCATATACCTGGTGTTATAAGGAGTAACATAAGCTAATTTTATTTTGGAAAAAGTATTAGGGTTCCGCGTAAAATACATAAATGTACAATTACCTGGAGTGTCCTTGATGCTGCATCCGGACCCATAATTTGTTCATCTCAGCGAAGTTCATCAGTACAAAGTCTATAGCATCTTTTGCCTGTACAGTAAATAAACATATATTTGTTGTCGCCACATTAAAAACTCTTATTTATTTTATTCAATATAGGGGCAAACTATAAAAATGAGGTAATAGACATTATTATGACTGGATATAAAAGCAATACAGCAATACTATTGGTCGGTTGATAAATATTGATGAATAGTGGGGTTATAAAAGGGTAGGAATGTATTATAAGTTGATAACAATCACTTGAGTGCGGAGAGAGGTACGAACAACATGGCAGTTACTGTTAGTTAGTGATTTTCATAGTTTATAGCAGTGGTTGTGAGACGGTTTCTAACATATTCACAGTTGTTTCACAATTAACTGATTTAACACGCAGCCTAGCGAATATATTTAATAATCCTGAGCTTATACCTCATATTGCTGTTACTCTTATTTAAAAAAAGATAGTTATAATTTCTAACTATACGCTAACCACTTAATAATATATTTCTACTAGCTATCCGGACACGCGTTGCTATGGCTAGGTAATTTGTAATAAAAAATAAATTAAAAAAAAACTATCTTATCTCTCAAGTTGGACCAAACTGCAGACAGTGTGCAAAATTTCATTAAAATCGGTTTATTAGTTTAGGAGGTCGTGGCGAAAAAACAACGTCACAACGAAATTTTTAAATTTATAGGTCATTCTTTGACAAATCGAACACCTTTCTCACCGACACATTTTTGATTTGGCTGAAATTGTTTACGAGTTCTGTATCGAAAAAAAATATACATTTTCGAGGATTTTTTTCTCAATATTTTAGAGGGAAATAGAGGGATCGAAAATTTGAGAATTTGAAGATTATAGGCTTGGAGACCCATTTTCAAAAATTCGTAACTCCGGTTCTATTAGAGCTAGAAACTTCTTTTTTTTTTCATTTTAAAGCTAAAATAATATACTTTTCGAAAAAAAACATTATTTATATTTTATTATTATTATTTGTAAAAGAATGACCCATATAGAAGACGAAGAAGATAGATTTAAGGAATTTCAGAAGTAAAATTTTAGTAGAAAAATATTAAAAAACAAAAAAACTAACAAAGACGTTCGACGTATTTTCGAATCCGAACTGCTCTTTCATCCAGATAATAAGAATTACCAGACAGAAAAACAGAATTTGATAACAGAACTGGTGGAAAGTAAATAAAGTATCTAGTACGTTGACTCACTGTGCCCTCATTCTCGTTCTGAGGCTCTGAGGTATCGGGCAATACGTTCCTGGTACACTGCAACAGGTAATTCCTCAAGAAAAGTCCCCGCAAAGGGTGCTGGACACCTCTGCACATCTCCACCAAGTCCTGAAAAATAGAAGGTAGTTTGATATTTGTCGTCCAGTGATTACAAAGGAATTTAAGTTCTTTTTTAGGGTTCCGTTCCTAAAAAGGAAAAAAGGAACCCTTATAAAGATCGCTTTGTTGTCCGTCTGTCTATCTATATGTCTGTCTCTCAAGACCATTTATCTCAGGAACTTGTAGACGCATCAAGTTGAAATTAATACCAAATACTTATGTATGCGGTTCCTTGAAGCTGAAATTTATTCAAGTTTCTAAGTTAACGCAGTCAAAAGATACGGCCATTTAAGCCTTAGATTTGACAAAATTCGAACTTTTCGCCAGGTAAATGATAACCCATAGGGTACTTAGCATTGACCTAGAATCATGAATTTTCTGATAGCACAAATACAGGAAAAACCCGAAAGTCGATGATTTGTTATACCACATAAAAAAAATAGTGTTTGTGATTGTAAATTTTTATTTTGTGGTTGGAAAGTTGACTTTGTCGTAAATCGATGTATGGGACAGAATTTTTAGAACTGTAAAGCTAAGTTTGTCTTTCGGAACAGACAGGCAAAAATCTCCGAGAATTGATTCCCGAGATGGACGTTCTATCTACACACAAGTTTGTTTGTTTACGGAACCCTCGGTGCGCGGTTCGTACTTGTTTCGTTTTTTTTGTTTCAGTAGAATAATTATTGTTAAACTGAATTGAAAATTAAATTATACATGGCTTCCTCTATAATTCATTCTGATTTTCGCAAAATTGCAAATTGCAATTTTAAAGGGCAACCAAGCTGTTTTTTATCGCATGGAATTCTCGGATAACCCCGGGTCGTTATCAAACCCGACTAAAACTTCACAACATCTTCTATATATTACTATTATACCTTTAATGAGCAGCGGCAGTGTTGTTGAACTGAGAGTTACCCACCATCCACCGGCAGGTCTTTAACACCATTTTTGGCGACCCTATCCAACTATAGCGAAGACTCAGTCTATCGATTTAGATTTCAGAAACGGCCACGACGGCCTCAGTTTCTTCAGTCTGAACTCTGACAAAGGCACACGCGAGACAATACAACGTGGCCCGGAGCGTGGGCCACTTAGGCCTTAACTGAACGAAATCCGGAAGTAGCAACACTTCCCCAAGAAAAGCAGCGAAAGAGTTTCTTAACCATGCAACCCAAGCAACTCTATCTTGCCTAAGACTATAAATTAAAGAGAGGTAACGTCTGATTATTTTTTTTGTATTATAGGGGGCAAACGAGCTGATAGTAAGTGACTTCGCCCATGGATACCTGCAACTCACGAGTGCCGGCGTTTGAGATGGGAATACGCTCTTTTCTTGAAGGTTTGAAGGTCGTATCGGTCCGGAAATACTGCAGGCGACAATTTGTACCAGAGATTGGTTATGTGAGGCAAACAATTTCTGGAGAACCGCACAGTGGTGGATTGCCAATTATCTAGGTGAAAAATTTTACATAATTTTTTTTTATTGCAATTTTTTTACACAAGGTACGACAAATCGGATATTAAGCACCTTCTAGAAAATTCCAAAATCATATTTACCTTGAGTAGATCCCTCCTGAGGTTAGAGTTAGTCTTAATATACACGAGACCAACAGTGATCAGCAAATACAGTCTTGGTACAATGTTACCCGCGTACTGCACCAGCTCATAAAGGTCGGCCACTTTACGACCTTTCTGGAATTCTTCTAGAAGATAAAGTTCTAGATGACGGAGCTCATCTGTTATTGCCATATCTGTTACAAGAGTTAAGACAAAATCTTTGTATTGTTCGAACAATAAATATTTATATGACGACAAAAGTATTTTTACACCTACAACCGTCTTTAGAGCGCGTTAGCCGCTTTAGGAATCCTACAGATGGCGACACTAAAGCGAGGGGCTTTCACCTTACCTACGTTTTATAGATAATAATTGTTCATTGTTCCGATTGTCGTATCTGACAAGATGACGGTCGCCTTAGGCAGCAGTTCTTCTTGAGACGGCCCGTATAGTGAGGAGGTTCCTGTCTTTAGAGCCCTAACCACCGGTGTCTTGGTCCCTGTATCCAATCTACTACTTTTAGTAATTTTTTTATGTACACATTTAACAATGTAATTTATATGGTTTCAAGATGAATAAAGAGAATATAATAACTTGACACACGTCACACACGGCCGTCTGATCCCAAACTAGGCAGAGCCTGTACTGTGGTAACCCAACTGCTGATAAACATACTTATATATTAGTAAATACATACACATTATAGATTAATTAAACCCAGACACAGAACAAATGATCGTGTTCATCATACAATTATATGTCCTGGGTGGGACCTCTGGCTCAGCTGTCAAGAATACTAACCACTACCAACAGGCTCGTGAATGTGTATATATATATACAGATAAATATCCCACTAACGAAGTACTTACACTTATGCAGAGATGATATGTATTTTACTTTTTTATTACAAATCCACTGACTTTTATCTCATATGCGGCATTTAACGTTGTTTATTGAGGAAAACAGATGATTAGGTTTAGAGTCAACAAGTTTAGCCGTTTAAAAGGTATTTAAAACATAACACATATGTTCGTTTATTCTTCAAATTTCCTCCATCAATTTCGTATAAATCCTCAAGAAATTTTAGTTTAGTGTATATTTAAAAACTTACAGAGACATCTAAATACATATTATTGAAAATTAATAATATGTATAATGAATTAATATCTGATAGTATCCTGGCTTGTGGAGAGCCTCCTAGGCTTGCGCCCAGTCCGACTCTGAGCAGTAATACAATAGGTTTTATTGATTTAATAATCAATCAATCAATCAATTAGCCTATTCAAGTCCACTGCTGGACATAGGCCTCTCCCAATGTGAGCCATAGTACCCGGTCCTCCGCCTTCCGCATCCAGTCCCTCCCAGCTGCCTTCCTCAGGTCGTTGGTCCATCTAGCTGGGAGGCGTCCTACCTTCCCTTTACCGATTCGCGGTCTCCACGATTTAATAATACAGGTTGAAAAAGGATACAAAGCTCATAGTAGCTTTTTGGTGAGAGCAATGAGGTCCTCAACTCTCCAAGCATAGTAGAAGCATGTTTTAATGCATCCATCAGTTTTGACTTGTCTAGACATCTTTTCATTTGAAATGCCTGTAAAAAAGAAAAAGAAATCACATATATTAAATAGTATGAAAAAGAAAGTAAATGTTAAAAAAAAAACTAATAAACTCATATAGACACTTTAACTACATACTTCTCTAGCGTAATCTCCTCTAAAAAGAGTAAATTTGTATTAAAAAAAGTGTTGGTCACTATTGGCTAGATTTAATTGGAAAAAAAAGTGTGCGTGTACTTATGTACGCATGTAAGAAGTTATATTTCTTTGGTGCTAGTTTATTCAACGTTTATGTAAAGTTAATTTAAATATCATAATAAATAATACATACTGTCAACTAACCTCAAATTCTACAAACGTACTCAAAGTAATATGTAAAAACCATTTTTATCACTTATAATCACAGTAAATTATCTTTAAATCAATAAATTGTTTATAAGTATCAGTCACCACGATATATTTTTTGAAAAAAAAATAATAAAAAAAAAAAAAAAATATATATTTATGTATATTTTATTCGGACTGATACAAAACACGTGTTGTAAGTTCAGAAACACTTGAATAAATATCGTGAAGTTGGTAACTTTTTTGAAAAATTAAAATGTTGACCAGCTAACTTCAGGGTGTCGGTTTTTTGTGACGTTGTGCATGCGCATCGTAAAAATTTACTCTCATAATTTTTCCCTAATGCGCCAAAAAAAAGTACATATAACTTCAAAAAGCAATGGATAGATCCGTACAAAAATGGGAAGTGCACTGTAAATGTTGCTTTTTCTATAGAGGTCCTTACCAGCCATGTCAATATTTTACATTTTTTCAAAACTTCAAAACCGTCAGACTAATAATGGCTAAATCTTCTACCTAACTTATTAAATGTTTATTAAGCATAGTTAGTAGTCCAACCACAAATGCTAAATAGCAATATTCCCAAGGTCAAAAACCCTCTGACATATATTAATAATAACAGAAAGAGTAATGATAGATTTCATAGACTTAAAGAGATGTATACAAATAAAAAAAACAAATCCTTTTGATCTTCTTTTCCATAAATTAAATTTCGAAACCCTAAAGTCCTAAAAGTTTTCAATTAACTATGATTGCAATACTAGTTAATCTGAATGAATAAATTATTGACCTTATAAGCATCCCAAATACTAGAAGAAATAGTAATCATAATACTATAGTAAAATAAGTTTAATTGGGCATTACAAAAAAAACTTCCACTATTTAACCATAATTGATTAATTCATCTCAATTGGATACTAACCTGAACTTTGACTACATTCAAGGCCTCGTCCAGGAGTTTCTCCTGCTCCTCCACTGGGGAAGCCTGATTCGTCATTTGTGCCTAAAAACATAAACAGATAAAAAAAGCAATCCTGGAAAAAAAACCGATAAGTTATAACACCTACTAACACTCGACCATATATACAGAAAGGGGTGATCTACGCGCTCCATATGGACTGTTAATGTCTAAATTGACGATGGAACATTTCGCAACGCACCTGTGTTGTGTACTGAGGACAAACGAAACCAGCGATAACGTTTTTCAAGGGAAATTCAATAAAAATTTCTTATGCACTATCGTAAACAGTTAAGACTTCCTTGACATAAGCTCTTAGTGTTGCTATCAATAATACTCTTGAAGTATTTAAGTTTTTGAAATTAAAATAATCGTCTAAAATCACAGTTAATTGATAAGTTTACATAATTTTTAGAAGTACCAATTATATATAAGCTATTACTGTAGTTGGTATAAATTACTAGGTCTATGTCTTATATTTCAAGTTATTTGCTATTTTGTATGCAAACACGCTGATCTTATTTGTAAGGGTAGGTCCTCTAAGGTGCTGACCTTATAAAAATTTTAACGTCACACACGTCATTGTCTGTCATTAGTTGTCATTTCTTATCTGACTTCTATGGGCCAGTGAGCTAATAAAAAAGCGATAAAAACGAAATAAATACATAGGAAGATGGATAACAAACCATCTCTGAGTCAATATTTCGGCGATAAGGAAGTGCCACCCGCCTCCCAGTTTTTCGACGAAATTGGGACATCGCCATCTGATATGATACAAAGTATTTATTTAGGCGAATCAGAAGGTGTCTTATATACAATTTTTTAAATGAATTCTTTTAAAAAGACTCACATTTAAGTTGTAATTTTAGAGCCTCTTATCTTATTCAGGCAATCAAACAACAACAGCGAATCTTTTTCCCCAAAATATGACTGGCTCATTCACGCAACACAAGATGACAGATGAATTAAATTTTACTAACGTCGTTCCAACTGTGAATACATCAGCATCAGTTCCTGCGACTAGTCTACCGGATCCATCCACATTTTTCGACACTATTGGTCCTGAACCACAGATTATGCCCTCAAAAAGTGGAATTACTCACCCAGCAATACTAACTGAAGCCATGGATGGGCTAAGTATTAAAGTGAGTTATTCATTTTCCTTTTTGTGGAGCTTTTTTTTTCTAATCTCTCTAAATCTAAGAGAAATTTTATTTGATTAAATAAGCTGCACCTAATAATAATCAACCAGATTGCTAAGAGAAATGTTTCCACATATTAAAATAGTACGTAACACTAGCTGCAACCTGCAGTTTCACCCGCGTTTATCCCGTGGGAATACCGAGATAAAAAGTAGCCTGTGTTAATCCAGGTCTCCAGCTATCTATGTACCAAGTTTCATTGCAATCGGTTCAGTAGTTTTTGCGTGAAAGAGTAACAAACTTCCATACATTCATACATCTTCACAAACTTTCACGTTTATAATATTAGCAGGATATTTTAGTACTACTTTTACTTTGATTTTAGAATCAACCAGTAGACAAAGAAGCTGACAGAAGAAGAGATGCTTGGATACCCAATGATGAAGCTAAGAAGACACTCATGAAGGCAAGATAATTGTATGTCTAAAGGCTGGGGCAAACAGTGGGTGGTGCGGGACGGCGACGTTTCGACGACAGAATGGCTTACTTTGTGAACTGCCATTGTGTTAATATTTAGATTGTGGGATTCCCTCATCAGACAAATTATTAAGTTTTAGTCTGGGTGTACTTTGTATCTGTTACTTTGTGTTTCTATCTCAATTTGTATTTCCAAGTCCAGATGTTGTTTATATTAATACAATGAGTAAGGGAAGAGAAAGAAAAAATATGAGAAAAAGAGTTTGTGTTAGAACTTTGAAAATGACTTGACTTTGAAAAAATATTTTAGCATTATTTGGACTATTTATACAGGCAGATGTACTCTACAATACTTAAAAAACCACAAATATTTCTTTTGTTTGTTTTTAAAGGCTCCTATGCTATGAATAATTGGTGTCTTTACAAACATTGGATTACATAATGAACACAAAGAACACCCAGACTCGGGACAACTATTTGTGAATCACACAAACTTTTATTCCTGATGGGACTCGTACCGCCAACACTTTATCCAATGCACCACCTGTGTAGTCAATATTGTAAGCACACAGCTTACAATATTGAATTCAGGGTTACCTATATCAAATTTGAGGGCAAAGAATTAAGCGCACCAATGATAAAATTCCTGACTGACTTGACCTGAATTTTTGCCTCAATATTATAGGAAAGTACTCACAATATACATTACTTTACACAGTGGTGTAACTATACCAGCTGAGGCCCGTGGCTAATTCATCGGATGGGGCACAAGTTCACTCTTGGTGCCTCCTGTGCTAAAGGCCTTGGGGTTGGGGCCGGGGGCACCCTAGGGCCATGGGCCCGTGGCATTCTTCCCACTCTGCCACCCTATTGTTATGCCACTGACCTTACAGTGACTTTAACAGGTTAAATTTAATAAATACTTTTGTGTCCACAGGCTCAATCTTCCCCTAAAGGTTCATTCTTTCCTGAAAGAGAGGTGCTTACCATGCCAGGACTTGTTCTTGAAGAAGAATTGGTAAATCTCACTATTAGTCAATACTACTTCACTTTTAAGGCTTTAATTGTGAATTCTGATATTTAATATTGCTTGTCTAATTTCTAATAAATTATATCTAACTTTAAAATGTGCAGTTAATCAGTGCTATTAGCATAGAGTATAATAATTCTTTGAATGAAATTACTTATTTTTACTTACTAATTAATTAAACTTCCTTAGGCACTCTGGACAGTTTTAGTATGGCGAAAAAGCTCTGAACTCGCGTGGCCGTTACGCTCAGATACATATATACAGATATTAAGTGTGTGTGCGTGTGTGTGACAGTATGTGTACTTATGTTTTCACTTTTGAGTCTGACATGCAGTCCTACGACTGACACTTTTTTTTAACTGGATTGGCTTCGACTCGTGAGTGACACTAAATGAAAAAAAAACTACTAGTAACAAGGATCACATGTCGCTACTATCCTTTTTTAACTTATCCAACTAGGCTTAAATTCAAATTTATTTGTTTGCGTCAAATATAATAAGGTCTTAATAAACATTAGTCACTCCATTTCTACCGCCAGGGCGCGCTAATATTTGTGTTAGAAATGGGTTCATGTTGGTTGCGTAGTGGTTGTGGTACGAACCTGTGACCACTCAATACAATTTCTTTAGCTTCAGCAACAACCTGATTATCGCGTTACATCAAATTAAACGCTTCTAGATCTGGCTTGAAATATGTTACAGAACAACTTAATTTAAATGCTCTTAGGCTGACGCCCTGCAAGAGGTGGCTGTCAAATACCTGGGTGTGAGTTCAGCCGGGAGTCGAGGAGTCGTGAGAGCTGAACACGTGAGCCGGGACGAGGCTGGTTTGAGGGAGCTTTTGCGTACTGGGTACCTGCGCGCTGCTATCAACTTGACCGCTGTGCTGCTAAGTGCTGCGGGACAAGGTAATCAGCTTACGGAATATTATTTCATTAAATGTCATAGAGTATGTAATTATGTAGCACGTTATTCATTTAACGATATGAGGGGAGCCATCAATCCTTACTAATATTATAAATGTGAAAGTAACTCTGTCTGTCGCCATTTCACGCCAAAACTACTGAACCGATTGAAATGAAATTTGGTACACAGCTAGAGCCTGCGAAAGGACATAGGCTACTTTTTAATGCGAAAAAAGGGGTGTAAACGGTTGAAAGGTGGGGATGAAAAGTTGTATGGAAGTATCGTCATATTTAGAGCTAGAAGCTTGAAACTTATATTTTAGACTGTTGATTCGATATAAATACACTATTCCACGGGACGAAGTCGCGGGCATAGCTAGTATAATTATAAAGTGTAAACTTTGTACTGTTACTTGCTAATTTGACTGCTAAAATCTTATTATTTTGAAGAACCTCAATAAAACTACTATCTACAAAAGTATTTTAGTTGGTAAAATTTTACAGGAGGAAGAAAAAACTTTTTTTTTTTAATAACTTACTATAAAACATAGACAAACGGCTTTAGTTACATTTAAATTTCAATGGTTGTAATCATCATTTAGTACCTAGCTTTTTTAAAATCATTTCTTTTTGTAAAATTGCGTTTTTACAGGAAAATTGAACTTAAAATGCAAAACTGTATCTGTATACAAAATTTCATCAAAATCCTACATATAAATAAATACATGCATACAAGAATTGCTCGTTTAAAGTAATAAGATATATGATAACATGATTAAATAAAGAGAAAGAAAGAAAGAAAATAGACTTACGTATACTTCTTAAACTTGTGTAATGGACTTAGTAGTTTTATTTTTTGTAAAAAGCATAAAGCAAGAAGGAAATACAAGTATATCCATGGTGTTATTTACGGCATTTTACACCAGATGACATCAAATTCGAAAATTTTTGAATTACGAAGTTTGTTAATTAAGCCATTTGATGACATTTCCCGCGAATCCGTAGAACTGAGTTCAATGTTTTTTTTTCTAACCTACGAATACACTATTGCGCTGACGCCAAATAGCGTTTAGGTATTTATTAAAAAAGATTTTTAAGGACAATCAAATTAATTATCAATATTACTTTTTAGAATCAACATTATTTATTTTATGTGTACTTTACTGTGTAATTTTACTTTTTGATATTTTTAAAACGTTTACCTACCTACCCACATTTTTACAACTACCCACATAATTTTCATACTTGTGTTTACATGAAATCTCAATAGATGGCACTATTTGATTGTAATACGAGATATAAGAGATTGACCAAAGTCGTTATAAGACTTCGTAAGTTATTAGAGAGCTTACTTGGTTACAATGGTGGTTATATACAATTAATTATTTTATCTTGAAAGAGGCCGCAATTTGTCGACGATTGCGGTCTTAGTTGTAAAATAAATCTTATGTATACATATAAATGTATACTAGCAACCCGCCCCGGCTTCGCACAGGTAGCAGAGACACCTTCAACAATCATCAATTAATATTTCAATCAATTTACAACAAATCTTAACTAATTAATTATACACCTAAACCTTCCTCATAAATAACTCTGTCTGTTAGTGAAAACCGCATGAAAATCCGTTCAGTAGATTTTCAGTTTATCGCGAACGGACAGACAGACAAACGCGGCGGGGGACTTTGTTTTATAATATGTAGTGATGTACACACAGAGGGAAAAGCAATTCAGTCAATATATATGAAGATCTCTATACTGTCTCCTGTCTCAGTCCCTTTTTATATTGATAGTTTAAAGCTCAAGTTTTTTACGTTGCCGTATACATTTTCAAATATTTCCTTTCATACAAAAGGTTTGTATCCTGGTCCTGGCAATTAAAAACAGAAGAAAAAAAAACCGGACAAGTGCGAGTCTGAGTCGCATATCGAGGGTTCCGAAAGCAAACAAACTTGTATGTTGATAGTACGTCCATCTCGGGAATCTTTTCTCGAAGATTTTTGCCTGTCTTTTCCGAAAGACAAACTTAACTTTGCAGTTCTAAAAATACTCTCCCATACATCGATTTACGACAAAGTCAACTTTCCAACCGCGAAATATAAGTTTGTAATCACAAAAAATATTTTTTTTTAATAATATAAAAAAAAAAATTTAAACAAATAAACGAGTTTCGGATTTTTCGCTTTACTTGTGCTGTGAGACCTAGCTTCTTACCAAATTTTATAATTCTTCATCAATAGGAAGTACCCTATAGGTTTTGATTTACCTACGAAATGTTTAAATTTGGTCAAATCTAAGACTTAAATGTCCGTAATCTTTCGATTGCGTTGACTTTTAAGCTTGATTTTTTGCCTGGTGTTCGAAATTGGGCCATAATTAATCTATTTTTTACTTATACTTATCTACATTTACAGTATAAGTGGTCATTGTAGGTCTTTTCTTACCATGATTAGTCAACATGATCTAACATATAAACAGACGCGTAAATTATTACTATATTTAAGTAATAGCAGTCCGAAGTTGACAAGCCGACCAACGGCACCCGTTCACGAACATGACGCACACGTCAGCCATCGTATAGATGTACAATAGATTGGGCGTAGTAACGATGGTCTGATCACGTTAAGAAGTGGATAGTACAACTTCTACCTACTTTTTAAGGTTCGATTCCCACCCAGGACAAATATTTTTTTGATGAAATTGATACAACATATGATCATGATCATTTGTTGTATCTGGGTGTAATCTATACTAATATTATAAAGCTGAAGAGTTTGTTTGTTTGAACGCGATAATCTCAGGAACTACGCTTCGAATTGGAAAATTATTTTAGTGTTGGATAGCCCATTTATCGAGGAAGGCTATAGGCTATATAACATTACACCACAACCAATAGGAGCGGAGCATCAATGAAAAATGTTACAAAAAATGAGGAAAATTTACAAACGCAGACGAAGTTGCGCGGGTCAGCTAGTTTATCTATAAAACGTATGTATTTAGTAATATATAAGTATGTTTATCAGCAGTCTGGTTACCTTAGTACAGACTCTGTCTAGTTTGTGACCAGACGGCCGTGTGCTATGCGTCAAGTAAAAAAAAAAATATTTGTAGTTTTTCTGTTTTTAACCCCCGACGCAAAAACGACGGGATGTTATAAGTTTGACGTGTCTGTGTGTGTGTGTCTCTGTCTGTCTGTGGTGGTGAATTAGTCAGAAGTGTTCTTAGATATAATTCAAGAAAATCTGTTCAGCCGTTCGAAGATCATCAGCTCTTTTGTAATCGTTGAAGGGATTTTCGAGTCGGGGGTGTTTTAAATTTTAAATTTATAGTTATTCTAAACTATGTATTATATTTCTTGAACAGGTGTGGGACGCATGCACCGCCCCACTAAGCACACGCCACGGACTCTCCAGCTCTGGCTGACGCGCTTCGCTGTCATGTCGAGGATCAAGCTTTATGACACATTGGTCAAAGAGGCAGAGCCGTTCGGGGACTTAACCAAGCCCGACATGTTTTATCAGGTAAGTACTTTTGATGTGAGCTATGGTGCGCTTTACGTTATAACAAAACTAATATTATGAATGAGTTTGTTGTTATATTACGCCTTATCTACGGAACTGATCATTATGTAAATACTGTTTCTGAAATGAAGTTACAAGCTAAAGTTAGTCGAGTATATTTTCGCGCATAAATTAGCATTTTCTTGCAATATGTACCTACTTTGTAAAATTTAATTAATGACTCGGTTGAGTAGTTAAGCCGTGAAAGCCAGGGAAGGGGATCTCAGCTGCCCTCCCCCCCCGCCCCCCCTCTAGCTTTAGCAAGCTTACCTAGTACTAAGGTAATTTTAAGTCAATTTTTTGATTTGCCCCCTTTCCCCTCCTGGACCGACAAAAACAAATTTTGCCCCCCAGACTAAATAGACCAGACATTTATTGTTAATTAATCCTTCAAGGTACGTGTATTGGTTTATGTATTTTTGTAAATGTATACAATAAACTTCAGCATAGTGCGATACAGTGGTTTTATTCGAATCACCTAAGTGACGCGACAGTGGTGTCA
This sequence comes from Euplagia quadripunctaria, assembly GCA_963859945.1. NCBI lineage: Eukaryota > Metazoa > Arthropoda > Insecta > Lepidoptera > Erebidae > Euplagia > Euplagia quadripunctaria. The sequence continues at coordinate 3,581,904 of OY982581.1, read as the reverse complement.
TCTAGTGCGCCGTGCGTTTATTATTGATATTTGCAATTTCATAACCAACAATTACTTTACGATTAAACACAATACATTTTTCAATAAAATGACACTTTATTTAATAAAGACTACTCCCACAATAGATATTATTCCTGGGGACTTTACAATAATAGATTTTTTTTTATTTAAGACGGTAGTACACTCCGTGGGGTTTGAACCCGCAACCACATGATCTCAAGTCCAACGCCTTAGCCGTTACGCTACCACCGCTCATGCAAATACCATATACGCTTGGTATTCAAATACCATAATTTGCCTGTAGTATCAGTATAAGTACTATTATTTGGTTGTAAATGAATATTTGGTGATTATATAGTAAGGTGATTAAAATAATGTACTTAAGTTTACTATCCGGTATCCGGCCGAATACTTGCTCACTATCCGGCCGAATAGGCTGGGTACCGAATAGTGGCCGGATATTCGTTTCATTTCTACTCAATATACTGCTAAAGTTGTTAAAAAAACTATTCCAGTTCTACCCGGAAACATACGAGAATCGGTCAGGGAGTC